>JABBOT010000013.1:10862378-11285307 GCA_016165875.1 Acanthopleura granulata
TGTGTCTGTCTGTAGGCTGTAACACGCGTCTCATTAATTATGTTTCCTGGTTTTTGTTATACCTAATTCTTCAACCTTTTCACATATGAAAGAGCAACTTTCAGTGCAATTTGTGCACATTTTGATTCGATTTTAGAGGCAAAGACCACATTGGTTGGATTTGCCAGTTTCAGTGAGAGTGTTACTCTGTGCTCTCTTATTATATTGACATCTGTCTGTGTGTTTTGTCTCTGTCTCCAGGCAGCAGGCGGTAACATATTACGTGCAGGGCAGGAACCAGGAACGACTGTCAGAGTGTTACTATATGCTGGAGGACTATATTGGACTGGAGAAGATGGTCCAAGCTCTGCCAGAGAACCACAAGCTGCTGCCTGTAAATATGCTGTTCTCATGGTGATATCTGTCATAAGTTTCAAGCCTGTGTTAATTTTGTCACTTTGTATTTAATCAAAATTTCCTTTTGAATGTTGAAGATATGTATGTAGCCTACTTCGTGTAAAATGTTGCTTTAAGTTGAATAAGAGATTTTTATGATATTTTTTTGATGCATGATGTTATTAACTTGTGGCAAAGTTAAAGAGCTACTTTGTTGTCAAAACATCTGTGTTTTAAAAGCAAGGTGGAATAATAAAGGTGTGAATAGCCTGGTTAGCTCTCCTAAATTGTCAGAATATTGCAGTGTATTAAAACTGATATTGTACATTTCTTCGTAGAATTTGGAAACTGATTTTTTTCTGTCTTTTCCATTTGGCCTGGTGTGGCGTCACGCAGGAACACATGACGTCATGAATTGCTGACGCGTATCCACAAATGATGCTGCCCTTTCAAATGTTCTTGACATGTCCGCAGCATAAATGCCTCATTCAACGCCGTAAAAGAAATTTTATCACGTCACACCAGGAAAATGTTACGGACAGAGCCAAAGATATTGTTTTTTTAAAGAATCTTCAGTCATATGGATTAAATAATGTTATTCATCGAAAATCGTTTTGATCTATGGTGCTATGTTTTGTGCATAGGATTTCCTTCATATCATTTTAACATTTCTACCCAGTTTCGTATTCTATTGTGACCAAACTTGCACTTGATTCAGCGGTGGTTTTATTATTGCAGTATGTTATTTATGCCATGAATGATCCTGACTTTAGTCTGCAGCATTATTTCAGCCGTGTTGTGGTAATGTTCTGCTGTGAAGAGAACGGAAAACATGATGTGATTAACTGTGTGTTGTTGATATTTCAGGAGATAGCAGCCATGTTTGTGACAGTGGGTATGTGTGAACAGGCTGTGGATGCCTTCATTAAGGTCAGTAAATAACAACAACAACAGTTAAGTAGTGAGTTCAGATATGCTGGTATACTTATGGGAATTTGTGAAAATACATGGCTCTACAAGAGTTTGACGAGACATCTTGTCAGTAGTGTGAATCAAATTCGTTCTCCCCCTTCTTCCCAGGCCTATTCCCAGGCTTGCAAATAGGTGCATGACAGTTTTGAGAATACCTCCAGGTTGGAAGTGTAATTACAGCCAAGTGAACGATCTACAGTAATATATATAACATGAAAAACATGGCCACACCACTTTGCCCACAGAGTTGTTTTCAAAAATGCCAAGCACCTATTTGCAGGCTCGTATTCCAGTTTACATCACTCAAAATCAAAAATGTCATTACAATGGTTAATTCATTGTTTTGTTAGCAAATTATGTAGATAAGCCTTAGCATAACATTTGCTAAATGTGCCCAATTTCGTCTTCTAGTGTCTGAAAATAAGCTTAATGTTTTTTAAAGTATTGTAATTCTTAAACCTTTTCGCATTTTGGCAAAGTGTTTATTCATGCGTATCCTGAAGGCATTATTCTATGCTGAGTGATAAAATTATACTTTCTGTGAAGCCCTTAAATTGGCCAATCCATCCAATGTAGTTTTGTCTCCAAAATCAAACTAAAAATGTGCATGTATTGCACCGGAATTTGCTCTTTCATATGCGATAAACTTGAAGTATTTTGCTAGTCAGAAGTAGCTTATTGTGGAACCAATGCTTTGTCCACATGCTTAGGTTGATTAATGAAGAATTGTGGGGGGGGGGGGGGGAAGAATTTGCCAATAACACTGTCACTCAGATTTTGAATAATTGGCATGATTATTTTAGTCACCTAACCAGTCTGTTGATATTATCAATATTGTCTCGTTATTTTCAGTGTAATCGTGTGAAGGCAGCTATTGACTGCTGCGTCCAGTTAAACCAGTGGACAACGGCCATAGATCTGGCCAAAAGTCACAATGTCAAGGAAATAGACGCTCTGCTGACCAAGTATGCTCAGCACCTCCTACAGAAGAAGAAAATCATCAACGCAATAGAGCTGTACCGAAAAGCTGGCAACTTCCTGGAGGCCGCAAAGCTGCTGTTTAAAGTAATTTGTTTTGGATACAGCAGTATTTTGTTCCTGTCATTGACTTTGAACAGCAATGGAATATTTTTTTTTGCTAACACTGACTTGGAATAGCAGTGAAATGTATTTTACTAATAATGCTGAAATTGAACAGCAACCCGATGTATTTTGTTGCTACCACTGACTCTGAACAGCAATGAAATGCATTTTGTTGCTACCAATGACTTTGAATAGCAGTCAAATGTATTTTGTTGCCACCATTGGCATTGAACAGCAGTCGGATGTATTTTGTTGCAACCACTGGCTTTGAAGAGCAATCAAATATATTGTGCCGCTACCACTGACTTTGAACAGCAATGAAATGCATTTTGCTGCTACCACTGACTTTGAACAATCAAATGTATTGTGTTGTTTCCACTGATTTTGAACAACCATCAAATGTATTGTGTTGCTACCACTGACTTTGAATAGCAGTGAAATGTATTTTGTTGCCACCACTGACTTTGAACATTAGTCAAATGTATAGTTGCTACCACTGACTTTGAACAGCAATGTAAAGTATTTTGTTGCTACCTCTGGCTGTGAACAGCAGGCAGATGTATTTTTGCCATCGTGGACATTGAACAGCAATCAGATTTTTTTTTTACTACCACTGACTTTGAACACCAGTCAAATATATTGTTGCCATCATTGACATTGAACAGCAATCAGATGTATTTGGTTGCTGCCACTGAATTTGAACAGCAATCAAATGTATATTGTTACAATCACAGGCAATGAATAATCAGCATATTTTGTTTGTAGGTAGCCGAGGACCAGGCCAAAGCCCGTGCCAAGCCTTTGACAGTCAAAAAACTGTATGTGTTAGCCGGGCTGATGATTGAGAACTATCATGAGCACATGAAACTGACCTCCAGGTCGAAGGTCAAGGGCAAAAGAGGCGCTGAGGTGGGCTTTTGTATTATGTGCAGATAAATCAATCTACATCGTATTCAGAGTTAAACCTGATGAGATCAAACCACTGTAAATCTTAACCTTTTTTATCATTAACGCAGTTAGTGAAGGCAAGTGAATGCATACAGTCATTCTGAGGATGAAGCCAAAAAGGATTTATTTATGTCACCATTGGTATAAGCTTCATGAAACTATGAGAATTATTTCTCTAGACCCTTCAGTTCTCCAAGAAAAGTTTGAAATATTGTTTTCGGCAGTGTTTGAAAAGGTTGAAGAATTAGGGTGGAGGTAGACTGTTAATATGAGGTCATGTCAGTTTTACTTCCATTATGTAGATTTTTGTGATCAAGGTAGACAGCATGTTTTGTGTGGATAATGTTTTATCAGTGTCATTTCTCTGGTTAGTGATTCAGTCTTTCAGTCATTCGGTCTTTCTCCCAGGAGACTTCTTTCAGGAGACGACAAATGATTCCATCAACCAACCAGTATAAAATGAAATTAATCTTTGAGTAATTTTTTAATTTATGACTTCATTCTTGTCACACCTGTCTCTTCAAATATTCTCTCTCTTGTGAAAGTCCTAACATGGGACCAGATATAGTGAATGTTTGGGAGATTCTACAGGAAGATTGTTTTTGAACTGTTAATGGTCAATCAGTGAATAAATTGATCAAATCCAAGGATAATTCCTTGCTTGTCTTTAGGCTTCCTCTGCCTTGGCTGGACTGCTGGAAGAAGATGCAGCCTCCATCTCAGACACCAAGCTCATAGACAATGCCTGGAGAGGTGCCGAAGCCTTCCACTTCTACCTGTTAGCTCAAAGGCAGCTTCACGCTTGTGAGTATAGACTCGGGGGACGTCAGGTTATGGTGGAAGGACGTCATAAAGTCCAGAGTGGCTCTCATCTGAGTTGTTCAGTGTCCATGTTTCCTTCAGCCCTTAAGGAGGTATCAGTCTGATGCAAAATTCAGTCAAACAGTATTTCATCTTATTGGTTTTGTTGTCATCTTGGAAGCATTGCTCACCTAGTTGTAGCTCTGCTAAAATTTGTCTTCAGGCTTAACAAAAAGCTTGCAACTTTTATTTCTTGAGAAAAATACCTAATACTCATGTCATTCTGTACTAATTGAAAAATGACTACTATTTGGGCGACCATGCACCTATGGACACCAATCAGTCAATCAATCCTCATGCAGGCTTCCTCTTTGGTTGTACATGGGAAGGTCTGTCAGCAACCTGTGGATGGTCGTGGGTTTCCCCCGGGCTCTGTCTGGATTCCTCTCACCATAATGCTGGCAACCGTCGTATAAGTGAATTATTCTTGAGTATGGCATAAATCAGCAATCAAATAAACAAATAAATCAATCAATCAATCAATCAGTGTGTGGAATGCTTTCTTCTGCTGCTGTAGGTTATGTGGATGCTGCCATGAAGACTGCTCTTCATCTCCGTGATTACGAGGACATTCTCAATCCTGTGGACATCTACTCTCTACTAGGTGAGTTTCTCAGACACTTAGAATAGGTCTACTTCACATTTTGTGCAGGTCCAGCGTAAGATGTCGTCAGTATATGCAAATAGCAAGCACATGCGTGGTCTGAACTCATTGCATTGAAATATCAAAGGTGAGGACGCAAAGAGTGTGTAGCGTCATCGTGTACGAATTACAATGCAACAGACGCGACGTTCTTCATGCAGACACCGAGACTGCAAAATGTTGGGTGTTGCAGAGCGAAATTGGAAATGTAAGAAGGCCTATTGAGAACACTGAGAGCGTGGTACATACAGAAGAGTTGTGTGTGGGAGACCTTTAAATTCCAATAATTTCATCTCAGCAGTCTAACCCTGTATGTGCACTTTACATGTATCATGGTTTGTCAGAGCTGTGCAGCACCATCTGGGAATATCTGTCTGTGTTAAAGAGCTACTCTAGATCCCGAAATCGACTGAATATGTAGAGTACAGAACAGACCTCAGGGCTGTAAAGAGATTTTCAGTGTTCCCCTGAATAACGTGTATGAAAGAGATGTCCAAAGGAATAAAAGTCAGTGTTGTCTGTAAAGAGTAGTTAATGATTGTCATGTTGTTGTTGTTTCAGCCTTGACAGCAGCAGCTAATCGAGCATTCGGCACCTGTTCTAATGCATTCATCAAGCTGGAGTCTTACGAGCCTCAGCCATCTGAACAGAAGCAGCAGTTTGAAGAGCTGGCCCTGGAAATATTTACCAAGTAAGAACAATGCTTATTCATTTATTTATTTATTTATTTGATCGGTGGGTTACACTGTATACAAAATTATTTCATCCTAACGACGGCGGCCAGTAATATGGTGGGAGGAAACCTGGCAGAATCCGTGAGGAAACCCATGACCGTCTGCAGGTTGCTGGCAGACCTTCTCACGTACGGCCGGAGAGGAATCCAGCCTGAACTCACAGTGATCGCATTGGTGAGAGTCTTCTGGGCCAGTGTTTTTTCTGTGGATGAAAAATGACATCAGTTGGATGCTGCATGTAGAAGCTGACTAAAGAACTACTTTCACATGTATAGTGGTGCTGGAAATGCTCAGCCTGCCGCGTTATGAGTAATCAACTCACAAATGAGAGAATTGATAACTTTTAGCTTATTTGTTCAACTTGAATTTTCTTCCACTTCATGGTCTGAATATCCTTTCCAATCTCGTGTATTTCAGACACAGCCCCAAAGACGGCAGGACCAATATGATGGAATGTAGTGGCTGTGGATGTGATTTGCCGGATTGGTAAGCTTCTGTTTCCCTGAGGAATTTTATCATGGACATACTGGGATTTGAACTCTCATCCTAACCTCTGATGAAGTCTATGGCCATTTGCCTTTTTTTTCAGTGTTCATAAATTGTCTAAAAACCATATAATCTGGTATTAAAATAGTTTAGACAACATTCTTTCAGGAAAAAAATTACAAAGCAGTTGACTGTGTCTATCAAAATGTGTGAAAATGACCTCAGCACTGTACTATGTGGGCAGAAAAGGATACTTTCAGCGTATTTAATTAGTAGAGATATTTTAATCTTCTAGGGGGCTCAGTTGGTTAGTGCGCTAGTGCATCGTAATGACCCAGGGGCCTCTCACCAATGTGGTCGCTGTGAGTGAAGTCCAGCTCATGCTGACTTCCTCTCTGACCGTATCTGGGAAGGTCTGCCAGCAACCTGTGGATGTTCGTGGGTTTCCCCCGGCCTCTCCCTGGTTTCCTCCCACCATAATGCTGGCCATAGTTGTATGAGTGAAATATTCTTGAGTACGGCGTAAAACACCAATCAAATAAATAAGTAAATTTAATCTTCCATTTCACCATAAGTTCAAAACATGCTACTATCTTTTAAAGAGTTGATTTAGTTTGTCTTCATCTTATTAAATGTTTAATTTCAGTGTCTTAAATACAATGTATTAAGTAATGTGAACATCTCAGAAGTTTCCCCCTTTAAGTATTGAATTTTGTTCTGTTTGGTTTTTTTTGTATTAATTCATATTTTGCATGCTCCTGTAAAGCTGTTTAACTTTTTCCCTGGCTTTTGATCAACTTCAGGTCAACTGTGTGTCCCAGCTGTGATACGAAGTTTCCCACATGCATTGTGACGGGAAAACCTCTTCTAGATTACCAGTTCTGGATGTGTGGGACATGTAAACATCGTGCATATGAGGGAGAGATCGGCCAACGACAGACCTGCCCACTCTGTCACTCAGCTGTGTAACCATGGCAAACTACCTGTGAACTTCTGGCAGTTTTTGTTGCACCTGTGATTTTGTTTGTTTTTTTCTGATATCAGGCGAGTTGATTTCCGTCCTTGATTCATATTGTCATACATTGTAATATTTTGAAGATTAAGGTCTGCATGTAAAACAGATTATTACAGGTGTTGCTTCGGCACAAGCTATTAAAAACTTCTTATCCTAAACAATCCATAGATCAGGTATTTTAAGGGATACAGAATAGTCACTGATTGGCTAGTGTGGGAGGTCCAGGCTGGTCCAGACTAAGCCTTGACTGTGCTGAAGTTAGGGAACTAGAGGCGAGAGGCGTTCACCTAGGAAATCCTATCCATACTGTCAGACAATCAGTATTGATTCTGTGTCTCTTTAAGGAGCAAATGTTGTGTCTGGTGAAATCACTGTTTTTAGGACTAAAGACCAAGGCAGAATGCACAAGATGAACTTGTTGCTGCTGTTTTTGTGACCTATCTCACAGTGATTTTTGTTATTGGGTGATGTTTTATGGAAGTCCAGATTTTCACAGAGACGACAGAGGTAGATTTTGACAAATGGAATTTGTGGAAAATAGAAGTCAAGTCCCAGGATGTATTTATTTATTTCGGTGAAACATGTTATTCTGTCAAAGTACTGATGGATAGCAGTAATGAGGACAAAGCAAACCAATTGCAGTACAAATATCTAGCAGGGGCTTGTCTTTAGATTTGGACCCCCTCCTTAAACCAAAATGTTCATGTGCATTTTGCACCATAGTAGTGTTTCAGTTCAACACTGCAAATCAAGTGGTTATTTTTAAACCATCATTTCACTGGAATGTTTAAATACTTAAGTTTCTGTACAAGAAAGTGTGACTTTGATCACAATCAGTTCTTCGAGTTACAACTGGTTACAAGTTGTCACTGCCGTACCTGGTGGAAATTATCCCTGAAGCAGCGGCTTTGAATTGTGGGAAAGTGGAGAATGCTCTTAATCTGTACAAGAAAGCCGTAAAAAATGAGGCCCACGAGGTGCCTTTCGTCAGCTGTCTTGATATGTCCATTGTTATGGGCACTGCCATATACATGGTACAAGATTAGGTTTGTTGAGACTTAGGCACTGCGCTGTAATGGGGAGGATGATCAGTCCATAAATTTGTAATTTTGGAAATCCACAATGCGCACGTGTATGTCTCGCATGAATCAGCGAGTCGTTTTCAGTATATGTCAGTGACATATAAGTTGCTTGTGAATGAGTTCTTAATTGTTTATGAAAAATGTATTGAGATATTTAGATGTAAGAGTCTATAAAGAATGTCAGTACAGGGAGTCAAGGACTTGCTGTGCTCATTACAGAAATTATTTTGAAGTAAACTTGCTGATGTTTAATTGTGTTCTTTCGTATTACCCCTTTGTGCCGCTGCACCGCAAACACAATTACACTGAAGCATAGCAGACCTCTTTATGTTCATCTAAAAAAAAATGAAGTTGAAGAAACAACAGTTCCGTTTTAACATGATGAGTGTTTCTGTTTAACTTTACTGAATGTGCCGTCCATTTCCTGAAAGGTCTTTCTGTTATTTTTATAAAGGTGCATAAGCATTTTAGAAACAACTGTGCCATTTCAGTACACGTTGAGGTGAATTTCGTCCTGGTTAGTTCAATAATGACACTGTAATCATTTACACAATGACATGCATAAATATAAATGTCTGTCTGTGTTATGGGTTAGGGGAGACGATTATGGTGAGAAAGTATCTGAATTTTTTATTATTATCATAAAGATGAACTTGAATTGTTGTATGAAAAAAATAAAGATTCAAAATCTCATTATCGACGATTATTTGTGTTTTTGTGCTGTGTTGTGTTCTGAATTTGTTATATTACAGGTACAGGTTGTTTTGTGTTGTTATGTTAGAACATTATAATAATCAGTTGTACTGCATCCGTTTTCTTGGGAATGGCAGTAAAGTTATACAGGAGTCAAATAGATATGTTCCAGTTGGTGTAATTGCGATTAAATGCAGTTCTCATACTAACCAATCCACCACTGGCCACAGATGTTACAGTCTTCATTCTTTGTCTTGCTGACAAAGCTGAGGTGTGAAGTCAGAAAGTTCACCCTGTGCCTACATGTTCATGTTTATGTACTCTGCATGTCTCCATCCATAAACCTGACTGCTGTAGAATAAGTAAAAACTTTCTGTGTGTGTGGCAGGAGCTTTTCTGGCCAACTTCTTTTTATAAACTCAATCTGAAGAAATTAGAAAACAATATTTTTTTCATCACTAATGTTCAAAAAACTCCATTTATTTCATGTAAATTCAACACAAAAATTTGTCTAGAACTCAATTTTTCGATATTTCTTGTAGTAGTTACCACAGTGAGAAAGTGGCTAGAAAAACCTGTGTGGCTTTAAGCATGAATGTAATAACCGGTGAGTGATAGCCAACTATATGTTCTGCATATGCCATATAGATAAGCTGAAATTTCTTTTGTTTCTCTCATTTTGACTCATCTCCCAGTTTCTTCTTCTTTTTTTTTTTTTGTTTCTTATTTAATTTTACAAATGCTGTTTTGTTGCGACGAAAAAGGTTTTTACTTTTATTATTCAAGACATAAGAGAATAAAGTAACTAAATAAATTCATAGGTACACTTTAGTCGAGATAATTGACATCCCCACGCGGGACCCTTGCTAATGTCCACGTCGAGCAAAGACGATAACGCATCATTTTCCACCAATCAAGGACGTTGTTAGAAGTGTCATCGTCTGTCTTTTCCAACTTCCGGTCTCGTCCGTACTGGACGAAACTCCGAACCTCAACTCTTGAAACAGAAAACGTTGGGAGTTTTTTGGCTCCCTGAAAACAATTTGAAGGTAAGACGGGTAAAACTTGTCTATGGTTGTTAAAGTGCAGTCATTATCATAGTTGTGACTGGCGCATTTCGCACGGAAATCGCTGTCACGGTGAGCTACCGGCACCTGTTGGACAACTTCGTGCTGCCGGCAGTCGCGTGGTGATGTGGCAGTGCAACAACAACCGTGTACAAACTTGTGTCCAACTCAAATTAATAACATGCTGAATAATTTATGGTTCAGTTTTTATTGTTCATGTTTATTTTTTTTATTGCGCCGAGTGCTATGAGGGGTGCAAATTTGCACCCTGTTTTAGAAAAAGAACTGTCGCTGCTCTTGGTGCTGTTCGTGAGGCGAACTTCATTAGTAGGTCTCATTAACATCCATTGGACACCCGTTAGTCCATTTAACTAGACTAAATATTTTAGAATTCTGACACTGAAGTCATCAACCGAGCTGAACAAATTCGCCACAGATTTCCATACTTGAAGTCGATGGAAGTGCGTATTGCAAAGTCCACGCTCATCTCACACAAACTTATGTGTTTTCAGTTCTTTTTATGTCTTATCGTGTGTAGTGAGAAAATTGAAGTTGCTTCTATAGATTGCAATGAAAACATCATAGTTTTTGATGCCAGAGCTATGTTACGTGACTTTTTCAAAATAGCAGCCAGCAATGAGCTGTTTGTTTGCGATTTTAATTCTCAAAGGTTATGTTACCACAAGACAGCGAGTTAATTAGTTTCAGCAGTAAGGGTAGTGAGTTAAGAAGATAGTATTCTACACTGAACAGGAAAATGACCTAGAAACGGGTGAAAGAGAGGAGTAGGAATGCCCCTTGTGTCCATCGACTTTGAGTTCGGAAATCTGCAATGATTTTGTCGAGTTCTGTTGATGGACTCAGTGTTGCCATGAGTGTCAGAATTTTAAAATAACACACCAAGTCCACTGAGATGGACTAGATGTCCATCTGAACCTGCTACCAGGTACAGGTGAGTTTTCCTGCCAGGTGAAAAACTTGCCCAAACAGTGTTTGCCTTGTGTATTCACTTCCAACATCACAGTTTTGAGCCGCTATGCAGTGTTATGGCATGTTTTATGGGCCTGAAGGTGATAAGTTCAGATTAATTTTCAGACGCCTTATATGGTCAGATAGGCCACTCTTTTGGAATGTAAAGAAACGCTCATTCAGCCCACGGGCTACAGAAGGCTAAGCCAATCCCTGTGCTAGCGTGACCTCTCCACCCCTACCAACTTGTCTTTTAACCTGACAGAAGGTGAGACCGTACTGAAGTGCTGACAAAGCTCCATTGAAGACATGCTCCGACTGATCCTATATGTACTCGGCATTAAACTCACATAATTTTTGCTCATATGCCTACCTTGCTGAAACAAAACCAGAAGGTAAATATCTCCTAGCAGACTCGACAGTTTCCTCTGCTATGTTTGGCTTCGTTTTGACATTGCAACCTCTACTTCTGAAACTGCCATATTTCACCTTTTTTTAGGATTTTCAGGCAGAATAATGATTTTAAAATATCCCAAGACAAGTCAAAAAAACAAAAAAAAAAGGCACACTTGAATTAACAAGGGTATATTTATTTCAGAGGACTCTTTTAATTCACTCAGAAAGATGAAGACGGTGCCGCACAAAGGCCCTGGCTCCTGGCTGTTAAAAATGTCGCCAGACAAACAGGACACACTGCTGAAGTTGGCTATTCTCACCATGGCGGCTATTCTCTGTGAGTAAACGGACTCAACCAGTAACGACGGTTACAAAGCAAAACTTGTCTGACGTAATCAAATGTTTCTGTATTCCTGTTGGTGAAACTGCTGATTACGAAATTGTGTTTAAGTGGTCTGTCGCAGTCTCAAGTGCTTATTTGTAATGAAGAAAGAGAAGAAAAGGCTTCTTGGGTTCATCCAGGGGGGCCTAGTTGGTAGTGTGCTGGTTCAGTACAGTAATCCAGGAGCCAGCTGTGCTGGCAACCAACCAATGGTTGTGGGTTTCCCCCGGGCTCTTCTCGGTTTCCACCCACCATAATGCTGGCCACATTCGTATCTATGTGAAATGCTCTTGAGTAAGGCATAAAAACGTAGTCTAATAAAAAAGTGAACTCTCAGCTTCTGATCTTTAGTTTTTCCTCCACGTAGAAACCTGACTACTCTCTGGTGTTTGTGAAACGTTCTTGAGAATGGCATGTCTGATGAAATAAAACAAACTAAAATAAAACAATATCGATCATGTAAATGATTTGTGGCCAGTGTTCCCTTCCAGTGGTTGTCTGTACAGTGAGGGAAGAATTTACATTTTTCTTGCAGCATTTGCAACTCGCCTGTTCTCGGTGTTGAGATTTGAGAGTGTGATCCACGAGTTTGATCCTTACTTCAACTACAGGACGACGCGCTTCCTCACCGAGGAGGGGTTCTACAACTTCCACAACTGGTTTGATGACCGGGCCTGGTATCCCCTGGGGCGTATAATAGGGGGCACCATCTACCCAGGTGAGAATGTGTAGCAGCACAACAGTACTGTGCAGGTGTTCTTGGAGATGTTAATCTCTTTAAGATTTTCTGACCTTGAAAGTTTTTTTTGCGGTAATTTCATGTTTAAGGAAATGGAAAGACAGAGTGGGTTAGACATGTCTCTTTCAATTCTTAGCACATGCAAGATATAAGACATCACTGTGAGTTCAAGCCCAGCTCATGCTGACTTCCTCTCCGGCCAGCAAGCTGCTGATGGTGGTGGGTTTCCCATGGGCTCTACTCGGTTTCCTTCCACCATAATCCAGGCTGCTCTCATGGAACTGAAATATTCTAGTCAGTGTAAAACACCAATCAAACAGATAAACTCTGATCACTTTGGTGCAGTTTCTGTGTTTCTTCTGCAGGCTTGATGGTGACATCTGCGACGATTTATAACCTGTTGAGATTCCTGAACATCACGATCGAGATCCGTAATGTGTGTGTGTTCCTGGCGCCTCTCTTCTCCAGCCTCACCACCCTCGTCACCTATCAATTCACCAAGGAACTTAAGGTATTACCCTAAAATTTGATAGATCTTGTCAAAAAAGGGACTTGATCTTGGACAAGGAATTTGTGTATTGTCCTTCTGTCAGTATTCATAGGACCTTGAGGGCATTAAGTGGTTGAAGGCACTGTCGTTTGTGGAAGACCACTGCCCTTGTACATGTATGATGTAAACGTCTGTAAATGTACGTGGCATGTGGGAAAGCTCATCAGTAACTTGCCAGAGGTGTGGTTTACCCCAAACTCTCCATTTTTCTCCACTCAAAATACAGAATGCCATTGTGTCAGTGAAAAATATGTAGTAGTATGACATTAAACAACAACAAATAAATAGATATGTAATTTTGCAGTTTGCTTAGGCATTAAATGAAAGGGATTATACAGCATTTTTACATCCGTAAGTATGAGTGAACAAGTGCACGAGCTCAGCCATTGTACGATATGTTTTCAGGATGCAGGTGCCGGACTGGTGGCTGCAGCAATGATTTCCATTGTCCCCGGTTACATCTCCCGTTCCGTCGCGGGATCCTACGACAACGAGGGCATCGCTATTTTCTGTATGCTGCTTACATACATGTTGTGGATCAAGTCCGTGAAGACTGGCTCTATCTTCTGGGCGTCTCTCTGCTCCCTGGCTTACTTTTACATGGTATGTGGTAAGCTGATAATTGGGGCTTGATGTAAAGGTGTTGAAGGGTCCATTGCTTTTAAATTTCTGTGTTATCTCCTAGGAAATTTGATGAATTTCATTTTAATTGCATATGTGTTGTACTATGAAGACAAATCGGGTAGCAAATCTCACCTTGATGATTGGCTTCTGAGCTAAGAACTTTAACTTTTGTTGTTTTGACTGTATTCAAAATGACATGATTTGCAGTGAACATGTGCAATATGTTGTAAATTAACTTTTCATTACTTTTCTGGTGAACAGCATTACCCGATGGAATTCTAATCTAGACAGCATTTGTTCTTAACAAAGTTTCAAGAAAGTTTTCACTTTTTCTTAATCAGTGAAGACAACTTTAAATGTACCAGTACTTTTATTAAATTATTTAAGGTTTTGTTGTCTTGAAAATTTTGGTTATTATATCTTGAAATACTAGCAGACTTGATCAAACTTTCTGGGCAAGTACACTTCAAGAACGATTGTCTGAAAACAGTGAGGCTCACGATGTGGTGGATTCATGTCTTGATCTCTCACAATCACAACCTCACAACACTAATCTCCATAACTGGCTCACGAATGATTTCATCTATGTTGCTGTTTCATTCTTGCCAACTTTGGTACATTGGTTTTGACAGTGATGTTATTTTAACTTTCCCTGTCTGACAGAGGCCACACTAGCATCCCATATAGGTGTACAAAACGGTGCCTGAATGGGAAATCTGATGGCTGAACTAGAGCCAATCATGTACCAGCTGACAAGTGATTGAAATGAGTAGACCTTTGTTCGTGTTTCATTGTCTCTATTGCAGAGTCTTCCTCTTCTGTCTAGAGGTTATCTCCCTTTACAATCCCCTCTCCTGCCTAGACGCTATCTCCCTTTACTGTGCCCACTTCTGATTAGAGGTTATCTCCCTTCACAATGCCCTCTTCTGCCAGCTATGTCCCTCCACAATGCTCTCTACAGCCAGAGTTTATCTCCCTTTACAACGCCCACTTCTGCCTAGAGGTTATCTCCCTTTACAAAGCCCTCTTCAGCCTGGCGGTTATCTCCCATTATAATGCCCTCTTCTGCCTGGAGGTATCTCCCTTTACAATGCCCTATTCTGCCTAGAGGATCTCACCCTTTACAATGCCCTCTTTCCCTAGGTGTCGTCCTGGGGAGGTTATGTGTTCCTGATCAACTTGATACCTCTGCATGTCCTGGCGCTCATGCTGACTGGACGATTCTCACACAGGGTTTACGTCGCTTTCTCCACGGTAAGATCAGCTGTGAGATGGGTAAGATCGTACTGTGTGGTTGAATCAAGGTGGGAGCCTTCAGTTCAAGAGAACATGATTTTGGTTAAAATTTTGCTGATGTGGCTTTTGAGCCATAATCATTCCTTCATTTGCCCACCAAAAACCCGACCTCGGTCATGTGAGACAAACCGATTTTAAGCATGGTGTATTGCATCAATTATTCAAATCAAATCATGCAGAGAAATCTCCTATATTCAGCACAAGTTAAGGATTTGCTAAGTTTTTGAGTCTGTATGTAGTACTGATTAATTACACTGAAATGGAGAAAAATACAAGTTAAAAATGTGGCTCTTTGAAATAGTGTGTGAAATAAGGTGAGTAAGAGGCAGAAAATGGTAGTGCGTGTTTGATTTTAAATCATAGTCCATCCAATTAAAGAAAAGAAAAGAAAAGAAAAACAGATTCAGCATCTTATGTTGTGTTTTTTGAGCATGTGAATTCCCAAAGCCTTTGTAATATATCTGGGATTAAATATCATCATTTAAGACATGTTCGTAGGGCATAAACTAACTGATCCCCCTATCTAATTTGTTTTATTCACTTTTCGACGTTAATTTCTTAAAAACTTCAAATTTTTCATTAGCTACGGACCTACCCTATTATTCTGATCGGGTCAGGTTACACCAAACAAAGATTTATTCAAGGATGGCCTGATGTCATTGAGGAATAGTGACTGCTGGAATGACATTGTCATAATGCCCCAGTGAGAAAACCCTGTAGATGATTCACCCCACATTAATACCTGGATGTATTTGACATTTGTTTATGCCATGTTTTCCTCTCTGTGTTAAGGTGTACTGCCTGGGTACAATACTGTCCATGCAGATCTCCTTTGTGGGATTCCAGCCGGTGCAGTCCAGTGAACACATGGCTGTAAGTTAACAGTACTTTTATGGTAGATGACCTGAAATTATCGCCCTCATTAGTAAATGCAAATATTCCATAAAATGTGACTTTCATTAGAGAAACTTACATTTTTTCAAGTAGAATGTTTATTTAAACTTCCAAACACATCTCAAAAGAACTAGAGCTTCCAGAAGCTGGCAAAATGAATAATGCTGTGCGGACAAAATTTTAGGTCGTAAAATTACTACATTCATGTAACTACCTTAGCGATCAGTATGGTTTGGCAAGAACGACAGGAATGTTTAAATGTTGCCTGTGTTGTATTAAATCTCAGCGGTTCGTTCAAAATATTTGAGATACCAGTAAAATACCTGCCAAGATATTGTTGCAGTTTGTGGAAGACACTAGTGTCTAAAATCTGTGATTTGTCTTTTATTCCTACCTGCGTATGTTTAGTCTTTGTCATTTGTGTTTGTTTCCCCTAGGCGTTGGGAGTGTTTGGTTTGTGCCAGATCCATGCCTTTGTGGACTATGTCCGATCCAAGATGACCTCCGAGCAGTTCAGTGTTCTTTTCCGCACCCTTGTCTTTGCAGTGGGAACTGTTGGAACAGCAACAGCTGCTGTTTTTACTGCCACTGGAAGTATCCTTTTGACTCAGTAGAAATTCGCCTCCCCCCACCCCCAATCATCTTGTCCATATGTTGAACTGCTCTTCACCTAAGAGGTAAAAGAATATATGAATGTACAAGTGCGTATGGTGTGGTGAGTTGACTGTCTTGTAACCACGAGTTGACCTTCAACCCCCTCAATGCCCTCAACTAGATTTGAATTCATTTGCAAAAAACCATGAATTCACCATCAAATGTTACATTGACTGACAATTAACCCTGAGTTGACTATCAGTTAACCCTAAATTGAACTACAAGTAACCTTGAATTGACCTTCAAGCATCTTTGAAATAACCTTGATGTGACCTTGACATAACGTTTGATTGACTGTCACCTGAGCTTGAATTAACCTTGACCTTATGAAGAAATCTCTCCGTGGACTGGCCGTTTTTACTCGCTCCTGGATCCGTCCTATGCCAAGAACAACATTCCCATCATTGCCTCTGTCTCAGAGCATCAGCCCACCACCTGGAGCTCCTTCTACTTTGATCTTCAGATGCTTGTCTTTATGTTCCCAGGTAAGTTGTGCACAGGCCTTCACATTTGCTTTTGATCATGCACTTGTACGTGCATGTCATTATCAAACACCTGGCAGAAGACCAGGAGACTTGGTGCAATTTGTACACCTTGATTCACACCCCCCAGACTCTTCCCAACGTCAGGTGTGTGAATTTTGATGCAGGTATCTGCTAGGTGTGGGAGTTTGATGGCATGCCTACACCCACATGTGTCCTTTCAGACTTCGATATAAATGTCTTTTAATTTTTACATCGCTGATGTTTTGATTTATTTATTTGTAAGCTATTTATCCAATTTATTTGTGTATCTGCTACAATGGTGGAAAATAAGACTATTTCAATTGAGGTCAGCTTGAGCCTCTTCTGTACCTGACATGTTTTTGTGTTTTGCAGCTGGCCTTTACTTCTGCTTCAACCGGCTAACAGATGCTAACATTTTTATCATCATGTATGGGGTCACCAGCATCTATTTTGCTGTAAGTAAAGTAGTTCAGGTTTGTGGCGGATATTTCACATTGAACTACATGTAGGCTGCAGGCCTTCGTTTTTCTTTTTAAGCAAGTGTATGACTGTCACACCCCTTCGCAGAAGATCAGGTGTGTGATTTGCACACCTAGATTAACACTCGCTGTATTATTTCAAGCATGTGTTATTAGCACACCTGGAGTTTGCTTCAGGTGTGTGTTTGGTGTTGGGGTGTGATATCATGCCTCAAATTCGAATTGGTGCACCTGAAGAGTTTTGTGGTCACCCTGTAACTCCGCCAGGTGTGGTGGTTTACCCCCAGTTCACACAATTTCCTGCACCCATAGAACTGACTGTTAAACTGAAATTCTTCAGTAGATCTTAAAACACGTATAAATTAAATTTTGAAATATTTCAGTACAAATCTGTATATCAGTATACAGTAGATATAAAACTGACATAACTCCATTGACGTATTCTTGTTAACCAGTGTCACCACTTTTGGAGCTTTTTCAAAGCTTTTAGTAATGTAGTTAAATCACACCTTTACATAGTAAAATATAAGAACATGTTAGAACACGAAAACAAACAGATAATCTAATGGTTACAGTTGTGAAGGATTAAGAATTGGATTGGTTTTGAATAACATATGCATATATATGTCAGACTTGATATGGTTGAGAATTTGCTTGTAGTTTTTACATATGTTGTTGTTAAACAGATACTGATTTCTTTTGAGTTTGTTTATATATGGCATCCTCTGATTGGCTGTTTTGGTCATGTGGCAGGGTGTGATGGTGCGTCTAATGTTGGTGCTAGCTCCGGTCATGTGCGTCCTCTCTGGTATTGGTGTATCAGCGACGCTCAACTCCTACATGAAAAATTTGGACTCGTCCAAGAAAGACAAAAAGTTGAAGAAGGCGGATGGCAGCTACCCAATCAAAAATGAGGTGAGAACCTTGAGACCGAGACTTTATGTTTGGATCCTTTGACAGGTTTCGACATCGGAGTCCTGTTGGGTGGATTTTAGTATTGTTAATTACAAGATTTAGAGGTAACTTTTGATGAGGGAAGACTGGTTTTGTGCATTAATTACAAATACATAATGTTTGAATTGTGAGATGTTAAGCGAATGGAAAGTCAGTTATTCATTTGAAGACTTTTGAATTTTTATGTTCGTACTTCATTTGAAGTTGTTTAACAGACAGGCTTGTATGACAACTAAAGTGTTATTCTTCAGGCCATCCTTAAAAAATTCTTTGTTTGCAGGTAACACAACCCTATCACAAAAAAGTCTGTCATGTAAATGTTTTTTATTCCTAATGACCGAATAGATAAGATTTTAAAGAAATTAACAAATTAAGAAAGAAATTAAAATAAAAAAGTAAGAAATTCTATCTAAAACCCAATGAAACCTTTACCATAGGGCCATCTTTTGGAGAATCGATCAGATTACTTGCAACAAACATACTTTTAACGATGGCCTCAACATTGAAAGCAAACCTTGATAACTTGAGTGATACATTCAGGATTTGAACTGAAGTGCCAGTTGGGCTTGTCATACAACTCCTGACGTCATTATGTCACTTTTGATGTGATCCTTAGCAGCAAGTACAAACTCTGTGGTGGACTTGTTGCCCAGTCCAGCTCAATATTTCTGCTTGCTACACTAAAGCCGCTGTCCTCTTTCTACTCCCATTGACCAGTGTGTTAAAGGATCATGACGGGCAGAACAAAATTTTTTTGTATAAATACAATTTCTTTTATGAACATCTAAAAAAAAAATAAAATATGATGTTGTTTTGTTTCTTGTAAAAAATGTCTATTTTGGTGAAATTTTGACCTTTTAACGGATTTGTTGTTGAACCAAACTTGAAGTAAAAACTTTCTGGGTAAAGCCTTCAGGTAAAGGCTGGAGATTTTTGGTTGAACAAAATTTTGGTTGAATAATTTGAAGAGTGTATTATGTATGTATATAAATATATATGTATAAGATAGGTGAATTGCCAGGATTTCCTTCACTGATGTCAGTTTTATTTTCACATGTAAGATATCACTTTTGTTACTACATATTGATATTTCAAATCAAGGTGTCAAGAAAGAAACAGTTTGTTTTATGATGTTCCCATCTGATTTCTTCAAGATGACTTCAAGATACAAGTTCAGTTGTTGTTTGAAGGCCTACAGCTATAAATCATTGCTTGACTTGTTCAAATAAATAAAACCATGATATATCTCAAAATATGAATTACATATAGAATATTGATCAGGGAAGGTTGAATATCCTAAATGGTAACACACTCAGGATTATGATTTTCATCTCACACTCCAACACTATTCAGGGGGCTTTGGGGGGGGGGGGGAGTAATCTGGGAGAGAAAGTCAATGTCCATTTTGTGGAAATACACACGTCCAAACCTTAGCTCATTTCACGTACTAGATCAATCACATTGCTGTATATTTTCTGGTCACGATTATCGTTGTTAATGTGTATGTAAATGTCTTAAACACAATAACAGTGAATTTATTATTTTCAAATGTCAGACTGTTCTTTTTTCTGTGAAAGCTGTGCACGAGGTTTTTGCAGCAAGTAAACACTCTGTGTTGGACTTCATCCAGTAGTCCAGTTCAATTTTTCAACTTGCTACATAAACCTGCCTTCCTCTTTCTGCTCCCACTGGCCAGTGTGGGAGAGGATCATGATTGGCAGAACAAATAGGGAGCAAAATTATCACACAGCACCAATCTGGTGAATCTGGTTCTCATTGGCCTGCCACTAGCACACTTGTAGCAGGCTTCAAGTGGTCCACCAGCTCATCACTAGCACACTTGTGGTGGGCTTCTGGCATTCCACCAGCTCACAGCTAACACGCTTGTAGCGGGCTTCTGGCATTCCACAAACTCACTACAAGCACACTTTTAGCAAACTTCTGGCATGCCACAAGTTCACCACCACCACGATTGTGGGATGCTTCCGGCATTCCACTAGCTCACCAGTACCAAAATTATAGAATGCTTCTGGCATTCCACTAGCTTGCCATTAGCACAAATGTAAGATTCTTCTGGCATTCCACTAGCTACCACCCCCACAATTGTAGTATGCTTCTGTTACTCCACCAGCTCACCACCCCCACAATTGTGGGATGCTTCCGGCATTCCACTAGCCCACCAGTACCAAAATTATAGAATGCTTCTGGCATTCCACTAGTTACCATTCCCACAATTGAAGGACGCTTCTGTTAATCCTCTAGCTGACCAATACCAAATTTGTAACATGCCCTAGAACAGATGATGGTTTAAACTAAGTTCTCTGCATGATATTGATGCAATGTTGCCAAAGAGGTCTTCAGCCCTAATCATTCATTCATTTCCGGAACAAATTGGCTTCCATGAATATTGTTACAACCGGTCATCTTATACCATGACAAGTCACTGTACTCTGATTTGATCCGCCATTTTGATTGTTTTCAGATAGCGACGGGTGTGGTTGTCATGGTAACCTGCTTCCTGATCACTTACACGTTTCACTGCACCTGGGTGACATCTGAGGCGTACTCCAGTCCTTCGATCGTCCTCTCAGCGCGTTCCGGGGACGGAGGCCGAATCATCTTCGACGACTTCAGAGAGGCGTACTACTGGCTTAGACACAACACTCCAGAGGTGAGAAAGCCATGGACAACATTAACTTCTTAAAGTGTGTAAGAAAATGCAACAATTCACTCAAGTCTTTACCGTAAACGGATGTAGACCTACGTGTTTAAAGGGTGTCCTAATCCTGTCAGAATTGACAAATTGGATTTCATTGAACAGACGGATTTCAGATCTTGTTCATAACAACGGAAAAACAAAACAAAAACGTCCAGGCTATTAATCACTAAGTGTCTGATTGAAGGTGTTGTTTTTTTTTTTTGCACAATGTGCCAATCCTCAAGTGATGAAAGGTTGCAAGGGTTTAGTGAATTTTTTGAGAAAGAAGTAGGTTGTGTCTTGCAGCTCTTTTATGGAGATGTCAGTCACAGCTTTGCACTAAAGCGTGACTTTCCGAAAGCTTCGGTGTGTTACTTGGCTGTTTATGTACAAGCAAATTTCAGTGCTAAGGATAAGTCATGTATTTGTTTCCCCCCCCTCAGGACGCAAAAGTGATGTCGTGGTGGGATTATGGGTATCAAATAACGGCCATGGCAAATCGGACGATATTAGTGGATAATAACACTTGGAATAATACACATATATCAAGAGTGGGCCAGGTAAGCTGCAAGCCAATTACTGGTGGATACTTGGTGGATGTCATTTAGAAAATGGTTTTATGTAACCGTACCACACTAATTAGGATTAGTTTCTGGGCATATCACAAATTGGTTTGCTGGAAATTGGCTGATAAAGTGCCGACTCAAAAATGTTGGGAGGTTTTCCATTCAATTCTTTTAAGATTTGTTAAACCTGTTTTTCTCATCTTGAGAAGGAATACTATCAATAATAAACATTGATTTGATGATATTTGATGAAAGCATCCATTTTCCGTTATTTACTGATTGTGAAAATTCCTTTGGTATTGGAGAGATATTTTTAGGTTTTTTAGGTTTTAGGTTTTTTAGGTCTCAGAAGGTAAATAAGTTCCAAAACCAAAAATAAGGTTTCAAGGCCTTTATTTGCTCTTTTGGGGGCAAATTTTTAGGGGAAATACGGTGAGCTCTCTCTTTCCAGAATAGAGGTATTGCTTAGCTCTCGTTAATGGCATATGTTCATTTGTTATTGTTGTCCCTAGGCCATGGCATCCCCAGAAGAAAAAGCTTACGAGATAATGCGCGAGTTGGACGTGAATTACGTGCTGGTTATATTTGGTGGTTTAACTGGCTACTCATCTGATGGTAAGTGAAGCACAACAACAACACACGAGACAGATAATGGCAGCTTCTGGTCATATTGCCCTGGGGGTCTGTTCAACAAAACTTCTCAAAGTTACATCAGATGTAATTTTCATGACAGTACATACTGTAGAGGTGCATTGTGATGGTAGTTACTTTTCCATGGTAGTTACACTTGACAAGAGCTTTATCCAGTCTTTGTAAAAAGGTTTCCCGGTGTGGTAGGAATGTGCAAGCAAGCTGAGAAACATGTAGATGTAGTGGCAAATACAATGACATGAAGGCTGGAAAGTTCTAATTTTCCAGGCATCGCATAGTTCCAGTCAACATGACATCTAGTCCAGGAATCTTCTCTGACACCTCAGGAAAAAAATTATTAGTTAAACATTTGCATTAATTTTAATAACTGAATTTTGAAGTCTATTGTATTTGTGTTTTAGTGTGCGTGATTTTTTGTATGAAATTTCACAGATGGAAAATACACAATTATACGATTTTGCAGTGTGATTTGTGGTTAGTTTAGTTTTGTGGGTGAACTGGATGAATTAGAGGCAAATAATCAGTTTGATAAACATGCATTGCAAGTCCACAAAGAATCAAACATCTGTTTTGTCTTCTTCATGATTCTTGCTATATAGAGGTATCAACATCTGATCTTTCAGATTAGCAAGTGTTGCTAGTTTGATCTAATATGTTGACACAAATGTTTCTTTGAAGCGAGAATGATGTAAACATTACATGGTTAGCGTGCTAGCGCAGAGTAATGACCCAGAAGCCTCCCACCAATTCAGTCGCACCAATGAGTTCAAGTCCAGCTCATGCTGGCTTCCTCTCCAGCCGTACGTGGAAAGGTCTGCCGGCAACCAGCGGATGGTTGTGGGATTCCCCTGGGCTCTGCCCAGTTTCCTCCCAGCAAAATGTTGGCCGCCGTCTTGTAAGTGAAATGTTCTTGAGTGTGGCGTAAAACACCAATCAAATTAATAAATGAATAGGTAAATAAATAAACAGTACATGTACCTTTATACTGTTAAAATAGTTTTGGCAGTGCGGTTGTTGTGAGTTCTGCTCATGCTGGTTTGCTCTCTAGCTGTACGTGAGAAGGTCTGCCGGCAGCCTTCAGACAACTGTGGGTCTCCCTCGGGCACTGCCCAGTTTCCTTTCACCATAATGCTGGCCGTTGTGGTACAAGTGAAATATTCTTGAGTACAGTGTAAAACGCGAATCAAATAAATAAATTCATTGTGAGTTAACACTAATCAGACAAATGAATAAACCTGAATTTTGCGTTGCAGACATCAACAAGTTCCTGTGGATGGTGCGTATAGGTGGGAGCACAGATCGTGGGCGACACATTAAGGAGCATGATTACTACACGCCCCAGGGGGAGTTCCGGGTGGACAAGGAGGGCTCCCCGGTGCTGCTCAACTGCCTGATGTACAAGATGTGCTACTACAGGTTTGGGGCAGTCTACACAGAACAAGGTAACAACAGTACTTAAGTCAGCCCTCGTTGTTCATAGGGTGCAGATGGGGTAACAATGATGAAGTCAGCTGATGATGCTCCGGGAGTAGGTCGTACAGTACTGCTTTCAGGGTCTTGATGGCAGTAATTGTTCACCATCTATGGATGTCCGTTTGGCTGGTCTTGCAAGATAATATGTCCCAGGCCTTACTCACGGCCTCTATGGTTGAGTGGTTAGAGTGCTGATGTAGCACAGTGACTCGGGAGCTCTCACCAATTCGGTCGCTGCGAGTCCAAATCCAGCCCCTATCCAGCCGTTTGTTGGAAGGCCTGCCTGGAACCTGCAGGGTTTTCTTCCACAATAATACAGGTCGCCGTCGTATGTGAAATGTTCTTCAATGTGGCGTAAAAAACACCAATCCAATAAATAATAAATCGAGCAACACTGGGGGTATTGAGCAGAGCTTTTGTATACAGATAAAGCACAGTAACCAAAAGGGGAATATTTTATCATTCTTTGCCCATTGTTCGGGCTAATTAACTGTGCAGTGTTTTACCTGAAGTTTGGCCAAGAAAAACGCACATCGAGAATCACGGAAAGGTCTTGATACTTTTGGTACATGATACTTTTTATACAGAAATTTAGAGTTAATGAGACTTCACCTCAAAATGTCTGAAGTAGCCGCATGTGTGGGATGGTATCAGGTCAATTCGTCCAGTAGACAACCTATACAAGGCAACCGGTCCAAAATCATGCACTGATGACTGTGATTGCCATCTAGATATATAGATGTTCGGTAAAATTCCTTTTATTGAGATAGATTTGTGTCACAAGTGAGATAGATTGTGAAAAACTTATCTCCAGTGAAACGTAGTATATAAGTAAAGTCTGCAAATATATTCAAGCATCACATGTATGGACGTCCCTAACACCATCACGGTCAGGTGTTACAGTTTTGAAAACTGATAGGCCAACAGTTTAAACAGACACAATTGCACCAAAAGTTGGTAGGCGGACCTCTCTCCAGCGTAAAATTTCTCCCACAGCCCCATGATCGACCCTTGCAGATTTCTGAAGGTCTCACAGGGAAAAGGTCTTGAATAAATTACTAGACTGATAATAAATAAAAGAGCACAAAGTGGAATGACTGAAGACACTATCATTGGTACCGGTCCTAAGAATATCTTTACTGAAAGTGTCAGCGGCATGTACTTCTAATCAAGGAAGCAAACAATGAGATGCCATTTTGGTACAAGGAGGAGGAGGACCTCAAATTACCAAACATCCATATATGTAGATGGCAATCACGGTCATTATTGCATGATTTTAGGCATTGTACGAGTTGACTCACCATTGAGCGAGTTGACTCACCATTGATCGAGTTGACTCAAGATTTTGGACGGGTTGTCTTGTACAAATTGCCTCTTGGATGAAATTCTGTATTCTGTTGGATCTGTGGACCAGAATGTCACTCAATAACAGGAAAGCTTTACCTTAAATTACAAAATTCATGACTTTGTCACTGTTATCAACGTGAAAATAAATGTTAGGGATGATGTCTTATTTAGATGTACTTGGGAGAGTTTAGCATTCATGTGTGTCCTACATGTGAGCTCTTTGGTAGCTGTGCTGCCAACTTTATTTTGAAGAGTGCTGTAATTTTACCATATCTCTTTTCCCGCAGGTAAGCCGACTGGCTACGACAGAGTTCGTAACACGGAGATTGGCAACAAGGATTTCGAGCTGGACATTCTTGAAGAAGCTTACACGACTGAGCACTGGCTCGTGCGCATCTACAAGGTCAAAGATTTAGAAAACCGCGGAATTTAAGTTGAAGAAAAAAAAGTAAAACAAAACCTCTATTCATGAAATAAATTTAAGGTTTTTTTTTTTTTTTTTTAACATCACATTGTAGTACGTTGCTCCCTGCTGGAAAGGTGACATGCAGTCGGATATTAAAATGCGTCGATTTTTGAAATTGTCATGTGATTTCATAACAACGATAAGACAACTTCAGAGACTTTGGGGACTTGCTGTCTTGAAGAGTGACTGAAGATTCTCGGAGCTGTGAGATAATGGAAAGCTGCTTAGGCTTTTATTCGAAGTTCAGCAGCTGTGTAATTTGTTAGCCCATGCTGAAAAGCGTAGAGATATTCAGCCTGTAAACGTAGATGTCATCGCGAGGTGGAAAAGCCTGGATTCAGATGTATATATATATATATACAGCCACCAGGAATTGGAGAAGCATTTGTACTTCATTTAATCATCAATTCATGTCGAATTTGTACAGGTAACTGTAATGAAAAATGACATCATAATAATTTCAGAATTTGAATGTGACAAGATTTTTACCGTACACACATTTGCAGTGAACATTTGCATACAAGTGCACTTTGTAGTGTATTTGTACACAGGTACACGTTAATATCATTATTTGTGTATATACTTGTGTCTCCTTGCATATTACTGGTATGGACTTCACATTGGTACTGCTGACAACCAAGTAAAAAAAAAAATGTTAACGTAATTGAGAATTTGTCAGTTTTTTTTCTTGCACAGTAGATAGAAATGCTGCTGTTTCCAAGCAGTTTTGAGTTGAACACTTTTGATATTGTCAACAAAGACATATCTGCAGAGTGGTTAAGATGATTGTTTTCCAAGTCCCTTCCTCCACTGCTGGTAAGGCCGAAAACGTGGTCCCCCAGAGATCACCAAGTCCCTTCCTCCACTGCTGGTAAGGCCGAAAACGTGGTCCCCCAGAGATCACTTGCCTTTCATTGACTTGATAAACACACTGAGAATGTTTGTGCGTGAAGGTCTGTGAAATGTGGAAAAGTTCATGAGTTATGTGCTTGTAATGGGCAACTTGGTGGGTCTTCTACCAAAAAATACAATACAATACAATACAATACAATACAATAATAAAATACCATACAGACGGCCACTGTATGCACAACAATTCTTTGGTTATGGCCTAAATTCCACATTCAAATATATATGTGTCTCTGCATGAGGCGGTCCAAGGACATGTCTAAGTGTCTTATCGGGAAGATTGCAGGACTGTGCTATTAGTAAGGAAAGTAACTCTTTCTAGCCAAAAGAGGCCTGACTAATGAACAGGGTGTAATGCTTCATAAAATGTTACACCCTTGGCGACATATCTCTACAAAGTGTGTGGTCATGACAATTACGTTTAACATAATTCACAGTGTATTTGTAAAACAAGTCCCAAGTAGCTCAGTTATTGGTTGACCTGCTCCTAAGTGTCATTTAATCCTCCTTTTAACACCTCCTCGTGACAAAGTTTGGCTGAACTATCCTGCTTCGTCTGGAGGCAGACAGAGCACAGCTGCATCATCACGTCCCCCTCTGGGTCTCAGGGCTTCTGAATCCAGAGCACAGCTGCATCATCACGTCTCCCTCTGGGCCTCAGGGCTTCTGAATCCAGAGCACAGCAGCATCATCAGGTCTCCCTCTGGGCCTCAGGGCTTCTGAATCCAGAGCACAGCAGCATCATCACGTCTCCCTCTGGGTCTCAGGGCTTCTGAATCCAGAGCACAGCTGCACCATCACGTCTCCCTCTGGGCCTCAGGGCTTCTGAATCCAGAGCACAGCTGCACCATCACGTCTCCCTCTGGGCCTCAGGGCTTCTGAATCGAGAGCACAGCTGCACCATCACGTCCCCCTCTGGGCCTCAGGGCTTCTGAATCCAGAGCACAGCTGCACCATCACGTCTCCCTCTGGGCCTCAGGGCTTCTGAATCCAGAGCACAGCTGCACCATCACGTCTCCCTCTGGGCCTCAGGGCTTCTGAATCGAGAGCACAGCTGCACCATCACGTCCCCCTCTGGGCCTCAGGGCTTCTGAATCCAGAGCACATCTGCATCATCACGTCTCCCTCTGGGCCTCAGGGCTTCTGAATCCAGAGCACAGCTGCATCATCACGTCTCCCTCTGGACCTCAGGGCTTCTGAATCCAGAGCACATCTGCATCATCAGGGCTTCTGAATCCAGAGCACAGCTGCACCATCAGGGCTTCTAAATCCAGAGCACAGCTGCATCATCACGTCTCCCTCTGGACCTCAGGCCTTTTGAATCCAGAGCACAGCAGCATCATCACGTCTCCCTCTGGACCTTAGGCCTTCTGAATCCAGAGCACAGCTGCATCATCACGTCTCCCTCTGGACCTTAGGCCTTCTGAATCCAGAGCACAGCTGCATCATCACGTCTCCCTCTGGACCTCAGGCCTTTTGAATCCAGAGCACAGCAGCATCATCACGTCTCCCTCTGGACCTCAGGCCTTCTGAATCCAGAGCACAGCTGCATCATCAGGGCTTCTAAATCCAGAGCACAGCTGCATCATCAGGGCTTCTGAATCCAGAGCACAGCTGCACCATCAGGGCTTCTAAATCCAGAGCACAGCTGCATCATCACGTCTCCCTCTGGACCTCAGGCCTTTTGAATCCAGAGCACAGCAGCATCATCACGTCCCCCTCTGGGCCTCAGGGCTTCTGAATCCAGAGCACAGCTGCACCATCACGTCCCCCTCTGGACCCCAGGGCTTCTGAATCCAGAGCACAGCTGCATCATCACGTCCCCCTCTGGGTCTCAGGGCTTCTGAATCCAGAGCACAGCAGCATCATCACGTCCCCCTCTGGGTCTCAGGGCTTCTGAATCCAGAGCACAGCTGCATCATCACGTCCCCCTCTGGGTCTCAGGGCTTCTGAATCCAGAGCACAGCAGCATCATCACGTCCCCCTCTGGGTCTCAGGGCTTCTGAATCCAGAGCACATCTGCATCATCACGTCTCCCTCTGGACCTCAGGCCTTCTGAATCCAGAGCACAGCTGCATCATCACGTCTCCCTCTGGACCTTAGGCCTTCTGAATCCAGAGCACAGCTGCACCATCAGGGCTTCTGAATCCAGAGCACAGCTGCACCATCAGGGCTTCTAAATCCAGAGCACAGCTGCATCATCACGTCTCCCTCTGGACCTCAGGCCTTCTGAATCGAGAGCACAGCTGCATCATCACGTCTCCCTCTGGACCTCAGGCCTTCTGAATCCAGAGCACAGCTGCATCATCACGTCTCCCTCTGGACCTTAGGCCTTCTGAATCCAGAGCACAGCTGCATCATCACGTCTCCCTCTGGACCTTAGGCCTTCTGAATCCAGAGCACAGCTGCACCATCAGGGCTTCTGAATCCAGAGCACAGCTGCACCATCAGGGCTTCTAAATCCAGAGCACAGCTGCATCATCACGTCTCCCTCTGGACCTCAGGCCTTTTGAATCCAGAGCACAGCAGCATCATCACGTCTCCCTCTGGACCTTAGGCCTTCTGAATCCAGAGCACAGCTGCATCATCAGGGCTTCTGAATCCAGAGCACATCTGCATCATCAGGGCTTCTAAATCCAGAGCACAGCTGCATCATCACGTCTCCCTCTGGACCTCAGGCCTTTTGAATCCAGAGCACAGCAGCATCATCACGTCTCCCTCTGGACCTTAGGCCTTCTGAATCCAGAGCACAGCTGCATCATCACGTCTCCCTCTGAACCTCAGGGCTTCTGAATCCAGAGCACAGTTGTTTCTGTTCTTCCATTACTTCCTGGTCGAATCCATAGCAACCTGAGTAAAGAGGTGAAAAGTAATAAGTGAAAAATACAGATGTTTTGGTTTTCCAATGATGATGCACCCATGTCAGAATGAAGTTTGATTTTGAAAAGGCAAATGGTTTTCTCATCCATCATTTGACTTACCTGTTGCTATGGGAACATAATTCCAATACCAAAATGGCTATCCGGCTATCCTCTCAACCATCAAGCTAGGCTTTTGGATCAGAGAGACGAACAAATTTCAACACAGACAAAAATTCAGGCCCAGATCTTCTCGACATAACAATGGTGGTGGAAAACCCGTAGGACTTCATAACCTGTGCAAGATCATCTGGAAGAAAAAACACCAGTTGGTGGTTAAAATGTTATGATTATGCAAATATTTCAGATGATAAGTGAACTGAAAACAATGATTCCTTGCAACTAGTTGTTATTCTAGCTAACTGATCACAGCTGGAGTTCAAGTCTGGCTTCCTCTCCGGTTGTACGTGGGAAGGTCTGCCAGCGACCTGTGGATGGTCGTGGGTTTCCCCGGACTGTGCCCTGATTCGTCCCACCATATGCTGGCCACTGTCGTATAAGTCAAATTTTCTTGAGTACAGTGTAAAACACCAGTGAAATAAATAAATAAATGATCACAGCTGGATAGCCGTGGGGGGGGGGGGGGGGGTATTGACAGGATTTTGCATAGAAGTGACAAAACCAATAAACAAGATCACACTAATTCACAGCAATTCAGACAGGAAGTGAAATGATCAAAGTAAGCCAACAAAGACCTTGACAGACAGACAGAAATCTTTCTTAATTTCATTCATTGGTGCTATATTAATTTGTTTATTCACGAAATGATGTTAAACATCATAGGCCTAACCTAAAATTTATTTATTTGTTCAACGGAATGGTTAATAGTTGAAAGAAATTGAAGTATCGTAAGTCTGAAAGATATGACAGGCACCTGAAAAACCACGACAAAGAGTTGCAGCTGCATTGGTAACACTGGGATTTGAACCTGTGACTTGCTCAAGTCAATTGTCTGTCAGCTGCAGTGAGAAGGCCACTTTTGAGCAAATAAGTCAGCAAGAGCCTATGACTGACTGAATGAGTCAGCTAAAGAAATGATCAATGAGCTCATACAATAAAACAAACTGAGCACACAAACCTTTGTCATTTTCCTTGATGATGAGCAGGTAAAAAGCACCCCCTGGTGAGAGGAGTTTGTTAACGTCAGGTAAGAGTCTGTCCATGACTTCCCTCCCTTTGATACCTCCGGCCCAGGAGGCCTCTATTCCCATGCTGCCCACCTGTAAAAGTGCACATTTTACAGCATGCAGAAGTAGTTCATACTGATTTCTGGTTAAAACTTGCTGTAATAATGCTGATATGGCAATTCATTTTTTTTTTTTCATCTTCAGAATTTCAGTAATAATGTATTGGTGGACATCTTTGTGACATAACACCCCCACTCAGTCACAGAATACTAACATGACAGCCCACCTACTCACAGTATACTGACACCAGACATGACACCCCACCTAGTCACAGTGTATTAACAAACAGGACACCCCACTTTATCACAGTATACTAACAGCAGAGATGACACCAAGCCTAGTCACAGTATACTGACAAAAGCACATCACACCCCACCCAGTCACAGTATGACACCAGGCATGACACCCCACCTAGTCAGTGTACTAACAAACAGGACACACCACTTAGTCACAGTATACTGAAACCAGACATGACATCCTACCCAGTCACAGTGTACCGACACGAGACATGACACCCCACCTAGTCAGTGTACTAACAAACAGGACACAACACTTAGTCACAGTACACTGACACCAGACATGACCTCGGACTCAGTCTCGGTGTACTGACACCAGACACGACATCCTATCCAGTCACAGTGTACTGACACAAAACACGATACCCCACTCAGTCACAATGTACTAAAAACATGACACTGTTTCACTTTCAATGGCATTTAGAAGCTGGTAATGACATAACATGGAAAACATTCTTTTGAATGTACCACTTCAATTTATCTGTGCACGATAGGAATCTTTTCCATGTAATAACATGACATCCCTCCCAGTTACAGTATGACACCAGCCATGACATCTCATCCAGTCACACTATAGTGACAACATGACATCCCACCCAATCACAGTATAATGACACCAGCCATGACATCTCATCCAGTCACACCGTAGTGACAACATGACATCGTACCCAGTAACAGTATAATGACAGCAGCCATGAAATCTCATCCAGTCACACTATAGTGACAACATGACATCCCACCCAGTCACAGTATAGTGACAACATGACATCCCACCCAGTCACAGTATAATGACACCAGCCATGACATCTCATCCAGTCACACTGTAGTGACAACATGACATCCTACCCAGTAACAGTATAATGACAGCAGCCATGACAGTTCATCCAGTCACACTGTAATGACAACATGACATCCCACCCGGTCACAGTATAATGACAACAGCCATCACATCTCACCCAGTCACACTGTAGTGACAACATGACATCGTACCCAGTAACAGTATGACACCAGCCAAGACATCTCACCCAGTCACACTGTAGTGACAGCATGACACCCCACCCAGTCACACTGTAGTGACAGCATGACATCTCACCCAGTCACATCGCAGTGACAGCATGACACCCCACCCAGTCATAGTATAATGAAACCAGACATGACATCTCATCCAATCACACTGTAGTGACAACATGACATCTCACCCAGTCACAGTATAATGACACCAGCCATGACATCTCACCCATTCACACTGTAATGACAACATGACATCCTACCCATCCACAGTTTTCTGATTTCTTCAAATTGAGTTTCTAAAAAGAAAGTGGCTAGAAAATCCCTGCAATGCATTAAATCCTACGAGTCGATGCAACAAATCCCACCGCTTGAACATACTAAACATGACTGGGAGTTAAACACGCATTCTGTGATCTCACCTCCTCTGAGGGCGTGACGACGTAGGGAGGGTTAAATATCATCACATCCACACAGCCATGTAACCGTGGAGACAGTGCTGACACCTGGTGGCATAAATAACAAAAGAGTTACAGTCCTCCATAATGTTATCCTAAGGATGGGCAGAAGGACAGCATACATGTACCTTGAATTCTCAACAAATTCGATCAGGAAAGCAAAACTGTAGATTCCCAGATGCTAAGTATGGTTACTCTTGGTGCTGTGATGCTGTAATACTATTGTGGACTCTTTTCCTGAGGAAGTCCTTAGGAAGTGAGAGAAAACCAAAGTTGCATGTCACATAGTGGAACATTAGCACTACCTACCTCCAGGCTACAAAGAAAATTTCTTTTCTGTCTAGTGACAGAAGTGTGGGCTACCAATCCAGAGATCACAGGTTTAAATTCCCAGTGCAAACCTGTGTGTGTGTAAAGGCTCAGCAGAAGTTGAGATTGAACTAGCAACATGTCTGCTCTGAGGCTCTCTCAACCTCCTCATCTGGCACCTGGACTAATCCAACACAAAACATTCTCCCCTTTCTAGATGTGATGATAGGTTCTTGGGACACTTACCATGACACTGTTGATGGGTTCACTTTCCAGCTCAGTGATGACAGGTTCTAGGGGCACTTACCAGGTCAGTGGTGACAGGTTCTAGGGACACTTACCAGGTCAGTGGTGACAGGTTCTAGGGACACTTACCAGTTCAGTGGTGACAGGTTCTATGGACACTTACCAGGTCAGTGGTGACAGGTTTTATGGACACCTACCAGGTCAGTGGTGACAGGTTCTAGGGACACTTACCAGGTCAGCGGTGACAAGTTCTAGGGACACTTACCAGGTCAGTGGTGACATGTTCTAGGGAGACTTGACAGGTCAGTGATGACAGGTTCTTGGGAAACTTACCAGATCAGTGATGACAGGTTCCAGGAACACTTATCAGGTCAGGTATGACAGGTTCTAGGGACATTTACCAGGTCCGTGATGACAGGTTTCTTAGGACACTTACCAGATCAGTGCTGACAGGTTCCACGGACACTTACCAGGTCTGGGAAGACAGGTTACAGGGACACTTACCAGGTCCGGGATGACAGGTTACAGAGACACTTACCAGGTCTGGGATGACAGGTTACAGGGACACTTATCAGGTCTGGGATGACAGGTTCTAGGGACACTTACCAGGTCTGGGATGACAGGTTCTAGGGACACTTACCAGGTCTGGGAAGACAGATTACAGGGACACTTACCAGGTCTGGGATGACAGGTTACAGGGACACTTGCCAGGTCAGCGATGATAGGTTCCATACAGGGACACTTACCAGGTCTGTGATGACGGGTTCTAGGGACACTTACCAGGTCTGGGATGACAGGTTCTAGGGACACTTACCAGGTCTGGGAAGACAGATTACAGGGACACTTACCAGGTCTGGGATGACAGGTTACAGGGACACTTGCCAGGTCAGCGATGATAGGTTCCATACAGGGACACTTACCAGGTCTGTGATGACGGGTTCTAGGGACACTTACCAGGTCAGTGATGACGGGTTCTAGGGACACACCATTCCTGCACGCCGTCAGGCAACTGGCTTCTGCAGCCAGAGGATTAACATCTGTGCCACTGAGGAAAACAGGAAAAAATCATTCCTTTCTTTATTTAGGGGACACCTTACAGCTTACTCATGGATGTTTTTAAGACTTATATGAATGTGACCATTTTTAATAGTGGAGAAACATTGGTTCTGTCCAAATAATGACAACGGCGTTATTCAGGTAGTTGAGAATTTTCTGGACTAAGAGCCACAGCTCTGTCAGCAGAAACTGGCCCTTATTGTTAACATGTTAAGAAGCCTATCAGCGACAAGAGCAAGGTTTTAGGAAATTGCGCTACCATGCCGCCATAAAGTTACATGTATATAATTGCCCCAGCTACATGTACTTGGGAAAGAACTATATGTGATGGTATTGTATTGTCCTGTACTTCTCTAGTTTCAGATTGCTATGTTGAAAAATAACATAGCAGTGTAAATATGTTGAGTTGAATTGACCTGTAACAATTTCAAACACTGCAGGTCAAACAGCACTTTCTTGAGGACTAGACAAGTACACATTGCAAATCTGATCCTTAACAGAAAGCCTAATAATTCGAAACAAGCCATTTGCAGAGTATAAGCATCACATGCTGCAATGTTGTTTGTTGAAATGTAACCAAATGAAATATTGTTCTTCAGAATGTGAATCACACCATGAAATGTTGATGTGTGCAATGTACCAGCCCGAAACATGTCCTGACCAAAATGATGTCCTTTGAAATGACAACTACTGGAGTGAAATTTAATGTGTAAACAATACAATCGGAATCAGAATTCCAGGAGTCTCGTGAGTTTACACAAGTTTGAGTGAGACAAGGTGGGGGCTCTTGGAAACTAAAGGGGCTAAAAAATGTGAGATTACAGTAATTGCCTGATTGAAAACATGCGCCTCAACCCTGCCTTTTAACAATTACTAAGTCCTTAAGTTGCATTAGTTTGTGAAAGGCCCCACCTCATATCATATAAACCTGTGTGAACTCGCGAAACTGCTGATATGCAGATTTGACCTTAGCTGGATGAACTGTCAATTTGCCACATACAGTACTGGGAAGTGGTAAAGAATTGGAAGATGGATGTCTTTGGGTTGACTCGCTTCTCAAGTGTTCACTGTCACAAGTTGATTCTTCAATAAATTGATGCCAGTCTACCATGTGGCAGCACCCAATGCTTTACAACTCACAGAGTTTCTCATGTACTTACACATACAGACAAGTGCTGCCCAAGAGCTGACCTAAAAATGTAATGCAAATGCCAGATCCAACTCCAACTTCCACACATACTGAAGGCCTGCAAAGATTCATTAACAAGAATTAGAAAAATAAAAAAAAATAAATGTTGTAGCTATTCGGAAGGGTAATGACCGTTTTTCTTGCCTTTTCCCGGGAGTTCTATATTCGATTGTGGCACACTTAAAACCTTGAACATTTAATTCGGCAAGCTAACTCTGTGTCATCTTTATTTTATTATTCTGAAATTTACCTGGTCGGTCGACCATCGATGAAGCAGTCAGATGTAAACAATATAACATCGACGTTTCAACTCTTTGGCCTTCTTAAAAATATGTTGTAGTGATGTTTTAGTGTGCAAGGCTTACACAGAACCCAATATTCGACACCAATTTCGGTGCACTATTACCGGAGATTTTTCAAGTAGTCCAGCTCCTTTTCGAGAGTATCCAACAACAAGAATGAATCCTCAGCTGGCTCATAAATATTTTGGTAATCTTTAGAAACCAAATGGCTTATGTCTGGAGTGGGAAACATGCTTTCGCTGAAGGTACTAAGTCACTAGGAGACCCTTTTCTAACTTTTTACCAAAAAGACTTCTTCCAAGTAAGACTACTCATGGTTTATCGGAGCGAAAATGAACATTTTGTGATATTTTGCTCATGTTGCACACCAAAACAATTGTAGAGTTTGGTATTCTCTCAGTTGAAGTCATTTACATACATAAAAACAATTGTAAAACAAAGCCATAACATTTTCTGTGTCACAACTTTACAAAATATAGTGCTGTGTTAGCTTCTCTCCCTTCCACGGCACCAGATGGCGGTTTGTAACTAAAATGGCGATGCAGACGAACTTTGTTTCTTGCTGAGGTGAAACTACTTAAAACATGTGTAGGAGAAGTATTCCTCTAGCAAGCAACTGTCAGCGGATGCAGTTGTAAGGGGGCCCCCAGAAATTTAACTGTCACATCGTTTCCCCCTGCATAAAACTGCTTGTTTATGTAATTGAAATATCCTTATCCCTCCAGTATATTGTGAACGAGTACAGTGAACGAGCATCTTCGGAAGTCACCTGCGCGAACGTGCCGTGCTAATCAAGGTCGCTGTCAGTTATCGAGTGTCATCACCTTGAATACAGGTGATGTGATAGCGCGTCTTCAGGTCTGATTAAAAGCGTCTTTGAATTCCGTAGTTGTTAGTAATTGTTGGAACATTTTAAATGTGTCTGCAATAAAGGGATTGTTTTTTTTTTTTTTTTTGTTTTTTTTCAAATCTGTACATACCATAAATTTTATTTTTTACTTTTCGTCCATAAAAATAAGCCAGTTGTTTATGGCATCAGCCCTACTACTCATTCTGGTAGGATCCCAAATGCAAAATGAAATCATAAAATCAAGGCGGCTTTAATAGGCCATGTAAGAGCTTGGTGAATGTGTGACTCTCATTTGATCTGCAAAGGTCAGAGATCTGAGTGCTTTGCAATATGCCTAACCCCTTAATTTCATCTTGATGCTGTTGAAGTAAGGATACGTGTTTAAGTATTGAAGGAATTTACTGTGTTAAAAATGCTGTGCTGAAAACCGTAAATTGTTTCCAGCTAATGAAAGGAAGGTTTATGTGTAAATTGATAGTGTGCTTTATAATTAGCAAAGTTTCATTATTTGAGATGAAAAAGTTTTATTGAACAATATTTTCGATAACAGATTTATTCTCCTTACACAGTTGGTTTGAAGTAAAGTGGGAAATTTAATGGTACATGATTGAAACTTTCTAATGTGCAATATTGACATTTTTTGTCTAATTCTGATAATAATTTTTTGGCTTAAATTGGGACAGAAGGTACTAAAGTTACAATCAGAAATAATCAGTATGCAGTTTGATCTGATTTTTGTAAGGGCCGGTTAGTTGACCATTGGTGACAAAGGATCAGGCGTAGAAAGCTGGGGCGCTTGTTTGCTGCAGCAAACCTGTGTGGCATGTTTATATCTACATTACGGGCAGAGTTGTGTTGTGTGCTTTTTTATGTGGGCTTTTGAATGTGACCTGCTACTGTTATGTCATAAGATACTAGTACATTTTAGATTTGTCCACAAAAATGGCATTGAAATGTTTCAGTGGAAAGATTCTCCAGTTCTTCAGTTGGAAGATTAACATCCTTTTTCTGTGTACAGGTATGATGATTTGTACCTGGTCATGTAGAGCCATCAGTCATGTTCTCCTCAGTTCCTGTGACAGGTTGACTTCCGCTATGTCGTGACCCTGAATGGCTGTGAGATTTAAGCAAGGTGAGATAACAATACGAAATATGGCTTTCCCTTTTGCTGAAGTCAGATTAATTTCTGATCGGCTGACAGTGGAGAGGGGTGATCTTAACTAACAATCTCTGCTTTGTCATTTGAATTTGAAAACACCCAGCCATACTGTTCAAAGACCTTATATATGAATATTCATTGAAGGTTTACAGATCACCCACCTTATCCTAGACTAGTCTCCCAAAGACACCCAGACATTGTTGATTACAGTGTGAAAAAGATTGTTTTTAGCTTTCTGACAACTGCAGGTACAGAATTTAAATACTTTCTCTCTCTCTATATGTTACATTTATTTCTTTTTCTGTTGGTGTTTGATGCACACAATTTATCCTTGGCAAAGTCTATCGTATGTTGGGAAAATACCTTGTAATCTGTAGCCTCACGTGGTTCAGGTAGTAATCTCATTGGTCAGTGGTTAGTCCTCAGTTTGAAGAAAGGAGAAGATGGCACTGCAATTCCACTTTTTTGATACAGTGCATGGTATACATGTTATGAGCCTGCAGATTTTTGGACCAAGTTCCCTACAAACTCAAAATCTGGTTATGATGGCTGTTTTACTGTTGCTTCTGTTTTCCATCTGTGCAGGGTGAAAGACAGGTATACATTCAATACAATGGCACGCAGCAGTTTGATGGATGGTTCAGTGCTGGAGGAGAAAGGGAGACAAACCAGTACAACTCGTGGATTTGGCCGGCCTGCTAGTTTTCCTCGTAATGGGGACCCCCGCGAGTTTGCCTGTGGGTGGGGCGCCGCCCTCATCAACATCACCGTCACCTTCCCCATAAACAAGACCATGTTTCGTCAGCAGTTGTATGGGGTTCGTGCCCACACAGCCATCAGACAGCTGAAGAAGGAGGGGCTATCCCAGCTGTATCGAGGACTCCTCCCACCTCTGCTACAGAAGACTACCTGCATGTCGCTGATGTTCGGGATGTACGATTTCTTCCGTGGCACAATAAACGCGCAATACCCACACCTCCGTCCAGTAACCAATCAGGCGGTGGCCGCTGCTTTGGCGGGATTTACAGAGGCCATTTTGACCCCATTTGAACGCGTTCAGACGTTGATGCTGGACAGGAACTATCAACACAGATTCAGTAACACTCTCCATGCATTCAGGGATATCCGCTTATACGGCTACAGGGAATTCTACCGTGGCGTCACGCCAATTTTATTTCGGAACGGTGTCAGCAACATTCTGTTTTTCGTTGGGCGGGAGAGAATTCAGTTGGCTCTTCCACAGTATCACTCCAGTTCTGCGATGTATCTCCAACATTTCATCAGCGGAGCATTACTGGGAGCTTCTATTAGTACTGTGTTCTACCCGGTCAATGTGGTGAAGACGAAAATGCAGTCCCACCTGGGTGGAAAATACTACGGATCTTTCCGAACGTTTTGGTACATCATGAAGCATCGGAACTACAGCGTTAAGAAACTGTTCCGAGGTGTTCACCTGAATTACACGCGTGCATTTATCTCATGGGGAATCGTCAACGCCTCCTATGAACTACTCAGAAGTATTTTATATGGCGAGAACAGGGTCAAGTGATGGGTGCATGGGGTGTAGATAGATAGATTTGTTGGAATAGGGCTAGAGTAGCTTACAAAAGCTGCAAAGTAGCTGCAAAATTTTCGCTACATGGCACTGTATGATTTCTACATGTATGGTACCGAGCAGAAAGATCCAGGCACAGTGTCGCACAATCTAGAACCTTATGAACAGAATAGCCAGAAGGCTATCCTTGAAAAACTGTTTGCTGGACGTAACCCGATCCTATGAGAAAAAATAGGGTCGGTTGGTTGGGAATCCTCTTTTTTGTTTTCTCTTCTGGCTCTTCGAAAAGATAGTCAGATTTTAAAGAAATTAATATGGAGAGAAACTTTTGCCATAATACTAATAAAAACTTTTGAGTTGGCCCTTTTTTGAAGGGTCAGTCAGGTTACACCCAGCGAACATATTTTTAAGGATGGCCTGAGCAGTACTGTACGTATTACTCTATTTTGGCTCATTATCTCACGGTACTTATTATCTTCCACAAAGTACTGAGCAACTGTCACATACTACGACTGGTACTTCCCAGATTGTGAACCTCAGGCATTGTACTGTGCAGCTGCCACTAACGACAACTGCTGTGTATTACCAAAAGGTTCATTGGTACAGAGGGAGGGGTCCGGGGATATTGACATGGAACTATGACACAGTTCTGCCCAGGTTCAGAACAGTTTAGTATAGTGAGTGTTGCACGCTGTTTTTTTTAACTTGATGTTTTATGTTTCATATCAGCGATGAATCATTAGTGTCACTATACCTTAGCCTAATAATTCCACAAAACACATACATGGCTTAAAATCGCACTGTATGTGTGTCAAGCAAACTGTTTTCTGTTGCTACTGGATTATTTTCACTAAAAGAATAAAATAAGGACCCTACAACAATTTACGGGACCAGGCGACTAAATTCCCTCTTCAGCCCTGTAATCAAATCTCATCTTACTTAAATCCCATAATGCACCATGGGAATATTCAAGTCAGTATGAGGCAGTCACATTCTAACTTATGAGAAGCCTGTAACACCACCTTCTCACCATTATGAGGACAATCCAGTCAAGTTTGTCCTAAGTGGTCAGAGGAAGATTTCAATTTGTTTTTCAAGAAATTCAAAGATTTGAAAAAGTCTTTACTAAGTAAAGTTTCAGTGTTAAAAAGTCTTAAAAAGACAGCTGAAACACTTTCTTGTCCTTAAGCCTTAGCTTTGATGGTGGTTTGTTTATCGCATGCTCTTCTCTTCATCAATAATCAACCTTGTTTTTATTCCTGCAACACCTACTTGCTGTGAGAACAGACTATCCCAGGCCAAAAGTTAATCATTCGTCATGAACTTTACTTTTTAGGGACACATGCCTGTTGTCTGTTACTTACCACCACGTGAGTTATTCCCCCTTCTATTTACTGTCACCCACATTTGCTTACTTTGTTTTAGCTGAACTCTCACCTATAAATCATACCTTTCTGTATGTGATTTCTGTTACTGTCATGAGAGGGCGTCTGTGTCTGTGGGGGATAGTGCTCTAGCGCAACATAATCAATTACTCAGGTTCCTCTCACCAGTGCAATCACTATGAGTTCAAGCCCAGCTCACGCTGGCTTCCTGTCTGGTCGTATGTTGAAAAGTCTGCCAGCAACCTGCAGATGGTCATGGGTTTCCCGTGGGCACTGCCCGTTTTCTTCCCAATGTCGTTTAAGCGAAATATTCTTGATTGTAGCATAAAACCCCAACCGAATAGATAAACAAAAATTGTCAGGAGTTATTCCCCTTGTTTTTACTCTCACCTGCATTTTCTTACTTTTTTTTGGTCGAACTGTCACCTTTAAATCATGCCTTCCTTTACTTTTCATGTTTGTTAATGAGATCATTGGTTCTATAATAATGATAGGTTACCCATACTGATTGGCTGACAGTCTAGATGTGAGCTCATATCTTAATGCCCTTGCCAGAGTAGCTGTGAGATGGATATTTGTGTACACGTGCATAGGGCTAATAATCTCTTTGCGAAATGGTGGGAATTTATCTGCTTCTAAATCATGTGTGGTTAGCTTACAATAACAAACTGTCACATATGTACATTTACTTGTACTTTGTTAAATTAAAACTGAGTTAATTCTGATCGGCTCACAGAAGAGATGCACATTACAGCTTCTGCGAGCATTGTATTGGTCACACGTAATTGCACTTAAGCTGTGTGCTCTAATGTCGACACACAGCATCAGATTATCGTTATAATATCATGTTAAGCACATATATGTACTACAGTATTATTAGGTGAGTACTAGTTAAAGTGTTTAAAGCAGACATTGGTCTGTGAGGACATCCTCTCATACACTCATTAGCCTGACAGGTAAATAAGGTCATTCTGAAAAACTGTTTGTTGGGGGTTATCTCCCCTGCCCTATGAGAAAAAATAGAATTGGTCAATAGGGAATTCTTTTTATTTATTCCTTCTCTTGAAAAAGACAGGGACTTTAAAGAAATTAACACGGAGAGAAAAATGAAAAAGAAGCTTTTATCGAAATACCAGTGGAAACCCCCCATGAGTAGGGTTCTTTTTGGGAAGGTTGGTCGGGTTATGTGCAACAACTGCATTTCTAAGGATGGAATAAACCATGGCAATTCTCGCCGTCATCCATGTACTATTTACGTACCGGTATGTGAATACATACTGTAAGTAATAGAAATTCATAACTGTGAAGATACTTGAAGATATACTGATACATGTATATATGAAATTAATTTGAATATTTTAAGTGGTACAACTGTTGCCATGGGTATTTTCTGGAAATTCATGCCGACAGTATATACATTATTATGTATTACAACGAATTGTACACCTCTTCCTACATTATACAATGGTGTGACATGGTGGTTATTATGTATTGTTTTATGTACCTTTATATAAAGTGCCATAATTTCACATTTCTGTGATGTGCCATAATTATATACATATGTTTCGCTCGGTGAGAGTGTGACAGAGGTCTGATTTGTTTATGATTTGATAAATTTGTTACACAAAAGACAACATCCTCTCATGAAATTAATCAGCTAAATCAGCTGGATGATTCCTAGGTTGTTTTCTGTATACTTTTTGTATATATCTTTTTTGCTTTTCTCAGCCACCTTTTTGAGTCATTTGCATTGTGATACTTTGATTAAAATCACAGATGAAAGACAACTCTCTACAAACAGAAGAATTCAACATAGTCTTCACATGTGGACTGTCATTCAGTTTTAGTCAAAAGTTGCAAGCTTTAAAATAAAATGCAATTCAAGGCATCGGAAAAGTCAACACTTCCTGTACATGCGATATTGTGTGAATAGCCAGCGTTGCTGTAGAAATAATCAAACAGTTGTATTAACATCATGTGCCAAACAAAACCTCTATCAAAGCCACAGTGCTTGTTATCAAGCTTTAGCTTTTATCCCAAATTTAGAACCTCTGGTGTTTTTTTTTCTTTGGTTTGACAAATATTCAGTTTTATCAAGCTCTTGTCATTGTATGTCTTAGACGTTTCCGGGTGACAGTGGCTCTTCATTTACTTTATTTTTTATTATGTGCATCAGTTTAAGAGCATTACATTAAGAAATAGGAAATGGAATTCCGATTTTTAAGATTTAAATTTTAATGTTCCACATGTAGATTGTATGTTCCATTTACCTTTACGCCAGGTTGTTGTAAACATGCTGAATTGTTACCTTTGCTTTTTCCCCATTTACATTTTCTGTGGGATTATGATCCTCTTATCCACTTCAGTTAAGACATTTGGAAAGTGCTAAAATTGTAGAGTTTCCCAGGTGTATATGTATATTTATGCCAAGGTTTTTTTTTATACTCATTAGAAACATGAAACGTGCTTTTATAGTGTAAACATTTTCTCCGTCTGCATCTTCTATCAAGATACTCTATAAACTCATGCAGGTAAATGCAAAATTTGGAATATGTTAAATTGCAGACTTCCTCATTTGTATTTATTGTCAGAATGCTCATTCAACCCAGTGAAGTGAGGGAATATAGAAAAGACTACACTCTGTATATCCCCAGAAAGGAGTTTAAGAATTTTTTTAATTGAACCCAGCCCTCAACTTGTATACTGGAGAACCCAATGACAGTTAAGAGGTATCTGCTTAGTACGAGAACCGTGATTTGTTTTTTTGTTTTCATTTTATTTCATGTGAGCAGATGTTCTCCTATTTTGAGTCAGTCAGAAGTAGTCACTGACAGGTGTTTGTGGTCAGTCCCGTGGTGGGCTGTTAGTTCCGAAGTCACACTTCTCGGTCTCTGTGGCGCCTTATAGTATTATTTATTATTGGCGCCACCCTTGGCTAAACGAAAATTTTGTAAAATCTAACGCCAAAGCAGTCGGGGAAACCTAAACAAACTTAAGAATTTGGGCATTAACCAATAAGTACACTGTATTAAGACTCTGTGGCCAGCTCTTGGAATTGTTTATTCCATGTTACTAGATCTTGACCTATTTTGAGTTGGTCAGAAGTATAGTCACTGGTCAGTGGTCCAACTGGCCTGTGAAGCCCTTTGCCAAAGCGCCATAATTTCCAGCCATTGTTTCACTTATTAGTATCATTTCATGATCTTGGTTGTGTGTGGTTTGTTGTCCCACTTTTTGTTGTTTTGATGTTTACAATGGAAACACAGACTTCGTGCTGTCGAGGTTAAAGGCTTATTCTTGCTTGTGTCCTGACAGTTTTTTTGTTTTATTCGACGGCTTTGTTGAGTTTCTTGCAACCCATACCTAACAGTACGTCTATGTATAATTCACGCCTCACCAATATCGTGACCTCTATAAGTCTAGTCTTGAAGGGATGAATATGTATTCTTGTGATGAGATGCCGTAATAGATTGTTATGTATGTTCAGTGAATATTTTCTGCTTTGCAAGTTGTGTTCACTTTTTGGGGGGGGGGGGTTGGGTGGGGATTTTCACCACTTTGTTTCAGACCTTCCAGTCAAAGAGTTACCTCTCTAACATGGGGTGGGAACGTCTAGCAAGTGTCCGAACTTTCGTCAGGGTCATAGTGAACAACCATGGAAGGGCCGCTATAGAGTTGTCATGCAGAGTTTGACCCAAATCTAGCACATTGAGGTATTTGATGATTTACCCTGGGATCTTGGTGATATACCCTGGGATCTTGGTGATTTATTCTACATGGGGTTTGGATTTATCACCGGATTTTCAGGATATATGGAGAACTTCAAAGAAATATAGATTGTGGTTTACAGGAAATTTGAATATACTTAACTGGGTACATCAGAAAAAAAATGATGTACTCTGGGATGTAATAAGGAAAAGCTTGTTGAAGAGATTTTTGGAGAACCTTTTTTTTTTTTTTTTATAGTTTCTTTGGTTTTACGCCAAGTTTTTTTGTGGCAAATTTGGCCTACACATTAATGGAAGAAAGGAACTCACATGTTCTAGCGGAAAAAATTTGGTAAAGTGATTCTGAAGAAGCTGTCTTTTTAGTTTCTTTCATTTAATGTCAGTTTTTTTCTTTCTGTGGCAAATATCCTTTGTGATTGGCTACACGTGACATTGTTTTAGGATGTTTTAAGAAAAGATGTATGTTCGAGATATCTCTGGAGAACACCTTTTTTGAGTTCCTGTGTTTTTATGTCACTAATTTGGAGTGGGAAAGGAAAGAATTTCAGCCAAGAGTTGTTTTGGCAGAATGGGAAACGGAGTATATAGCCTTGGTGTTCACGTTGAATAAATATCAACGACTTATAGGCTAGCCAGGATAAATGCTCTCAAAACTGTTAATGCATGCACAAGAAAGGACATCGGACAGCGATGTTTAAATATAGCATTTTAGACCTAACTGAAGTATGAAAGAATAAGGCAAACGCAATCTTTGACTTACAGACATCATACGTCGACGAATGAGAACGAACGATCTACTATGATGAACTGATTAGTGTTTGTATATCTGGTAGATTTCTCAGAAAACTGCTAAGAATTCTATCCAACTTGGCAACTGTGTGGTGCACTCATGAATTTACAGAAATCATACCAGTTTAATATTTATGGAAGTCGGAAAAGCTTTATATGTGCTTTCTATGGCGGTGAAGGGGAAAAGTTTCTCACGTACTCTGGTTTAGGAATCGCCATGCATGCAGATATACGTTACTGTGTATACAAGGAATGGGTTTGGGAAATGGTACATTTTTGTCAAGATAGAGATTATGCATTTGCGTGTAATAAAATTAACACGACACACACCATCGTTTTTTTTTTGACTGTCCTGTAAATGTATGGTTTGATAACATACATGTCTGCCTGGCTGGCCTGGTGGTTAGAGCGCCCCCCTCGGGGTCGGGAGATCCGGAATCAAACCGTGGTCGGGTCATAGCAAAGACTTTAAAAATGGCACTTGTTGCTGTCGCGCTTAGCGCTCAGTAGTGAGAGGTTAGAACAAGAAATCAGGCCTGGTATCAGTATCAATTTGTCTGGTGTCTTCGGCATAATGTCCCAGTGTCAGCAGCACTTCGGTGGCATAGACTCACCGTGGTACAAGGAGGCACAGTATATATACTTACTAATGACTCCTCCTCGTCATATGACTGAAAAATTATTAAGTATGACGTTATCCCAAACATGCACACATATTGATAACACACACAGAGTATGGCGTCATGGCGCGTAGCAACATACCGCAGGGAGTTTTGTCGGTCTGGGGTATCCATGTATAATAATATGACCATAGACGCTCGGTCGCACAAGTGGTGAAACGCTGGTTTGCTGCGATTGTCAGGCTCTTGAACATTGAAGTCGTGAGATCGAACCCAGCTCTAACGCCTTTCGATTGCAGCTTGTAAGTCGGCAGGATGCATTCAATCGATTTATTTTTGTCTGAAAAGCACCACAATTTTCAGTTTTGGCATGAACAGAAAGAACATGGATTTTTAACCGACAGAACAGAGTTCAAAGTGCAATGTACAAACAAAATACCGTTTACCTCTAGATATTTGTTAAAGGTCGCGGAATACAGTGGAGTGCGACTTTTTTTTTTTTAGTAATTCTGTTTCCATTCTGCAATATGCTGTATGTTTTTCAATTATGTATTCCATGACAATACAATGCAGTTTCCCATTTTCGCTGACTTACTCGGGCCAGGCAATTGGACACAAGGCATTCAACTAATCTGTGGTTACTGTTAACTTAAATTGAAATTAACTACTTTGTGGAATAGGGACCAGCTTTTTAAAGTTACGACCACATAACTGTCCCCCACAGCCTTCTCCTCCCTCTTTCAGGAAGCCCTCTTAACGTCAGAACCGTGTATATATCGCACACTACCCCTACACGTTTTCGTGAAGCCCTCTTAACGTTACGACCTTGTATATAACCACCCCAGCTTCCAACCGCCCGATTAGGCGAAGCCCCCTTAAGGTTACGACCACGTATATAACTGCCCCCCCCCCACCTCCCGCTTAGGCGAAGCCGTCAACGTTACGACCAATTATAACTGCCCTAGCTCCCCGACTCCACCCGCCCTCTGGAGGTTACGACTATATCGCTGCTCCCCCGCCCGCCCGTTTTCGCGATGCCCTCTTATGACGATATAACTACCCTCGTCCCTCCCAATCCACCCAGCCGCTTAGGCGAAGCCTTCTGGATGTTGCGGCCACATAACTGCGCCCCCGCCCTCCCGTTTTCGCGAAGCCCTCTTAAGGTTACGGCCAAATAACCGTGCACCGACCCTCACAACCACCCGCTTTCTCCCCGCCTGTTGAAAGAAGACAACACTAGACCAAATGTATTTTTATATCCACAAAGAATCCCATTCATAGTTCAAAAAACATCACATGTTATTTCTGTGATGTAACATAACGGAGATATCCCAGTTCAAAGTAAGAAAAATACCTACGGAGGGAGAATCGAATAGGCTGCCATGCTGCGAGATATTTCTTCCACCCGAGAAGGCATCTGTTTCCACTGTGACGTCACTTGTTTCAAGTCCACGGTTTGCTATGTAGAAGTATAGTGTTAAATCAGCAGTTTTCATTCTGATTAAGAGACAATTCTGAAACACTTTAAAACCAATTTCCTAGAGAAACTCGTAGTGGAATACGTTTGGGGTTATTCCCCAAGCTCTCAACCAGGAGGCCGCAATGCATGGCTTTCGATTGTGATAAATGGGGGCTGTACTTCGTGCACAAAGGTGTATCTAGCCTCAACTACTGAAACGCAACTTGGTGTTTCCGGTCTCCCTCAAATGGCGTATCCCACGGACTTGTAAGAATTCCAGATTAAAAGGTGATTTACGAAGTTACAAAGCACGTCATAAAAAGAAAATGCCTACGTAAGTTTAGGCCAGTGTGCACCCCTCTTTTGAAATAACTTTGGTTATTCTTTTTGTTGTCTTTTCTTTTAACTCTACGACTACTTAACTGTCCCAGCCGGTGCTGGCAAAGCCTTCTCAACGTTACGAGAGGGCGACATAAAAATTACAGTGTATTATTACAGTTGTCGTGATAGTGACGTGCACGAAAATTTACATATAAACTACCAAATTACGAAAATACCACCAATGATCAATTGTTGCCGAAAAAAACTTTTTAAGAAAATAGGTTTTCCCGGTCCGTAAATCAGTACGGTACATTTTACAATTTACTGTGTGTCGATGTTTCAGTAAGGAACTATGGGAACCATTCGAAACAGTCATCACTCCTAGCCGGCAATGCTACCGTCCACTTACTGTTCAGGGTCCACTTGCACGAAACCCTCTAAACGTCACGAGCACTTAACTACCACGGCGACATACTGCCTACAGCGCTGGTCGCCCATGGTAGTTACGCCCTCGTAAGGTGAGATGGCTTAGTGCAAGTGGGCCCTGGAAACTATACTCTTGACCCCTTTTTGTACCATTTTATGATTGGGAAAATATAATGACCACTTTCGACTATAAACGCGCTCTACTAAACATTTAATACTTGGATAGGACAGCAGAGAGTTCATTTAATTGGTGTTTTAGGCCGTACTCAAGAATGTTCCTCTAATACGACGGCGGCCTGCACTATGGTGGGAGGAAAGCGAGAAATCCACGACCCACTCACAGATTGCAGTAGGGAGTTCAAGCGTGCAGCCCGGGTGTAGAGTTTTTTGTGTTTGGGTTCAGCCTCTCTTTCAGTTCTATTTTGGTCATACCTCGACCATGATAGGGGTTTCCTTGTAGAGCCCTGGACCCAGTGTCAACATAAAGTCATGCCGTAAACACTCTAACACTTGGCCCGCTCCTCATGTGCTTGGCCAAAAGCCAGTCAAAAGCAAGACCGTTACCGATGGTAAAATCTTAGGAGGAAAGTCATTCCGTATTTTCGTGTATTGAAGTGACAGTTGTATAGATACATACTGACAACAACCACTTCAGTATTCGAAGATTATTTCCTTCTGTTTTATGCTGATCATTGGTGTGATTCGATTCGGGATTGAACCTCTGAACCAGTTTACCGCATTTATTTATTTATTCATTTATTTAATTGGTGTTTTACGCCGTACTCAAGAATATTTCACTTATACGACGGTGGCCAGCATCATGGAGGGAGGAAAACGGGCAGAGACCTTGGGAACCCACGATCATTCGCAGATTGCAGGCGGACCTTCCGAAATATAGCCAGGATTCTACCCGGTTTCCTCCCACCATATTGCTAGCCGCCGTCGTATAAACCAAATTTTCTTGAGCACTGGGTAAAACACCGGTCAAATTAATAAATAAATCAGTGGTAAGATGTGCAACTATAGGTCTCAGACAAACAAGATGTGGGTTCGATCCAGGCCCTCGACAGCAGATTTGTACATTGCCCCGTTCTTACTGTTCGCGAGGCGCTGCGGCTAGCCCGCTTTAGAAGTCTTAGTATCGTTGAAGACTTCTTGTCTTCCACCAATATGGCGTTAAAATCCATACGTATGGCTTCATCAATTCATCAGTAATTCCCTAAGGTCGGTGATTTATGCCCCGAGAATGAACTCCGGTTACTTCGGTCCATAAAAACACATTATCTCCATACAAGTGAAACATTCTGGAGTACAGAGAGCTAAACGACAATTAAGTAAATTAATACACAAACATAAGAACACATGGAGTACATGTTGATGAGATCTATCACCATATAATAGTTTGAACAGACCGTGAATAATTTCTGGTGACTGATTCTTGGAAAGATTGTGATGCACTTTAGAACCATGTATTTTTATTTGTTAATTCCCAACGCAGTTCCTACTGACCACTTCTTGAGAAATGCGGTGAACACTGTCTTTTGCTTATGATCGGTTTTAAAGACGTTAATATTTGTGCATAACGGTACTCTATATAAATGTATTAGCATCCACTGACCGCCGCTAAAAGCATTTACTCTTAAACTGGGGTATAAGCTTGGGATACTTAAGTATAATTAACTGCCAATCAAGAAAATAAATAAATAAATTTAATAAATACAAACAAATATTGGAAAGACGGTAAACGGATGGTGTTGATCAACTGTTACTGTTGTACAGTTTAAAATTTGCAAACAAAAATAAAAAACCCCGTTAACATTTAATATCTGGAAAACACTGCCACAATACCACTTAAGAACTGCCGCACACCGTAAACGGTAAATTCTTGTTGACTGGCTCTAATATCATTCGACACTCCAAGAAGACCCTAAACGGCTTCTGTTGGCTGGCTGTAGTATCATTCGACACTTCTAGAAGAATGCAAAAGGCTCATATAGGCTGTATAGTGCCACTTGAGACTTGGAGAATTAAGGCCGTAAACGGGTCTTGTTGGCTCGCTGTATAGTACCATTTAACACTTGGAGAAGACGGTAAACGAGTCCTCCTAATCGGTTCTAGTATCATTTAACACTTGGAAAAGGACCTAAACGGTTCATGTTTCCTAGAAAAAACCGTAACCTGTTCTTGGTGACTGGCTCTAGTATCATTTAACACTTGATTTTTCCTTTCATACGTGAAAAAGAGAGTAAACAGTCCCTAATGAAAAAATCTACTGCCATTTCACACCATAAATCATAAACAGTCCATAAGTAATTAAATCTGCCTTTTGGACAAACTCCGAAGTTTTTCAAAAGTTGAGCCGTGAGCCATGCATATTACAAATACTGTCACTGCATTTAATTTACAAGCTAGACCTACTGAATTGTGTATAGGTCTAGGGTTTCTATTTTGTTTCTCCAGACGAGAGATTAAAAAGCTTGACTGTGAATTGTGCAAACTTACTGCGGTCTCTATTTTATTTACCTGAGACCTTACATACCGGTACAGTTAAAACGTGAATTGTGCACACATAAGGGACCTCTGTTTGATTTATGGAGAAGGAGATTAGCAAAAGCTAAAACGTGAATTCTATACATACCTGTAGTTATAGGAACTCCTTGTTTTGTTTACGAACAAGCCGATTATCAAAGGCTGGGAGGTAATTATACGAGCGATAGCTCTATCTCTAAATTTTTAAGCCGAGACAAATCTACGAAAGTCAATTCTTCTAACATCATCAGTCGACAGTCCTTTATATCGACTTCAAACACTTCACTGAAGTCCGTTTTGCTTAAAACTAAGCTTTCTGTCGTGTTCCAGTTATTACTGCTAGCTTTATGGCAAAAATTGCTCACGTTTTGCAACATGGAGTTTAAAACATCGACCTCCTTCTGGAAATCGTTCCCTTGAGCTCGAAGTTTTTCGTTCAGACGATTGGTGAAGTAATCATAAAGCATATTATCAGCAAATGAAAAGTTTCTGTGATACTTCAGTTCGTCAGCAGAAAAGTCTACACTGCCTTTCATTCGGTTTTTGTTTCTGGTAATATAGAGTACATCTTTTAGCTGCCAGCACATCATTCGCTTTAGAAGTACCAGGGATTCAGAGAATTTTTCCACGACTAAAACTAGATCCATCTCCGAGTCTAACTGAAGCAAAAATTTCCTGACAGCCTCTTCATTGTGGAATAAATTTTGGGGTAACCCAAAATCATACGCCATCCGGTTGTTTGTATAAGACATTGACGCCTTGTTAGGCTCGTACATTGCTCTGTGCTTCAAGTACTCCCGAAGTTTATCATTGCCTGGCACATTTTTGTACAATCCGTATATTCCGTGGTAATACTCAAATGCCGAGATGGTCAACATCAAAGGCTCACGAATTATCCCGATGTATTTCGTGTCTGCTGGCAGCACACTGGCAAATAGTGTCCGATCGTAGTGGTCCACATGAGTTATCAACATATCAAAAGTGGAATGCTTCGGACGTCGTACAAGATTTGAAAAGCCCGGATACAAAATGTTGGCTTGTTTGGGCAAAGCGAGCAGGAGGTTCCTCATGAAGGCAAATCTCTCTAGAATGTTCATGACCGTGGTAGATCCGGCCTTGTGGACCTTCACAAACGCCAAGTGTCTCACCTCAGGACACGATGGCGTCGCGGTCATGTTGTTGTTGTTGTTGTTGTAAGCTTTGACAGCGCCATTCTGCGAAACAGTGTTTCTCGCATTGTTCTTGTTATCGTAGGTGTCGGTGTTGTAAGAGCCTTTGTTGCTGTAGTCGCTGCTGGTTTCTTTGCTGTGTGGAAGGTTTTGCTGAAGCCGTAAAAGCTTCTTTAAAGTCGTCGGCCTGTTTTCTGTCCAAAATCGGAACCCAAAGAATCCAAGACATGTTGATCCAATTAATATCCAAATGGTAACATGTCTGAAAGAAAAAATGAAACAATGAAAAATGAAATTGTCAGTATTCAATGTTTTACTCAATTTCAAACAGACACTGGGTGTTTCTTCCGCAGTGATGTTACACAGGAGCCATATACAATAGCCCCATACATATATGTCTTACCCCGCCTTTCAAGTTATAGTCATTTCACCACAGGTACCAAATGTTGCTAATATTTCTCCTTAACGCGAGCTACCCCCTCTCCAACTGAGATCTGCTAATTCTTCATACAGCCTCGTTATGGATATGTTACAACACCCCAGTGTCTGCAGTCTCCGTCAAGGAGATAAATATTATAACTAAAAAATGAAAACATATAGAGAAGGAAATTGTGTTGAATGGTTGTAAAATACCCATTCTTGAAAACAAATTTGTCACATAGTTTCATATTTTCTAAATTTATTTCTATTTTAAGATTTATTTACTTATTTGATCGATGTTTTACGACGGCGGCCAGCAATCTTGATGGGACAGAGCACTGGGAAACCCACGGCCCTCCGCAGGTTGCTGACAGACCATCCAATGTAAGACGTTAGTAGGGCTTTCTTTACCCCTGTAACCCCTCCCCACCTCCTCATCCCTCACACAAACACCTGTTCTTCATTCTATTTATTTGTTCATCCACCCGGTGTGGTTTAAATTGCACCAGATTAAAGCTGGTAGCATCAGGTACTCGACGTTTAGCCAATCGATTCTCTGCTGTTGTGTAAGTCCCGTGTCAGCAGACTAACTAATCTTGCTTTCCATGCACGTGGCAGCCCCGCCACCACACCTTACCACAACATTCGTCCACGAAACACTTATGTTACAAAATCTCATAAACAACAATCGTCTAATGTTTTAACTCTGATAAGTACACACAATTTTTCTGTCTTAATACAACTAGTAATCATGACACTGATAATCATATTTACTAGTCATTTATTGCAGGTATGTTTGAATATGCGTATTTCACTAAATGTAGCTTCTTTCATATTTTCAATAGACTCGTATACATCTCACATCTTGATAAAATGGGAACAGCGTAAAATAATGATTTATTGATAATCAACGTGCCTGGATACGTGTACTCATGCATTTCCGTATCCTTCAAGTGTAGAGTCAGCTACATTGTCCATTACATGCTATATTTTAGAGCAAAATCTCATCCAGGTTAAATTGCGTAAACCATTTATTTGTTTATTTCATTGGTATCTTACGCCGTCCTCAGAAATATTTCTCTTACACATTTCCTGGGGAAACCAATGACCACCCGCAGGTTGCTGCATGACAGTCCTCCCGGCGCACAGCCGGACAGGAAGCCAACATGAGCTGGGTTTAAATCACAGCGACTCCATTGGTGATTTATTTATTTATTTAATTGTTATTCACCGCAATCGCTTCTAACAAACTGCGAGATACGCGCATGAATATGGCTCTGAGGCGCAAAGCTTTCGTTTACCAAGTTTTGTAAAGTTGTAACAGTGTCATTCGAGAACAGCCCAATGATTAGGGTGAAAGCATACCGCCTTGTCTCACATCACTAAGCTCGTCAACATAACAAGCGCCTCAGTTTAATTGTAGTGCTTTGAGAGCAAAAAAATATGTACAGGACATTTGCACAACACATGGGCTGGGTTAAAGGCGAACGTAACGTTCAAATTAGTAAATCAAGGCTCCAGAAATGTTTTGCAGTTTATTTATTTATATATGTATTTATTTATATGACTGTTTTTTTTTTGTACTATGCTCAAGATTTTTTACTTATGCGATGGTGGTTAGTTTTATGGGAATAAAACTTTCTCGCAAGTCACATAAAGATATGCACACCATTAGGGAGAGAATGACAACCGCATGTTCCACACGACGATAACCGGATGTTCCACACGATGACCATGCTTTTTACAAATCGGCCAATATTGGCCAACTGTATTGTCCGTCTGTCCACATCCTTGTAAGCGTCGGGGGCTGCTGCTCTGGGCTGGAAACTGTTGATAATTCCCAGTCCCAGGCATGAACTGAACCAACGACTAGTGTGTCCAAGCGACTGAGAGGCAGGTATTTCAACAAATGGATCAAAGTCAGAATCTTGTAGTTAGCTGGAAATGTATATTAAAATAGTGATAAAGCTTTTTTTGAGTTCTTCAACTATATAAGAGTTCTATTTTTGTATATTATTCATAACGAATTACCAATAAGTAAATTATAATTAATCGATTCTGATAATTGTATATAAATCTATACTAATCCGTCTGATATATCTTAATTTATTTCTATATTTGTTTTATGGCGGATGACCCACAACCAATGACACTAGAGGATTTCAAACAACATTTTGCATGCAGATATAAACTGATATTATGTAGTACAATAAATTACAAGCCGGCATGTGGAACAGTAAGCATATACACATACAATTACGATTTTTTTCATATAGGCAAAAATTATATAACGGCAGAAAATTTATAAGAAACAATTAAACGTAATTTTAGTAATCATTAAGTAGATACTTATCCGATTGAAACCAGCAGTTGAGGAAAAGCCGAGTGTCAGAGATATACTGAGGTACACTGTACTGAAGACAGCCAAATTGTTCGACTAAAACCTGTAAAACCATTTAATAAAATGTACAACGTGCGCTTTAGACTAGGATCTTGTAGTACGGTATAGAGAAATGTGCACCAGGACAAAGGACACTGGCAAATGAGATGAACATGTGCTCCTGGCGGGGAAAAGTGAAACAGGTTCTTAAACAATCTTGAGTATTTTCATGCAATCTATACTCTGGGCTAGAAGACAAAAATAATATTGAATTTAAACAGATCCTCGAGGAAGGGGCTTAGGCTATTTGCTATTGATCACAAACAATGGTGAGCTTGTTGGGTTCGATAACAGATAAATCTATTGACGTATATTCTTTGAAATTTAAAAGCACATTATTCCAGTCTTTTGTTATCTGAGGGAAAAGAAATTTTGACTCATATCCTATACACATTATACTCACAGGCAAGCCTGTTGGCGGGTTTTCTTTATCTTCCCATAAACCTGAGAGGTCATAAAGGTGAGTCAGGCTCCAGAACAGCGTAAAACACCAATATATTAAAGTGCCACTCTGATCAGAATGTTTCATAAGGATTTTGATGAATAACACTATTTAACCTATATAACTGAAGATTCCTTGAAAAACAAAATCTTCGGCTTTGTGCGTAAAGTTTTCCTGATGTGACGTGACAAAATTCCTTGACGTCGAATTAGACAGATGTAACGTTGAGTAAGGCATTTATGCTAGGATGACGTCAAGAGCGTTTGAAAGGGCCGCGTCATATGTGTATACGCGTCAGAGATTGATGACGTCATGTATTCGTGACTGACAACGTGGCACACCAGGCAACGTGGAAGCGACAGAAATATTTTGTTTCCGTATACTCTGACGAAACGTACAATATCGATTTTAATTCGCTGGATTATTTTCACAATTTAGGAAAGTAATTCAGACTATCCCAGTCTTTATCAATTCACCTTGCTTTTAAGACACAGATGTTTTGACACCAAAGTATCTCTTTAACTGATCGCTTACTCAGGTACCTGTATTTGTAGTTACCTGGGAATTATACATGGATTAAAATTTTGAATTTTGTGTTGGAGTTGTTTTAAAAATCGACCGTCTTCCGTGCGTCACTGAAAACTGACAACTGCTTTCCTCTCCTGCATGTTATCCCTTATTTCTTACATACTAATTTGAAGACTTGTGTTTGGCCCTCAAAGCTGTTTTGGAAATCTCTCTTTCGATTCATAACATGGAAGACAACGTCACGGTTTACGACTTGTGCACGAATGTTGGAATTGACACTTTCATTTAGACAAGAGAAGGCTTATCACTAAGGTATACTTGGCGAGGAAAGAGGGACAACTCTATTTTGCTTCTTTCTCGTCATAAAGGGGACCAGAGCGTGTTCAGCTCCAGCTTCCGGGTAATGCATTCAATTAAAACACCAATAATATAAACAGGCAAACACGCCTATAATATTCACGGTGTTCTTATGTTCAAAGTTTTGCTGCAAGAAAGATGATAATAAGCACACGTTTTCAAAATAATCACAGAAGATTGGCGACAAGAGAATTATTTTCGTGCACCTCTGATCATGGGATCAATCAAAACTCATTTAGGCAACTGGCTACGATATTGTCGACGTTATGACGCATTCGGTCTATTAACTTACCTCTGATTAGAATGACTTTTGGGAGGCAAAATCAAGCAAAAACATTTACCTCACAGCTGTGTCAGGGAATTGTATATGTATATACACTTTCCCGCTTGGACCATAATCCTTATTAGCCTACATTTTCGTCCATTTCTTTACTGATAAACATATAAAAAGAAACGCGACTGATGGTTGATCAAGAAAATCCTATCTCGCCTTAAAAAAAGAAAGGAACTGAGAAAAACTCGGAGTAACATCTTACCGTCGTCCAGTATTTGGGCAGACCATGTTTCGCGCTGTTACAAGCCAGCTAGCTCTGTAAGCTCCTCCCACAAATTCCAGTATTAGCTCTCTTATTGCCGTGGCAGAAGTGTGATGTGTAAACTATTTAAATATTTACACCTGTCCAAATTGACTTTGAATTATCTCCACCTAACCCGAGACCTTGAAACCTGGATTAAAATGACGCCAGATCGACAACATATATTGACCAAGAGGACTACTGTACTGTTAACAACATTATAATACATTATATATGTACGCCATGCACACACGAGAAGAATGGACAATGGCATTCTTAATGTGTTGTGGGCGTGAATTGCAGGTGGTTATAAAATTTTCATTATTTTTGATACTCAGTCCTTTTCTCTTGGGACATGATAAAGCAAGCTTATGGAGGATTCACTATCCTCGATTGGGGCTGGGGGCGAATGGTAGGAATGAGTTTACCTCGGGTGTTGGAAATGAGCGTGTTTACGCTAGTACTAGGCTCGTATTAGAAAAGAAGTAAGAAATCAGAATATAACCCTTCCACCATAAAACCAGTCTGATAGGCTACTATAAATCCTACTAAGGCGACACATGCTGCACACACTGGTGTGTGGAACAGGGGACTGGGTATCGTGTCACGAAGCGTTGGTCGTGTTGAGAGCACGAGATTTCCTATGCCATACCATCCAGTCCTACAAGCAAGTCTGTGTTCAGTACTGGAGCCTGTCGTCGCCAGGGTACAAGAAATTACGATAGCAACCAGTTTTTAAGGCATATCGTTGCCATGGTAGTTAGTGCAAGTAATTACCATGGCAGCCAGCACTTAAGACATATTGTCGCCTTGGTAATCACGTGCATGCTATGAACTGCCACAGCAACCAGTTCAGAAGGAATACCCGGTTGCCACAGCAGTTATGAGCATTTAAATATACAAGCAACCAGTATTGGGTGGCTATCATCACCATGACAGTTACGTGCACTGTCGGCTAACAGCGCTCGCAACCTTAGACTGTGAGAAGACCACTGATGACGTCAACCGTTTAGAGGTCACCTGACAGCACACAATGGTTCAACATAATCGGTATTCCAATCATACTTGTCTTACTTGTGGGAATCCAAGTTTTCGACGCGGTAAGAGGAGTAGTGTCCAGATTTTGCTACTGATCCTAATTATGAAGATTATATCCTGTATATTACAGTATATTACTGGAGTATATTACTTCTGAGAAACGTAATAAAGACTTGAAATTCACCAAAAACAACAGATTTACTGCCCTAGTCGGCCGCCCGGCACGGCTCAGTTGGAGATGTCGTAGATGGCCAGCCCAAGGCTGGGCTATATAATCTGGAACTTCTTATCAAAACGAATCATTTTTGAGATGGATTCTAGCTACACAGATGTGCAGATATACCGCCGTATCAGTAAGAATCCACAGGGGGGCGACCTTAAAATTTAGGCCCCTGTTCCATAAAGCTGTCGTATCATAAGTTGATTGTACCTACCATGACAACCTATGTTAAAGAGAGGAAGCCATAGGTAGTTGCAGTCAACTTAGCCTACGATTGCTTTGTGGAACGGGGTGGGGTGGGGTGGGCTGGGGCTGATCTATGACCTTGACATCTCTGGCCAGATTTAGGTTTCTGAGTTTTCAGAATTGATGCTTTCATGCTTGATGTCGCTCTTGTAGCTTGAAGTTAACACTGAGCCAAATGGCGAAGCTCTGATAGCTGGTAATGGTTGAGGTCTGCCAGCAACCTGGGCTCCCCTGGACTCTGCTCCCTCTCCCGCCCCCGCCCCCCCTCATAATGCTGGCTCCCGTCGTGTAAGTGAAATATTTTTGAGTACGGCGTAAAACACCAATGAAATATATAAATAAAGAAACATCGTAAAGGTTGTGCTTGTATGACTGACGAGTGTTGCCGGAAAAAATGCACCGACCTCATTATCTAACGATTTTATGCGCTATATTACTTAGATTAATGTACACAACAAAAAGTTCACTTATTAACGGTTAACCAATCGTATGTCATCCATCATCCATAATGGACGTTCCTGGTCTGGCTGATCGCTAGACCATAAGCAACATTCAGCACATACGGTAACCAAACAACCAAGAAAGTACATGTACTTGTATATAAAGTATTTATTTATTTATTTATTTATACGATTGGTGTTTTACGCCGCACTCAAGAATATTTCACTTATACGACGGCGGAGTGATGTAAGAAAGTAGCACAAAGGTATTCATAGAAACATATAGAAACAGTCAGCATGCACTTTTCACAGATGACGGAAACATACTATTTATATATTTATTTGATTGGTGGTTTACGCCGTACTCAAGAATATTGGGAACCGTACTAAGAGTGTTCTATATTGAAATGTAATCAATATCTACATTAATTATCTGGCCATTGTTTACAAGCCGTAGTTATCCATGAACACGTGTGCATGCAGCACATGACTGCAGCTGTTCACAACATGGAACGTGGCGATTTTGTTCAATACGGTGCATCATATCCAGTCGTGTTAGGCTTACTGAGAGTTATATAATCTATTTAACAACCTATGGGCGAGCCCGCTAGAGCTAATCTCAGCTTTAAAGCAAAGGCAGTTGTGGTTCACTCAATGGGATTCGTATGTACCGAGAGCTAAAGAGCGCAATAAATAAGTTTTACTACAAAAAGTGTCAAGTGCATCCTGCGATGAAATTTATGACAGAGATAATGTTCAGTAAAGTTATGCTTCAGACGGCTGACCTATATTTCTTTATTAGCCTCATTGTAGTTCAAATAGCATGGCGTCTTGCTCCTGGTATAAAAATGGCCAACACACGTACACGTCGTAAAGCCTGACCTCTACCCAGCTCAGGCTCACGTGAGTCTCGCTCTAGATCTTAACTTTTTTTTATAGGCCTTGAGTTATAAAAGGCGGAGATGGCGATCCGAGTCAGATTTTACGACTTTTACGATAGTTTACGAAATTCAAATTTTAAATATTATTACAAACAGCTTTCTTTTCGCACCGCGAAAGTAATTCATTTGTACTAGATAGTTAACATTTATTGCGTTTTTATACAGTTTCAGTTTTGTTGGGATAAAATATTAGCCACTTCATGAGCAATTTAAAAATTCTGAATAAAGTAAGAACTGGTTGAATATCCTTTGCTATAAGGAGAATGAGACAGGCGACATGAAGAAATATGACACATCAGGTTCTTACCTTACGCAATTCTTTTCAGAACAAAGTATCTTTCACTCATAATGGCCTATGTGGCCAATGGGATTAGTGCGCTAGCGTGAAGTAATGACCCAAGAGCCTCTCATCAATGAGGGCGCTGTGAGCTCAAGTCCAGCTCATGCTGGCTTCCTCTGCGGCCGTACGTGGGAAGATTTTCCCTCATCTTGAGAATGGTCGTGGGTTTCCCCCGGGCTCTACCCGGCTCCCCTCCCTCTCATGCATCATTATGCCGCTCGTCGTCGTGTAAGTAAAATATTCTTGAGTACTGCGTGAAACGCCGATCAAACAAATCAAAAAAATAACATTTGAGGTAACTTTAAATAGATGGCGGGAAATCGGACTGCCCTGGTTAATCCACGAATCAGTGATGGGTCAGTGAAGAATGTGGTCTACGGTTTTTAAAGTTATGTTATGGTGGAAGACAGAATCCTCTCAGAGAACCTATAAGACTGCACAAAAGGCCTCCGCAAGCGTTGTCGACCGCCCATTACCGAGAAGCCTCATCAACAGTGAAGGAAGGAGAAATTCCCTGTCTAGAGGTGAGATTAAAGCCGTGCTAGGAGGCGACCGCTGAACCAAGTTTCACGTGGACACAGGTGGAAATGTGAACGAACAATCCGCTGGATGTCAAGTAACTTTTGTGAAATCGAGACGTGGTTTATGGACGAAGCAGTGAGACAGATTTTCAAACAGTTATTAAGAATCATGAGTTTGGTTGCTTCAGCTTTCATCGCATGACTTATTGCTTAAACTATATATATATATATATATATATATATATATATATATATATATATATATATATATATATATATATTACAATATCATAAGAAGTAAAATTAAAGGCGTTTGCCAACATTATATTTTTCCCTTATGGCTTTAATCTACTTATTTAACTAACTGATATTTTTAACGCCAGTCATTTTCACTTACTGCGTCAGTGACGGGAGCCAGTTTATATGGGACAGGAAACCGAAAACAGCCTTGGGGAAACAACCGCCCTTCTGACATGCATTCGTGACAAACTCTCGGACTTAAAGCTGTAAAGCCGATTCAGCTGGAAGTGGATTAAAACTCATTGTTCAGGTAAACTTTCTTTAGTCCTATTTATGTTCTATTTTAAGGGCCACCTTAACAGAAATGATATTTAGAAGAGAATCAAATTGAGCTTTAGTGAGAAAACCACTGCCCTTTGCCAGAAAAACCTGACAAATCCCCTAACACAAAGCCTCAACCGAGACAGTAGTTAGACCCTCCACCCTGTTGGCTATCTCCGTGACCGAATGGTTAGAGCGCGAGCACAGCGCAATGGCTTAGGAGCCTCTCATCAATGAGGCCGCCGGCTCATGCTTTCCGGTCGTACATGAGGAGATACGTCAGCAAGCTGCGGATGGTCATGGGTTTCCAAGGGCTGTGCTCGGTTTAATCCAACCATATAATGCTGGAAAAAATTCAGGAGTACAACGCAAAACTCCGATCAAATAAATAAATGATTGTCCAAAAAGACACGCTATATGCTCAAGTGTACGAGTGGTTCTGTGAGAAAGGTTATTTAGAACAGAATTTATTTTGTTTAATAACACTTAATCAGTGTCTCTACATAATCGTGGGCACCCGAAAATTGGCTTATTTAGCGTAGAAATCCATCCACACCCCTTCCAGTTTGCAAGACATTGCCCAAACTTGGCTAACCTTGAACAACATCGTAAGTCTATTTTTCGTGACTTTTCTTGTAAATCAAGTCGCTTTATGACACTACAACCTTGTGGAGCTTGTAGTGGCAGCAAACGCTGTCATGTGCCCTTTTCTTTTAACATTTGTTGAAGGCATTTGATTTCCTACAAATTAATATTATATATATATATATAAGTCAAACGCCAGAAAGTTTGTTGGTAAGTTGCCAAATGTCCGTGGTTTACATCGGGCACTAGCGTTTCCTCCAGTTAACCATATAACTAACCACTATCGTGTAAGGGGAAATTCTTGAGTATATGGAGTTAAGTAATAATCAAATAAATAAATAAATAAATAAATAATTATGAACAGGTTTGTGTGTTCAGGAAAGCGAGAAGAGCCCATAAAAATTCTGGGTCGATTCGGAGTTGAAAAAATATACAGAAAATAATACGAATATGTCTTAGGAATGTTCATATTTCTTTTTTCACATGCATCTGAATAGAGTCTTTATAGGTACTGAGGCAAGACCTAATATCTAATTAATTAGATATTTCTGGCCATACGTGGGAAGGTGTGCCATTAGCCTGTGGATGGTCGTGGATTTCGCCCGGGCTCTGCCTGGTGCCCTCCCAATGCAATGCTGGCCGTCGTATAAGTGAAATGTTCTTGAGGACGGTGTAAATCACCAATGAAATAAACAAATAAATAATCAGATATTAAGTGTCATGACCAGTCTCAACATATTTAACTTTTTTAAACAGACGATTCCATCCATATTTCTATAACGTTTTGATGTTTTCTGTGGTACATGAGAAAGCTATATAGCGTACATACACAAAAAAAGAAAAAAAAAGCCCATAAAATAGCGTTTGGTTATAAAAATGTATAAGGAAATAAACGTTAAAAAGTGCAAAAAAGGAGTTGGTGCAAGAAATGAGGAATTGTGCTTACCGTCTTCTGTATATCCTCCTCATGTTAACTCCTACAATCTGAGCGTCAGAGTAAGGTAATGCGCTGGTCAACCTACAGATCATACCTGTATTATATCGAACACCGGACACCCCCACCCCAACCTGCCTCTCCACCCCTCAACTTCATCGAACCACCCAATAAATCTCCCACAGGACTAGTATGTCTTCTCCGCATGTATATACGTAAAGATGTAACAGCTCGTCAGGAGAAGAACGACGTGAGATGGGGGTTAGAGAGACCGTACTCGAGGTATGGGGCAGAAAATATCAATCAGCGCAATGATATCGATTTGGCTATTATTTTAAAATAGTCCGAATAATTACCTGTCATCAAATATAAGCTGTCGTTCAAAATCGGCAAACAAGTCAGTAAAATTTATAACACGAATCGTTTAATACTATACTTTACTACTTCATCAACGGTTAGAATCATATTTACACTATGAAGAGTACAGGTGCGAGTTGGATATTTTCTGATAGGCAATATATAATTTCAGGTATTCTTGAGAAATTGATAAAATTTCATCTGGATAACCAATATTGATTTTTCTTTGAAAGAATATCTCCACTACGGCCCTTCTGAAAGGCTTGAGGTCTCCTAAATCTAGCTTAGCCCATTTACAAAATACTTTTTTGGAGGAAAAAAGCCATATAATGGAATTGTGGGCTGGCAAATTCCGTAACAGACTAGCAAGTCAAATATGTGCAGACGTACAAACAGAGGAGATCGGGGACATTCTAGAATAAAGTTACAACACGGCGTCTTCAACATGAGTCTCTTCAAAGATGACGTAAGTATGGAGGCCGATAGCGGCCATCCGTGCTTTCGTCATTTCTTGTGATTATTTAGACCAGAAAATAATGCGAAAGGACGAAACAACGAAAGGGCGAAACAAAAGTACACAAGGGCTAGGCGAAAGTAAGAAAGTGCCAGGCAAAACAACGAGGTTTTGTCACCTAGCTCTTTTGTACTTTCGCCTCGCCCATTCGTACTTTTGTTTTGCTCTTTTGTTCTTTCGAGTTTTCCTTCATGTAAAAACACAGAAGGCCGAAACAACGAAAGTGCGAGATTCCATCAAACCTCGATCTTTCGTCCTTTTGCTTTCCGCTTTTAAATCTCTGTGCGCACGCGAATCGGCAGGCAAAGGGTGGAAAAGTGCGATATTCCAACTAACCAACTAAACTAAAAAGTCGATAGTCCTTTCGTCCTTTTGCTTCCCACTTGTAAATAGCTGTTCTCATGCCAACAGGAAAGCAAAAGGACGAAAGGACTTTCGACTTTTTGCCTTCCGGTTGGCATGAGCACTTTTGTTTCGTCCTTTCACATTACTTTCTGGCCTAAGTAATCACTAGAAAGAACGAAAGCACGGATGGCCGCTATCGGCTTCCATACGTAAGCCACTTAAAGCGCTGAAGAAAGAGACAAATTCGCCCAAATAGGAACATGCATGTGCAACAGACTAGATATCACGGAGTTCACATACTTGTACATATCTCTGAGGAAAGTGAGGGCACCGATCTGTGTTTTTTGCTCTTCTCCCTAGAGCGTAAAATATGTAGTATAATACACCTTTATCATAGAAATCTTCGGTCTTATATACTAACTGCAACTAAGATGTTATTTTATGCCTGTTGCGATCTTGCCATGACTTGCACGTGTGATAATGACCTGGTCAAGGTAAATATAGAGCAATTAGGGGATATTTAGCAGCTAAAAGGAATATGTAACGTCATTGTTCTTCAGGCTATTCAATATGGTCCTTAAAGTTCCCCATACCTTCGAAACATTTGACTACGTTTAATACAGGCATTTGATTCCAGTTTAGGCTACTACAGAACAAAATTGGCATATGATTCCAGTTATAGGGTACTATAGGTATTCGATTCTAGTTAAAGTCTACTGTAGAAGAAAACAGACATTTGATTCCAGTTATATGCTACTCTTGACCTTCTTTTTTAGATTTAGGCTACTATAGGCATTCGATTCTAGTTATATGTTACTGCAGAGCAAAACAAGTTTTTGATTCCAGTTATAGACTATAATGGGCATTTGATTCTAGTTATAGGTTACTATAGAACAAAATAGGCCTTCCTTTCCAGTTATAGGCTATTATGGACATTCGTTCCTAGATAAAGGCTACTATAGAAAAAAAACAGGCATTTGATTTCAGTTATAGGCTACTATAGGCATTTGATTACAGTTAAAGGCTTCTAAAGGCATTCGATTCTAGTTATGGGCTACTATAGAACAAAATAGACATTTGATTCTGGTTATAGGCTACCAGAGAACAAAACAGGCAATTGATTCCAGTTATAGGCTACCTTAGGCATTCGATTCTAGTTATAGGCTGCTGTAGAACAAAAGACATTGGATTCCACTTACAGTCTACTATAGGCATTTGATCCCAGTTACAGGCCAATATGGGCATTCGATTCTAGTTATAGGTTACTAGAGAACAAAACAGGCAATTGATTCCAGTTATAGGGTACTATAGAAGAAAATAGGTATATGATTCCAGTTATAAGCTACTATAGGCATTATGTTCTAGTTATAGGATATTGTGGAACAAAACGGGCATTTGATTCCACTTTTAGACCTTGAATTGGTTATAGGCTACAATAGAAAAAAATAGAGCAAAGCAGGCATTTGACTCCAGGTATTGGCTACTATAGACATTCGATTCTAGCTCTAGAGTACTGTAGAACAAAATAGGGAGTTGATTCCAGTTATAGGCTTTTACAGAAATTCGAATCTATTTATAGGCTAGTATAGAACAAAATAGGCATTTGATTCCAATTATAGGACACTATAGGTATTTGATTCTAGTCGTAGCTACTAAAGGCAATCGAGTCTAGTTATGGGCTGCTATACGCGTTCGATTCTAGTTAAAGGTTACTATAGAACTCAATAAGCATTCTGTTCTATTTATAGGCTGCTATAGAACAAAACGAGCATTCGATTCTTGTATTAGGCTACTGAAGGACAAAGTAGGCATATCATTCCAGTTATAGGGTAACATAGGGATCTGATTCTAGTTACAAGCTACTGTAAAATAAACTAGGCCTTTGATTCCAGTGTAAGGGTAACGCTGTTGGAGAGGGAAAATGATAAAGAAATAACACGAAGACGCTTGAATAACTTCAATACATATATTTCAACAAAATAGGAACATGGCACAACTGACAACAATATACAAAAACTACACAGATACCTACAAAAATATATAGTTTCTCACTGATGACAGCGTCCAAGTCCGGATGGAATATTCTGGCTTCCAAAGGCAAGTCAGTCCACGTAAATGTAGAATCCACAGTTTCGGGAAATTCACAAATCGAAGGATGACAGTCCTGTAGTGACGAATAGGGGAGGGCACGGGTCCACCTTCCCGGCAATATGCAACTCCTAAGCAGACAGGTTGACGACAGCGTCCGTGATGCCGAGCTGGCGATGTATATTTCACTCCTCGGTATATACACAAAGTCACTTTCAGGGTAAACTGGGGTCAAATGTACGTAATCGCACAAAGAGACAAACAAGCTCCAACAGAACGTCTCCAACAAAATAGCAAGTGGCGAAACACAAGCTCACAAAAGTGCTACGTACGAAACTGGAGTAAAAAAAGACAAAATTACCGAATGGTATGAAAACCGATATCTCCAAATCCCACAAAATCCTCAATCCTGAATGAGATTAAATACGACAGCTCACTAATGGACATACCTAAAATCACAGCTGTCGAGTGGACTTAAGTGAAATGACTGCGAGCTTAACAACTTTGTGGCTCATATTTATAGGCTAACGTATAGAAAACTCTGGATGGTTTGTTCGTAAACATGTTTACAATATGGGTACATCTTTCCAGAATGTACGCCCTATGTACAATGACACGAACTCATAAACACAGAAGCCTCGAAAACACGCGACTGAATTCCAGCACAGGATATCACGTACAAAATAGAGTTGATTCCAGTTATAGGCTATTAGGGACATTCCATTCTAGGTATAGCGACTATAGAATAACATAAGCATTCAATTCTAGTTGTAGGCTGCTATCGAACAAAATAGTAATTAGGGTCTAGTTATACACTCCTGTAGAACAAAAGAGACATTCCAGTCCAGTTATAGGCTACTATACGCATTCCATTCTAGTTATAGGCTACTATAGGGATTCGATTCTAATTGTAGGCTATTGTGGAATAAAACAGACCTTCGAGAGTATTTATAAGCTACTATAGACATTCGGTTCTAGCTATAAGCTACTATAGAACAAAATAGGCATTCGATTATACATATTTTCTAACTATAGCATGATCTCATCACCATATGGCTGTAATATTATATGGAAGTGGAGTTAAGCCAGGCTTGTTCGTTCTTAATCATCGTCTCCATTATCACTCCATCAAATATGGAGGAGCTCTTATAAAAAACAGGGCAAAGCTTTAATTCAACACACATACCACGTGATGTATAGCGTTCGAGATGATATATTTATTTACTTGATTGGTACCTTATATAAGCTGCACAGTTACTCGAGAACATTTCCCTCCCTGGTGGCCTTATTTAATCATGGTGACAGGTCGTTTAGCTAAAGTGTGTTCAGTCGAGGTTTATATATATATATATATATATATATATATATATATATATATATTTCCCTTATCGCTTCAATTTAATTAACTGACATTTTTAACGCCAGTCATTTTCACTTACTGGGTCAGTGACGGGAGCCAGTTTATATGGGAGAGGAAACCGAAAACAGCCTTGGGAAACCACCGCCCTTCTGACATGCATTCTTGACAAACTGTCGGACTTAAAGCTGTAAAGCCGATTCAACAGGAAGTGGATTAAGACTCATTGTTTAGATAAACTTTCTTTAGTCCTATTTATGTCCTATTTTAATGGCCACCTTAACAGAAATGGTGTTTAGAACAGAATCAAATTGAGCTTTAGTGAGAAAACCACTGCCCTTTGCCAGAAAAACCTGACAAATCCCCTAAAATAAAGCCTCAGCCTAGTCAGTAGTTAGACCTCTCCACCATGTTGGCTATCTCCGTGACCGAATGCTTAGAGCGCGAGCACAGCGCAATGGCTTAGGAGCCTCTAATCAATGAGGCCGCCGGCTTATGCTTTCCGGTCGTACATGAGGAGATCCGTCAGCAAGCTGCGGATGGTCATGGGTTTCGAAGGGCTCTGCTCGGTTGAATCCAACCATATAATACTGGAAAATGCTCAGGAGTACAACACAAAACTCCAATCAAATAAAGAAGTAAATGATTGTCCAAAAAGACACGCTATATGCTCAAGTGTACGAGTGGTTCTGTGAGGAAGGTTATTTAGAACAGAATTTATTTTGTTTAATGACACTTAATCCGTGTCTCTACATAATCGTGGGCACCCGAAAATTGGCTTATTTAGCGTAGAAATCGATCCACACCCCTTCCAGTTTGCAAGACATTGCCCAAGCTGGGCAAGCCTTGAACAACATCGTAAGTGACTTTTCTTGTAAATCAAGTCGCTTTATGACCCTACAACCTAGACGACGTCTTGGAAAAAAAAAGTGACGAGAAATATGACTACCGAAGTTTTGTGAAAGTGACTCAAAACTGCGGAAATGTCTTGTGGAGCTTGTCATGTGGCCTTTTCGTTTAACATTTGTTGAAGGCATTTGATTTCCTATAAATTAATGCTATACATGTATAAGTCAAACGCCAGAAAGATAATTAGTAAGTTGCCAAATGTCCGTGGTTTACACCGGGCACTAGCGTTTCCTCCAGTTAACCATAAAACTAACCACTATCGTGTAGGGGGAACTTCTTGAGTATATGGAGTTAAGTAATAATCAAATAAATAAATAAATAATTATGAACAGGTTTTAGGGTTCAGGAAAGCGAGAAGAGCCCATAAAAAATCTGGGTCGATTTGGAGTTGAAAAAATATACAGAAAATAATACGGATATATCTTAGGAATGTTCATATTTCTTTTTTCGTATGCATCTGAATAGAGTCTTTATAGGTACTGAGGCAAGACCTAATATCTAATTAGATATTTCTGGCCATACGTGGGAAGGTGTGCCATTAGCCTGTGGATGGTCGTGGATTTCGCCCGGGCTCTGCCTGGTGCCCTCCCACTGCAATGCTGGCTGACGTCGTATAAGTGAAATGTTCTTGAGGACGGCGTAAATCACCAATGAAATAAACTAATAAATAATCAGATATTAAGTATCAGGACCAGTCTCAACACATTTAACTTCTTTAAACAGACGATTCCATCCATATTTCTATAACGTTTTGATGTTTTCTGTGCAACATAAGAAAGCTATATAGCGTACACACACACAAAAAGAAAAAAGCCCACAAACTACCGGGTGGTTATAAAAATGTATAAGGAAATAAACGTTAAAAAGTGCAAAAAAGGAGTTGGTGCAAGAACTGAGGAATTGTGCTTACCGTCTTCTGTATATCCTCCTCATGTTAACTCCTACAATCTGAGCGTCAGAGTAAGGTAATGCGCTGGTCAACCTACAGATCATACCTGTATTATATCGAACACCGGACACCCCCACCCCAACCTGCCTCTCCACCCCTCAACTTCATCGAACCACCCAAAAAATCTCCCACAGGACTAGTATGTCTTCTCCGCATGTAGAGACGTAAAGGTGTAACAGCTCGTCAGGAGAAGAACGACGAGAGATGGGGGTTAGAGAGACCATACCCGAGGTATGGGGCAGAAAATATCAATCAGCGCAATGAAATCGATTTGGCTATTATTTTAAAATAGTCCGAATAATTACCTGTCATCAAATATAAGCTGTCGTTCAAAATCGGCAAACAAGTCCGTAAAATTTATAACACGAATCGTTTAATACTATACTTTACCACTTCATCAACGGTTAGAATCATATTTACACTATGAAGAGTACAGGTGCGAGTTGGATATTTTCTGATAGGCAATATATAATTTCAGGTATTCTTGAGAAATTGATAAAATTTCTTCTGGATAACCAATATTGATTTTTCTTGGAAAGAACATCTCTACAGCCCTTCTGAAAGACTTGAGGGCTCCTAAATCTATCTTAGCCCATTTACAAAATACTTTTTTGGAGGAAAAAAGCCATATAGTGGAACTGTGGGCTGGCAAATTCCGTAACAGACTAGCAAGTCAAATATGTGCAGACGTACAAACAGAGGAGATCGGGGACATTCTAGAAGAAAGTTACAACACGGGGTCTTCAACATGAGTCTCTTCAAAGATGACGTAAGTCCGATAGCGGCCATCCGTGCTTTCGTCATTTCTTGTGATTATTTAGACCAGAAAAAAATGCGAAAGGACGAAACAACGAAAGGGCGAAATAACGAAAGGGCGAAACAAAAGTACGACGCAAAAGTGCGGCAGGACGAAACAAAAGTACACAAAGGCTAGGCGAAAGTACGAGAGTGCGAGGCAAAACAACGTGGTTTTGTCACCTAGCTCTTTTGTACTTTCGCCTCGCCCATTCGTACTTTTGTTTTGCTCTTTTGTTCTTTCGAGTTTACATTCATGTAAAAACACAGAAGACCGAAACAACGAAAGTGCGAGATTCCATCAAACCTCGCTCTTTCGTCCTTTTGCTTTCCGCTTTTAAATCTCTGTGCGCACGCGAACCGGCGGGCAAAGGGTGGAAAGTGCGATATTCCAACTAACCTTCCCCTTTCGTCCTTTTGCTTTCGACTTGTAAATAGCTGTTCTCATGCCAACAGGCAAGCAAAAGGACGAAAGGACTTTCGACTTTTTGCCTTCGGGTTAGCATGAGCACTTTTGTTTCGTCCTTTGACATTATTTTCTGGCCTAAGTAATCACTAGAAAGAACGAAAGCACGGATGGCCGCTATCGGCTTCCATACGTAAGCCACTTAAAGCGCTAAAGAAAGAGACAAATTCGCCCAAATAGGAACATGCATGTGCAACAGACTAGATATCACGGAGTTCACATACTTGTACATATCTCTGAGGAAAGTGAGGGCACCGATCTGTGTTTTTTGCTCTTCTCCCTAGAGCGTAAAATATGTAGTATAATACACCTTTATCATAGAAATCTTCGGTCTTATATACTAACTGCAACTAAGATGTTATTTTATGCCTGTTGCGATCTTGCCATGACTTGCACGTGTGATAATGACCTTGTCAAGGTAAATATAGATCAATTAGGGGATATTTAGCAGCTAAAAGGAATATGTAACGTCATTGTTCTTCAGGCTATTCAATATGGTCCTTAAAGTTCCCCATACATTCGAAACATTTGACTACGTTTAATACAGGCATTTGATTCCAGTTTAGGCTACTACAGAACAAAATTGGCATATGATTCCAGTTATAGGGTACTATAGGTATTCGATTCTAGTTAAAGTCTACTGTAGAAGAAAACAGACATTTGATTCTGGTTATAGGCTACAATAGGGATTTGATTCTAGTTATAAGTTACTGTAGAAGAAAATAAGCTTTTGATTCCAGTTATAGACTACCATAGGCATTTGATTCTAGGTATAGGCCACTACAGAAAAAAACAGTCATTTGATTCCAGTTATATGCTACTCTTGACCTTCTTTTTTAGATTTAGGCTAATTTATAGGCATTCGATTCTAGTTATAAGTTACTGTAGAGCAAAACAAGTTTTTGATTCCAGTTATAGACTATAATGGGCATTTGATTCTAGTTATAGGTTACTATAGAACAAAATAGGCCTTCCTTTCCAGTTATAGGCTATTATGGGCATTCGTTCCTAGATAAAGGCTACTATAGAAAAAAACAGGCATTTGATTACAGTTAAAGGCTTCTAAAGGCATTCGATTCTAGTTATGGGCTACTATAGAACAAAATAGACATTTGATTCTGGTTATAGTCTACCAGAGAACAAAACAGGCAATTGATTCCAGTTATAGGCTACCTTAGGCATTCGATTCTAGTTATAGGCTGCTGTAGAACAAAAGACATTTGATTCCACTTATAGGCTACTATAGGCATTTGATCCCAGTTACAGGCCAATATGGGCATTCGATTCTAGTTATAGGCTACTAGATAACAAAACAGGCAATTGATTCCAGTTATAGGGTACTATAGAAGAAAATAGGTATATGATTCCAGTTATAAGCTACTATAGGCATTATGTTCTAGTTATAGGATATTGTGGAAGAAAACGGGCATTTGATTTCACTTTTAGACCTTTAATTGGTTATAGGCTACAATAGAAAAAATAGGAATTTGATTCCACTTACAGGTTATTATAGGCATTCGATTCTAGTTATAGGCTGCTTTAGAGCAAAGCAGGCATTTGACTCCAGGTATTGGCTACTATAGACATTCGATTCTAGCTCTAGAGTACTGTAGAACAAAATAGGGAGTTGATTCCAGTTATAGGCTTTTACAGAAATTCGAATCTATTTATAGGCTAGTATAGAACAAAATAGGCATTTGATTCCAATTATAGGACACTATAGGTATTTGATTCTAGTCGTAGCTACTAAAGGCAATCGAGTCTAGTTATGGGCTGCTATACGCGTTCGATTCTAGTTAAAGGTTACTATAGAACTCAATAAGCATTCTGTTCTATTTATAGGCTGCTATAGAACAAAACGAGCATTCGATTCTTGTATTAGACTACTGAAGGACAAAGTGGGCATATCATTCCAGTTATAGGGTAATATAGGGATCTGATTCTAGTTACAAGCTACTGTAAAATAAAGTAGGCCTTTGATTCCAGTGTAAGGGTAACGCTGTTGGAGAGGGAAAATGATAAAGAAATAACACGAAGACGCTTGAATAACTTCAATACATATATTTCAACAAAATAGACACATGGCACAACTGACAACAATATACAAAAACTACACAGATACCTACAAAAATATATAGTTTCTCACTGATGACAGCGTCCAAGTCCGGATGGAATATTCCGGCTTCCAAAGGCAAGTCAGTCCACGTAAATGTAGAATCCACAGTTTCGGGAAATTCACAAATCGAAGGATGACAGTCCTGTAGTGACGAATAGGGGAGGGCACGGGTCCACCTTCCCGGCAATATGCAACTCCTAAGCAGACAGGTTGACGACAGCGTCCGTGATGCCGAGCTGGCGATGTATATTTCACTCCTCGGTATATACACAAAGTCACTTTCAGGGTAAACTGGGGTCAAATGTACGTAATCGCACAAAGAGACAATGAGCGACACAAGCTCCAACAGAACGTCTCCAACAAAATAGCAAGTGGCGAAACACAAGCTCACAAAAGTGCTACGTACGAAACTGGAGTAAAAAAAGACAAAATTACCGAATGGTATGAAAACCGATATCTCCAAATCCCACAAAATCCTTAATCCTGAATGAGATTAAATACGACAGCTCACTAATGGACATACCTAAAATCACAGCTGTCGAGTGGACTTAAGTGAAATGACTGCGAGCTTAACAACTTTGTGGCTCATATTTATAGGCTAACGTATAGAAAACTCTGGATGGTTTGTTCGTAAACATGTTTACAATATGGGTACATCTTTCCAGAATGTACGCCCTATGTACAATGACACGAACTCATAAACACAGAAGCCTCGAAAACACGCGACTGAATTCCAGTACAGAATATCACGTACAAAATAGAGTTGATTCCAGTTATAGGCTATTAGGGACATTCCATTCTAGGTATAGCGACTATAGAATAACATAAGCATTCAATTCTAGTTGTAGGCTGCTATCGAACAAAATAGTAATTAGGGTCTAGTTATACGCTCGTGTAGAACAAAAGAGACATTCCAGTCCAGTTATTGGCTACTATAGGGATTCGATTCTAATTGTAGGCTATTGTGGAATAAAACAGACCTTCGAGAGTAGTTATAAGCTACTATAGAACAAAATAGGCATTCGATTATACGTATTTTCTAACTATAGCATGATCTCATCACCACATGGCTGTAATATTATATGGAAGTGGAGTTAAGCCAGGCTTGTCCGTTCTTAATCATCGTCTCCATTATCACTCCATCAAATATGGAGGAGCTCTTATAAAAAACAGGACAAAGCTTTAATTCATGACACGTTCCACGTGATATATAGCGTTCGAGATGATATATTTATTTACTTGATTGGTACCTTATATAAGCTGCACAGTTACTCGAAAACGTTTCCCTCACATGATCGGCGACGGCCAGCATAATGGTGGGGCGAAACCGTTCAGGACCCGGGTGAAACCCAAGACCATCCAATAGTTGCTCGAAGACCTTTCCACGTCTGGCCGGAGAGGAAGCCAGCCATAATAACGACAGCCAACCGCAAACCGCGGAGGCCCTGGAGGTAAAGAAATGGAGAACCAGGGCAATGATTATATATTTATTTACTTATTCACAAAAGAGGGGATGGCTATCTCGGGGTATCTCGGGCTATCTCGGGATCTGAATATGCCCATAACTACAGTCGGAAACCTTATCAGAAAGTGGAAGAAATTCAAAACCACTGCAAACATGCAGAGATGTGACAGGCCTCTGAAAATTAACGAGAAGTGCAGAAGAATCGCTTTCATCACCCGTAGGAAAATTCAGAACGATCTTAATGTAGCTGGGAAGGAAGTAAACAAAGACGCAATTAGTAGAAGTTTCAATCGCATCGTCCTGCATTCTAGATCACCAAGAAAAGTTCCTTGCTGAAGGCTAAACACGTAAAAGCCCACTGAAAATTTCTTGAAAGATATGAAAATGAACCAAAACAATTTTGGGACAAAATAATATGGTCTGATGAGACCAAAATTGAAATTTTGGAAAGAATACGGCAACCAAGGTTTGGAGGAAAAAAGGAACAGCCAACAACCCTCAAAATACCATACCCATGGTGAAATACAGAGGCGGTAGTATTATGGTATAGGGGTGTTTTTCATCAAATGGAACCGGGGAACTAGAAATAATCAAAGGGAGGATGAATGCTTCTCAATATCGCGAAACTCTAGGTCGAAATCTTCTAAAATCTGCCAGATCATTGGGCCTTCGACAAACTTTTCTTTTTCAAGAGGACAATGATCCTCAAAAAAGGCAACTCAAAAATGGTTAGAAGATAATGAGATAAAAGTCATGACAAGGCCTAGTCAATCTCCCGACCTCAATCCGATTGAGAATTTGTCGAGGAAATTAAACGTGCAGATTCCACAAAATATCAAGCAATTTGACGATTTCTGCAAGGAAGAATGGGCTGGAAAGATTCCAGCGGATTTTTGTAAAACCCTCACAATCAGCTATGGAAAGACGCCAGAAGCAGTTAAACAGAACAGAGGCTATGCAACAAACTATTAAGTAAAAGTATTCAATACTTTTGAGCTGGTTATTTTTGTATTTTTGTTAATAAAATGTTTGTAACTAAGACTTTTTCAATTTATACACTTGTAAATGTAAAAGCATGTATTATTGAAACATACTCATGTGTTTTCAACCAAAAACCAAAAAAGTTATGCAATAAATAGCTAAAACTACATTGTATCCAATACTTTTGCGTGTCACTATATTTGATGGCTGTTAACGAAGTACTCAGCAATAATTCATTTACACGATGCCGGTGCAGTATTTACAGCAATGCCTAAGAAAAGAACATACAGAACACGGCCTCATTCTACAAGCAGATTCAGAAGGTATTTCGTCACGTCTATGACAATAGAATCATTGTTCTTTTCATTTCTTGTTTTCAAGGAGAAGACGTTGGTACACAACTAATGGCAAATATTGCGCTTGCAGAATGGCAATAATATTGTCGCGAGCCAAGCGAGTTATTATGTATTATTATTATTTATATATTATTATTATTAATATTTATTATATCATTATCATATATATATGAGGATAAATATAACTGCAACAGCACTTTCTTTAGAAAACTTGACCACATTTGGAATCTTCAAAATATTTATTTATTTATTTGATTGGTGTTTTACGCCGTACTCAAGAATATTTCAGTTATACGACCTATACAAGCATTATGGTGGGAGCGAGCCATATATATATACCTATCCTAAGTCCTATATCATAATATATTCAATGGTTTCAAAGTCATGTACATAATAACTCGCTTGGCTCCCTACAATATTATTGTCATTCTGCAAGTATGTATATATATATATATATATATATATATATATATATATATATATATATATATATATATATATATATATATGTGTGTGTGTGTGTGTGTGTGTGTGTGTGTGTGTGTGTGTGTGTTAAGTCCCATATCATATATATCATATCATATATATATATGCCTATCCGAAGTCCTATATTATGATGTATTCAATGGTTTCAAAGTCATGTACATAATAACCATATATGGCGATAAATATAACTACAACAGCACTTTCTTTAGAAAACTAGACCACATTTGGAATCTTCAAAATATTTATTTATTTATTTATTTAATTGGTGTTTTACGCCGTACTCAAGAATATTTCAGTTATACGACCTATACGAGCATTATGGTGGGAGGAAAGCGGGCAGAGCCCGGGGGAAACCCACGACCATCCGCAAGTGGTTGGCAGACCGTTACGGCCGGAGAGGAAGCCTGCATGAACTCACGGCGTCCACATTGGTGGGAGGCTTCTGGTTCATTGCGCTGACCTAGTGCGCTAACCGACTGAGCCACTGAGGCCCTTCTTCGAAACCTCATACTCACGGCCCTCCGCAGGTTGCTGACCAGCGGGGCCCCCTTATATACGAAGACGGTGTAACGTGAGGTCAAACGTAGGTCTGGGCTCTGTTTCATTCTCCCCGGCTTAACTTTCAAAAATACATAAACTGGGAACATCTCAGAGCTACGTCAAACGTAAATACCATGGCGACGTGTCTCTACAGTAGGCTATGTGTCGTCAGAACAATTAGGCCTCCGTTTGACATAACGTACACTTGCAAAGTGGGTTCCTGTAGACCTTCCCACGTACGGCCGGAAAGTAGGCGAACATGAGCTGGGCTTGAACTCACAGTAACCGCACTGCATATCGGGTGACTCACAAGTCATTGCCCTGCTCTGTAGCACGCCAATCCCTCGGTCACGGAAGCATTGGCGGGTACTATAAAGCCGCCTGTCAATAGAAAAAAAGAGGCCAAATGTATGAATGCATCGATATATCAAACCGCATTAAAACATGCCTTTTGATTTTTTTGGTATATTGCATAACCGAGATATCTCAGGCCAAAGTAAGACAGACCACGTAAACTGAGAAAATCGAAAGCGTCGCCATGTTATCAGTTTTAACCAATCAGCGGAAAGTTATTTGTATAACCCGAGAACGCAGTTTATGATCGCTGACGTCACGTGTACATTGTATCGTCATTTAGTCGCATGGGCGTGATATGACAAGTGACATTGTGTCTCCGTTTTCTCTACGCTGGAGAATCCAATGGCCTGGTAAGAGTTCCAGATTAAAAATTAATTCATAGAGTTACTAAACACGCCCGTAGGTCTGTTTCCAACTCTCCTCCGAAATAAGATAGATGATACAGATATGGTTTAGCAGCTGTGACTTAAAAAAAAGCATCATACAGCACTCACATTACCGTGCTCTTGTTATATTAAAGGATAAAATTAGTGGTCGGGTTCGTTCAAAGAAATCAGTGAAGTAAATAAAGGAATCCAATTTCCATCTGATTTCTTGTATAACAAAGTTCAGTTATAAAAACAGGAAAGGACACAAAATCCTTTTCAGAGGACAAGAAACCTGGCTAATGCGACATAGATGAGACACTGTATTAAAAAATTAATAAATTAACTGTGAGTTTACTGTCGTTAGACGGTGGGTGACCAGCAATTTTCAGAGTAAAATGACATTAGCAGGGAATATGTTCTTTGGTGTATATACTGTCTAATTCACACCATTGTGATATAGGTATGATATAGGTATATGACAAATCAAGTGTATGTTAGTAGTTGCGTAGAGTTACCGTTCTTGGTGACGTGTTATAGCCATTGCGTTTTGCACTCATATTAATCGGCCATCAGATATGATGGTCAAAAAAAAAACAACAACAAAAAAAAAGAAAAAAAAAAAGAAGTTTCTCAAAAAAATCTGAAAATATCTCTCCCTATCTTCAAATAACTTTAGTAACCAGCAGTTCTGATGAAATCCGTACCTATTTGCCTTTTAAACACAAAAAGTCTGAAATCACCCAATCGGAGTAAAATTTCCCTGTCTAAATAATAGAATAGCACCGTGTTAAACCAGAGAATCGAAGAGTATTTTGGTTTTCTTATGGCTTATACAAGGGCTTATGCATGGCTACCACATGATCCAATGAACGGTAACTCATTAACAGCAGCTCATTACCGATAACTCATTATCGGTGACTCGTTAACGGTAGCTCATTAACGGTCACGGTAACTCATCAAAGGTAACTCCTTAACAGCAACTCATTCACTGTATCTTATAAGCGGTCACTCATTAACAGTAACGGTAAATGTTATATATGCACTTGTTACTATTTATTACCTACAGAGGCCATATCGCTGTAAACATAGATTATAACGAACTTATTCCCCCTCCGCTGTATACAATAATCAACAAGCAGTTAAAATCAGGTAGATCACAGTTCTCATACATTTCAATAGGCCATATAGTTTTTATACAACTTCCTTGCATAATTTATATATTTTTTAAAATATTTAACAACAGTATCGCCCGCGAAGCTATGAAATAATCGGCCATTGTCACAAAGGCCATATACTAGTGGGTATAGCCCTCGTCAGAAATAAAATTATGTTATAAGCGGCATAGACCTATTTTATTCAACTTTCCAGTCGCTTTAGCGTCACGCTTGCGTAGAGGGTAGACCCTGTGCGTCTCTGTGGCTTGATACTGTACTTTCACATCTCTCCCTCATTATAATAAATGTGTCTCCCAAATTTTTAACCAAGTTGTTGTTGCACACATCTACGTACTAAAAAGTTTCCTTTTATTCTATATTGTGTTGTACATGGATCGTGTGTCTGAAATAAAATCCTATATATAATACAATCCTATCTATTATACAATCCTATATGTAATACAATCCTATATGTAATATAATCCTATATATAAGGCAATCCAAAATATAATACAATCTTATATATAATACAATCCTATATATGTATCAAAATCTTCAGATTGTTTTATCTTCTTCGAAATCACATGCTCAGTTATCATGCTATTATTCAGTGATAGGCATGGCATTAAACTGGTTTTACTGATAATTTACATCCATCGTCACAGTGTGGTCACGCCCACATTATAATGTCACTGACCATCTGCATATAATGCGCACTTCACTTATAAAACAGCAGACAGTTTCGTTCCCAAACAACTGCGATATAATGAGGGGGTGAGGGGTATTAGTCAAGTACAGGTTCAAGCCACAGAGGCACGCGGTGTACCAGAGGGCACTGACCCTATTCTTTTCAATCTGAAGACGCCCGGCAGTTTTTAGCAGGGCCTCGAGAGCCATGAATACAATGCCATTTCAGTTGTCTCCCCTTGTTGACACAAAAACATTACAATAACAATGTTAGCGAAAGAAAGAGTTGGAGTGTGGTTGTGAAAAACCAACAAAAATGTTTTCGAAATGGGAGTTTTGACGTTTTCTACGAACAGCTTCATGCATAAAAAACCTCCAGTAATCTGACAGCTTGATTGTAACGCTGTACAATCGTACAGTTATCATCCAATCCTCACAATGTTAATTACAAGAATTAAGTGTGAAGTTTCTATTGCCGATTCGAGCGAAACTTTGGACATCAGGAATTCTGGAATATTATTTGGCCATTTATTTCGTTCATGTTTAAGGCAAGTTAATCTGCTCACGTTTCAATGTCCGTCCGAACTGAGGGCGACAACCACCAAGCTGATCTCGGTAACCAAACAAATCCGATGCTTCGTACGAGTCCTCCATAAGCTAATGGAAACGTGTGCCTCGAAGAAACCTGGTCTATATTTTCTCAGCCCGTGGCGTTTTTTAGGTTAACTGTCATCCTGCTTTGTGTTACTGTTACAGAGTGTAAATATCTTGGCGTGGTAGGACATCGAAACTAAATGTATAATTCTTGCCGCCTGTGGTTTGTGTTGTTCTTAAACTGAATAGGGGCGTGTCTTGCCGAGTGATTTTCGGGCTAGCGCCAGGCAATGTGGTCGCTGTGAGCTGAAGTCCAGCTCACAGCGGCATCTTCTTCGGCCGTATGTTGGAAAGTCTGTCAGCAACGTGCGGATGGTCGTTGGGTTCGTCCCAGCTCTGCCTGTTTTCCTCCCACGTATAAGTGAAATATTCAAGAGCACGGTGTAAAACACCAATCAAATAAATAAATGAAATGATAAATTAAAGCAAGTGTGCATCTAAAACTTTCTTTCTGCATCTTAGCAAGCCAAGTCCGGAATCTGATTTAAAAGAAAAGAAAATACTGGACGATCTATACATATTTTAGTATCGTGATGTAGAATAACCAAGATATCGCAGTACAAAGTAAGCAAAACCACCCGCGTAGGGAAAATCAAATCATTTTTAACCAATCTCAGGCCAGATATTTCTACTACCCGAGAAGGCATCTATTTCCGCTGTAACGTCACCCATTCCTATTTCACTCCATTGCTATTTAGAATTAACGATAAATCAGGCGTTTTCCTTCTGATAACGAGACAATTCTGATATACTTTTTCTATAAAGCCATTTTCAACTGGAAAGTTGTAGTTTAATACGTCTGGGGTTATTCTCCAAAGTCTCAATCAAGGTCACAACGTGTAGCTTTCGATTGTAGTGATTAAGGGGATCATACATCGCACACAAAGGAGCGTCTCGCCTCTAATTACTGAAGAGCATATGGTATGGATAACGCGGCATCGTGTTTTCGGTTTTTCTAAAATGGCGGATTACTTGGCCTCGGATGAATTCCAGAGTAAACGGTGATTTATGTATGGTAATTAAAAAGTGATATATGGTTGGAGTTACCAACCTCGTCATGAAGAAACGCCTATGCCAATTTAGGTCTCTATGGATCCCTCTTCGGAAAAAGCTTTGGTTATACTTTTTGTATAACGGAAAAGTTCTTCAGTACGTTGTTAAAAACCAATGAAAGAAATAAACAATTCAAATAAAAATTAAAAAAAAATAACACAGAAATAAAATATAAACGAATGATTCTTCAGCAAATCAATACTTTTTCTTTCCAGATTTCTGTTTATTTTTCTCTAAGCATGGCTTGTGTTTCTGCTTTGCTTTCATCACGAATTAATATATGGGTGCAGTATTCAGAATTTTGTACAAAACGTAAGTTGAGTTTTGTTCTGAGAAAAGCACAGATTTCATTTGCGAAATTTCCACCGCACTTTAACCTTCAGATTGAGAGAGCAAGATTTTGCTTTTAAGGGCATGATATTGAAGAGATCAACCTCGTCCATGGACAAAATGATCGTAGAACATGCTGTTCTCCATTGAAAAGTTTTTGTTTTAACATCCCCCCCCCCCCAACCTCCTCCACATGCCTTCTCATATACGACCAGAGAGGAAGCCAGCCAGGGGTGGACTTGAACTAACAGCGACCTTTATTGGTGAGAGGCTCATGAGTAACTATATGCTCCGCTAGCAGGCTAACCTTTCCGTCACGGACGCCACCGTTTACTGGAGATTTTTCGAGGATTGTACGACGACGATTTTTAAGCGCATGGCGTCGCTTGACCAAGAACGCGGACTGTACAACGACATTTTTAATCGCATGGCGACGTTTAGCCAAGAACGTGGATTTCACCACGACGTTTTCAAGCGCACGGCGGCGGTTGATCAAGAGCGTGGAATGTACGACGGCGTTTTTAGCACATCACGACGATTGACCAAAAACGTGGAATGTACGACGACGTTTTCAAGCGCATGGCGACCCTTGACCAAGAATGTGTTGGCACGAAATTTATCGAACTTTTTTTCTTTCGTTTAGTTTATTCACTTGTTTTCTTGAACGGGAGTCTATTTTTGTAACCCAGAAGACTTCAAACATGATAGAATTGCAGTAAGGAACTGACAATGATTTAAAACAGAAAAAAAGCTTTGAAATAGACAATGTTTGACTGGGTCATTCACCAAAGCTGCTCCGGCTGAGGTTTAAGTCATAAGGTTTATATATGGTTTTGATCTTCTATAAACCGGACCCTCATAACATACATGTAAGTGAACGATTCTTTGGTTTGGAGTTGCACAACGCTCAAAATAAATACTTAAACACAGAAAATAAACCTGTATGTGACTTAAAATATGATAAATGACTCTGGCCATCATAAAAGTGAACGATTCTTGAGGCTGGAGTTCTCAACATTCAAAATAAATAAATACATAAAATAAACGAATAAAATAAATAAAATCTATTGAGTTACTCTGGATCTCATATAAGTGAGCAGTTCTTGAGTTTGACGCTAAAGTAAAATCAAAACAGTTATCTAGTCGCAGGCCTGTTAAAGCATCAGGGCCAGAATTAGCTTTTATTCATAATTAGTTAACCCATGTATTTATCGTTATATTGAGAGTAAAGAAATATTTTAAAAGTGTACAATAGTCAGAAAAAAAATAGCTAATAAACTCACAACATAGTGAGGCCGGTTTTATGTATTTTTTCCGCCAACACTCGATAGTCTCCGCCAAATTTCGTCATACAAGTCCAACATTTACGAGCTGTCAGACCTTCGCCATTTGTAGTCCAGTGTTAAAATTGTGACAAGAGTGATCAGCATATACAATCTCTCCACGAAATGGTTTGCTGTTCTGCGTACTGTTGTAAAAACAGGTCGTCGAAGAATCCTGAAGTTAGTTTTCTGTTTCTGTGTAGCTAGAATCCATCTCGAAAATGATATCGTTTTGATACGAATTCCCAGGTTATATAGTCCAGCCAGCATTGGCTTGGCCATTTATGACGTCTCCCTCAGAGCCGTACAGCTCGGCTGACTGGAGATTGGCTAGGGCAGTAAATTTATTGTTTTGAAGGGACTTAAAGTCATTAATGTACGTTTCTCAGACGCTCTCTTGGTAATACACTGCGTAAACAGGTTATAATTTTTATACTTAGAACCAGTAGCCAAATCTGGACACTAATACTTCAACATAAATTTATTTATTTATTTGATTGCTGTTTTACGCCGTACTCAAGATTATATCACTTATGCGACGGCGGCCAGCATTATGGTGGGAGGAAACCGGGGAGAGCCCAGCGGAAACCCACGACCATCCGCAGGTTGCTGACAGATCTTCCCACGCACGGCCGGAGAGGAAGCCATCATGAGCTGGACTTGAACTCACAGCGACCGCTTTGGTGGAAGACTTCAGGGTGATTGCGCTGCACTAGCTGGTTAACCAACTGAGCCACGGAGCCCCCTCCCCGCTCACCTTTAACAAAAAGCCCGAACATGTCGACAAGTTGAAAATATATGGTTATTCTGTGAGACTACAATTAATCAGAAAGGCCCAGTGGTAACGTCAAACCGTCAGTCATACAATTCAGGCACTTGCAAGCTGTGTTTACATTGCGCAATTAGCCACATCGATCCTCTCTAGGGGTTCATTTCGAATGAGGCTTTAAGTCAGGACGTTTGTAAAGCATGCCTATGGTGAAGGGCGGTGGTTTACTTATTTTGTTTGTTCATAAACCCGTATACCACGTCGTTATGAACGAAAAATGATCGGTGTCAAACACCGATCACGTAAAACGAATCAATAAAATAAATAAATAAATATTTCTAAATTCTTCCATTAGACATCGATTAATAAGGAAAGGAGAAACTGAGCCAAACGTTCAAAACGTATAACTGATAAAGATCTACCACAGCATAGGCCTGTGTATCTGATTGATACTGATGAAGTTGAAAGCTGCTCTTTATAATTATACGCACTAGAATAGCAATTATAGGTTTCTTCAGAGCAATATGTAAACAGCTGCCACGATCGATGCAACTGGAACACACGACTTTAATGAAGCCGGTGCTTGTCGTTATGTTCGTTGGATCAGCTGCGTGATAATTATCACACTCCAGGCACACAAATGAGAGTTTTTCTTGGTTTCTTTTTTTTGCACGCCTAGAACATTCAATGCTATGAAGTTAACAAAAAGTTGAAGCAACCAAGGTGTAGTCGATAGGTGATTAAGATGCCTGTCTTTTAATTTTGTTTCTTTATTTTTTCTTTCTTTCTCTCTCTCATTTTTTTTGCTTTAAATATTTATTTATGTATTTTTTGTTTGAAGCCACACGCAAGAATTTTCCACATACACAATATCGGTGCTTGTTATACGGACGGAGAAAATCGGAGTGCCATAGGTAAACCCACCGACCTCTGGCATGTAACCGACGAGCTTCTCCCTTTGGCGTACGGATACAATGTATGCACACCGTCTGAGCAACTTTTCAATGGCTTCTCCACCATTTGAGCAACTCGTCAGTGGCCCAACAACCGTCTGCGCAATTCGTCAGCCGCCCTTACACCGTCTGAACAACTCGTCAGTGGCCTCTCCACCATTTTATCATTATAATACCTGAGATTAGGTTTGCATTCTCGACGTGTCTTCTGTAGTTTTAAATTGAGTTGGTCTGTTTCTGAATTCTCGTAGATTTTTGAAACATATATCTCAAGTATTTCTTAAATTCAGGCTATGGAAAGTGGTGTGTTAAGACACAGTTGAACTGAAACAAAGGAAAGTATATTTCATGGTCTTTGGAATGTCTAAAAATGACGTCACAATATCCCTGATATTACCTGTACCTACTGTGAAATACCATGAGCTGTGTTTTTCTCTTCCTACGTGTGGGAAAGCTCATGCAGTCGGATTAGTTCTTTGCCAAAGGCTGGTGGTTTATTCCTGGTAGTGCGGTTTCCCTCATCAGTGAAACATGCGTCGTTAAACACCAATTAATCACTGAATCAGCAATCAGCAATGCCTTTTTCAAAACTAAACTTTCCAGGTACTGAGTTGGTTACATACATTTTCAGTGCTAGTGAGGAAAATGTTGGAACTGGTTTTAGGTGCTCGCAAGAATTCTTCGTTTCCACGAAAACAGTTGGTGTTAATCAGGCAAAAGTACTTCGTTATCAAGTGCTCACTATACCGAGAATGTGCGGGCAGAAACATGCGTCGGTATAACGTGAACTGGTGATGAGAAACCTCTTATGTCAATGGTTGACATTGTGTTAACGACAATGGTTGATGATAAATGAATGGTGTCAATATAATATACAAATGGGTAGGGCGAAATACCTGTTGTCAGTATACCAAGAGTGGACGGGCAACAACGTTTGGTGTCCATATACCTTGAGTTGGCCGGGCGAAACGACTAGTGTCATTATACCGTAAATGGTTGGGGCGAAATTGCAGGTGATATACCCTAAATGTATAGGGCGAAATGGATGGGATGAATTGACTAGTATCAGTATGTCGTAAATAGGTGGGGCGAAATTGGTGGTGGTATACCGTAAATGGTTGGGGCGAAATTGCTGGTGGTATACCGTAAATGCATGGGTGTTGTGAAACTGTGTATGCTGTGACTGGATACGACGTCTTGTCTGATGTCAGTGAACAGTGATTGCTTGGGTGTAATGTGTTAAGCCTCAGCTCTGGTGCTGAAATAACGCAACCGGCCTATGTTTGATTTCATGGAGGCAACAGAACGAGTTTCAAAGTGTTTGTCGTGTGAATGAGTTTATCCTCGTCAAGGTGATCTCGCTTGGATGAAAATGAGGCAGAAAAACTGAAAACGGGCTATGTACGCGCACAGTTATTGTTCAATCATCAAGAAAAGTCTAATGTATTTTTTCAAGATCGCATACAGACGATCAATAAGATTGTTAATGCTCTGTATTGACGACAAAATTGTCAATATTATGCCAGTGTGCAGGCCGCTTTATTCAGAGTATACACACACAGGGATACTATCGTAATCTGGCGAGTTGTTCTCTTCACACAATCATAGCCAGGAGTTTACCTCCTTATACTCTTCAACATGTTTTTTTTCATTCATACAACCAAATGGTGTTCTGAATAAAATATGTCAATAGGAGGAAATAACTATTGGTTTTGTGAATTTACAATCATAAACTGTTTTATAAATGTTTAGATTGAAAAACTTCTGATTTTTGCAAATGTTGTTTGATACCGAACCAATTTGTTGTATGGGAAGGGTCCCATGAGACCAATAATACAGTCTGTTTATCCACATCAAGGAGTATCAGTTTAAAGAGGCTTTACCTTAGAATTATCACATATTTTCGATTCAGTCAATTCAAATTGAAATGTTTGTGTCTTTCCTCCAATAGCCGACAAATGCACTTTCAGAAAAAGTCACATTCGGTATCTTGCGATTTTTTACCGCAACTACAACTGCAACAACATGACGTCGTGGGTTGTCCTCACTGCTGGCGAAATGAAAACTGTTGCCGTGAAAATAGAGCCAGTTCCACCTTTGCTCGGTGACATGGATGTCGTCCTGATGTCGTCGAGACATGACGTCGGCAGTGGAGACGGTTCTAGAAAATAAAGAACGTTCTATTTCTTTGACGTTGTGGTGATGGTTGCAGTTGTACTTGTCGTCCGCAGTGAGAATGGGCCTTTACATTTCATTCCATTCTCAGCTAAAGCAATGGGATACCGGCAGAAGTCCGAAGTGGGACATGTGACGTCATTTTAGTAACGATAAAGATTCCACTACAGCGTCAACAGCGTGACGTCACAGTGGGTAGAAAATACGCGTCATAAATGAAAACGTTCTATGCAACATGTTCGACGTTACGTAACAAAGGACTTATGACGCAGAAGTCCTAATTCACTGCAGAGACCCCTGTTGAGAGAGGAAAATCTGCCGATATTCCATTGCCACAGAAACACTGAACGTATGTAACCAATGTTAACGTCATCCGATTGTTCTTGAGTTACAGTTCGGAAAACGGGCCGCCCTAATGTTGAATGTTCATGAGTTTATGCATATCGCAAATAAAGTTAAGAAAAACGGCATAGTAAACCTATATTTAACTTGCTGTTGTTAATCACTTATCATGTAAAACAAAATAAATAAATAAATAAATAAATGCGACACCGAATATAAATTCTTCTATATGACATCGATTAATAACAAAAGAAGAAGCTGTGTTCAAATTTTCAAAAGTGGTATAAGTGATTACGATCCACAACAGCATAGGCCTGTTTACGCTTTGATATTGATGAAGTTGAAAGCTGCTCTGTTCAATTATCGTAACTTTCATATCAGCCGCTACAAAAACAGCAACTGCATTCCTGAGCCAAATGTACACAGATGCCACGATCGCTGCAGATGAAACTGCATTAATACAGGGCACGGCGTGAATAAGATCCGCGATTGTCGTGATGTTCTTTGGACCAGTAGTATAATACAGATCACACCTTTCTTGTAATGATCTATTTTTCTGTTCCTCTTGTTACACGCCAAGCTCAGCTTATAACAATAACCTCAGATACTATGAAATTGAAGCAACCAAGGCGTAGTTAGGTGGTTAAGATGCTTGTCTGTTACTTTTATTTATTTTTTTTTGTTTATTTAATTATTTATATGTTTTATTGTTTAACGTCATACTCAAGAATGGTCCATTTGCGCAATGGCGGATAAAACCGGAGTGCCACCGACCTTTGGTTAGTAACGGACGATCTTTGCCACGCGTGATGCACGGATACAACGTATGCACACTACAGTGGTGGACGAGAAGAGGTCTTCATCGAGCGCGAGACTGCGCAAGCAGTCATATTGTAAACTTTCTATTTCGAGTGACGCCAGCGGGCTTGTGCGCTGATCTAGAGGGCTAGTGCGCTGATCTAGGGGGCCTCCGTGGCTCAGTCGGTTAGCACGCTAGCGCAACGCAATGACCCAGAAGCCTTCCACCAAAGCGGTCGCTGTGAATTCAAGTCCAGCTCATGATGGCTTCCTCTCCGGCCGTACGTGGGAAGGTCTGCCAGCAACCTGCGGATAGTCGTGGGTTTCCCCCGGGCTCTGCCCGGTGTCCTCCCACCATAATGCTGGCCGCCGTCGCATAAGTGATATAATCTTGAGTACGGCGTAAAACAGCAATCAAATAAATAAATAAATTCTGCGCTGATCTTGTCTGATGTTCAGGCGCCAACCGACAATGGGGTGTTACATCTACAGAACCGATATACAGCTCTGGCAAGGCGTTGTTATCCGGGAATCTGTTCAGTCGCCCGCGAAGGTGTGAAGGATGAACAGACACCAGCATTTTTGTCGTCGGTTTCTTTATTGATGGCTGGTAGTTGGTCCGCACGGGGAACGCTCAATGAACGCTACTCCCGCCAAGGTTAGAAGACAGAATATAGGCCGAGAAGACGTTTTCAGAAGATGTGTTGAAGAGTACATCTTTTCCAACTACCGTGTCGTAGATCTTGTCGAACTGTTCTCCCTTAGCTCGGAGACTCACAGGCCTATATCCATCCCGCCATTTATGCCAGGAACTTCTCAGGGTCCCCGGTGCGGTCAACCTTACCTTCCTACCGATAAAACAAATTACACATGGAATCCCCCAGTTCATTTATACATCCCGTATTCTATGCTAGCTAGGAATCTCGGAGTCGGAAGTTTGGAACACCTTCGGTAGATAAAAAATATCTATTATACTCTGTACAGAAGTATGAAATATATTGCGAAAAGAATCCATTAACAGAAATGGTGTAGAGATGTAATTATAAAAATGGTCAATGAAACCCATATATTTTAGCGGTCGCATCACCGTCCTAACAACAAGCGGCCCCGCTGCTATCTAAACAACTTGAAAAATGCCCCATCACCGTCCGAACAAATCGTCAGCTCGGCCCCGCCACCGTTTGAGCAACTCACCAGCTGTCCAACTGAAATGATTAAAGAAAGTCCATTATCCGTGTTAAGAATGTTTATTTGGGGTAATCTGACGAACACTTTGCACGACATAAAAATGGCGGGACTGCACACACTGTAGTGGCGCTCTGGCGCGTATACATATAGAGTTGATATGAAAACATGCATCGCGTCAAACATAAGTAAGATTATGGAAGTGTATCATTACATCTCCCCTTTTTTTTAAGTTTTAATTTTAGCAAACTATAAAACAAATTCAATTGATCTACTGGATCGGTTAAAATTATTACTGAAAAGAGATTGAACTGGCTTAATGTGGAATATTCATACCGACAATAGATAACGGTCGTAAGAACATTAAATATTTCTTAAGATCATCAGCATAATCTAACACAACTTAACAGTTCATAGTGTTTTCCACTAAAAATGAAACAAACAATGAAGTTAACTTTCATTTAGTACGCTTTCAAACTTCTTCATGCAAATTACAGTTCATGAACATCACAAATTGTGAGTCACACAGCAGTCTAGGAATCCCTGAATTTACATAGTTTCTACGAGCCTCACTGGTGGCTGAACGTCTTTCCTTGGTCTAGCAGGACAGGTTTTAGGAATGTCAGAGGTACTAGTCAGTTTGGGTCCGGTAGTCAACTGCTTCTGGCTGGAGGAATAACATGTAGGTTCAAGTGATGAATCAGTCTGCTGTCTGCTGTCTGTCACCACAGGTTTCTGATATTGTAGCTGATCAAGTAATTGGTCCTCAGCTGGCTGTGAGCAGAGATCAGGACTGGTTGTCTGATTAGCATACAGCAAATCACGGCGATTACCTGTAAACACCCAACCATCTGTTGTTTGCAGGAGATAGGAACGAGGGGGCTACCTGGCGAATACTGTTCCTTTCTGTACCCAGGATTTCTATTCTCTTATACGCACCTTCGATCCAGGGCTCAACAGTAGTAGAGGTCGGCTTCCTCTGTCATGATACTGCTTCTGTTACCTCTTCTGTTCCAACTTTCTTTGAAACAACTGTGCTGGAGAACTTCCACTCTCAAGAGGTGAACTACTTTACACTAACAGTCCAAGATATGGATCATCACCACTGTCACAGGATTTTTTTTATAGAATCCTTTTCACAATTTGCACGGCCTTTTCTGCCAGTCCATTAGACTGGGGGTACAATGGGCTACATGTTGTATGGGATAATTCCCCACTCTGTAGAGGACTGTTTGAATTCACTACAGTTGTAACATCGTCCATTATCACTAACAACATCTGGTATGCAATGTCTGGCAAATACAGATTTTAATGCTTGGATGACTGGTTTACTTCCGAATCCACCAAGCTGACTGATCTCAGGGAATGTGGAGTAACAATCAACCACAACTATGTAGGTTTTGTTGTCAACATAACACAAATCAGTGGCAACCTTTTGCCAAGGCCATACAGCTGCTGTATGTGGCAACAGCGGTTCACCCTGCTGCTTTGATATGTACGTAATACATAGTTCACAGTTTTTCACCACATTGTCAATGTCTTGATTCATACGAGGCCGGAATAACACTTCACGTGCTCTACGTTTACACTTTTCCTGACCAAGATGACCTGTGTGAATTTTTGTCAGCATAAGGTCACGCAGTTTTGGGGGAATCACAATTCCAGAGCCTTTAAACACCAATCCAACAATGGTGCTCAGTTCATCTCTGTAGTTTCAAAAATCAGAGATTTCAGCTGGACAAGCCTTTTTGTCATTAGGCCATCCATCAAGGATCACACTGGCAAGAGCTGACATCACAGGATCATTAGCTGTCTGCGTTCTGATGTCATCAGGCACCTGTAGATTTGACAGTATGCCATCAACATATGCTTGTACATCGGTCTCTGTACTGCTAACTGACACTTTCCGTTTCTTGTATGCTCTAGATAAAGCATCTGCTGTGAACATCAGCTTCCCGGAGGTATAACACACAGATAAGCCTTACTTCTGCAATCGCGGTCAAAATCGTTGTAGCCTTGGAGGGCCATCAAGATTTGCTGGGCTGATGATAAACAAAGCCCTTCTTAACTGTCCCTTGTGTTCAACAGTTAGTACACACTGTCCAATAACTGGTATCTCACTACCAGCATATGCTGTTAGTTTAACAGTTGTAGGTTTCAGTTTTGGTTTGACAAATAGCTTGTTAAATTCAGATTTGGGCTAAATATTCACATCTGAACCAGTGTCCAACTTTAGATGAACGCCAGTTTTGTTCACCAATAATGGTACAATCCATGGCTCTATGTTAACAACAAAACGTTCTGACTGAGTGGACTCTGAGTATGATGTACTATCCTCTTCTTGATGGCTGTCTTCTACGGCATGAATAGTTTTGGTTTTACATATTTTCTGAAAATGTCCAATTTTTGAACGCCGATTACATGTTTGTCCATATGCTTGGCACTTTCCACGTACAGCGTGGCGATATCCACATCGGCCACATTCTGGGCCATTATGTTTTTCCTTCCTTGGATCTGTCTGTTTTATTTCCACTGTTACTTGTACTGCCTTTGTGTGTCTATCCTTTCTGTTTACCCTTGTTTTTCCTGACTGCATGGGTGACTGCTGCTGATTGATCGTCACCAGTCATAACCCTCAGGTGATTAGTGGCCATTTCAGACGCTTTGCATAGCGATATACCCTTGTCGAGAGATAAATCGGCCTCCCCGTAACAGTCTTATTCTCGTCTGTTCAGAGTTAATTCCCTTTATAATTCGATCCTTCAGGATACTGTCTGTTAACTCTTTGTACTCACAATTCTTAATGAGTAGTCTTATGTCTGTCAAGAGGCTATCAAATGACTCACCTGGTCGTTGAACATGGTGGCTCAGTTTGTGTCTCTCAAATGTGGCGTTTTTCTTCGACGTGCAGTGTTCTGCGAACTTCGCTATCAAAGGTTCAATTTTGCCCCGCTCGTCTTCCGTAAATGTGAACTTGTTATACACTTCAATGGTATTTGTGCCGGCAAGAATCGAAAATATTGCGCACTGTAAAGCTTCAGCTTTTTCCGTCTTCTCGGACGATATCATGTACAACCTGTACTGCTGGATCCATCGCCGCCAATTCTCCGACACATTTCCGTCGAGATTCAAAGGTTTCCTTGTTGGCAAGCCTTCCTGACTCATTTTGTACGATGGAATAACTTCTGTGCTCCACTTCTGACACCATGTACTGATTAAAGAATGTCCATTATCCGTGTTAAGAATGTTTATTTGGAGCAATCTGACGACCACTTTGCACTACATAAAAACGGCGGGATTACACACACTGTAGTGGCGCTCTGGCGCGTATACATATAGAGTTGATATGAACACATGCATCGCGGCAAACATACGTAAGATTATGGAAGTCTGTCATTACACCCACTATCGTCCGAGCAACTCCACCACGGCTCCACCTCTTCAGAACTACTCAACAGCGGCCACGCCACCATCCTTAAAACTCCTCAGCAGCCCCACCACCCTCCGAATTAACGACCATTGGTTGACTGATTGATTGATTGATTCATTCTTTCATTCATTTGTTCATTCATTCATTAGCAAATTCATTGATTCATTCACTCATTCATTCTCTCATTCACTTACTCATCCATTCACTCATTCATTCATTAATTCATTCATATATTCATTCGTTCTTCAAACGCCAGATGGTTGTTCTGTTTCAGGTATTGCAGCATCTCTAACAAGGACAAGCCGAGCACATGTAATATTAACACTAAATCCAATATAAGCCAGTATATTTCTTACCAGGTGACAGAATCTCAAATTACTGTTCAAAACATCTGTTCACATTCACATCGATCTAAGGAAACAAATGTGTCAAATGAGATCGATCCAGATGAAATGCTCCAAAACAAAACAAACAACACATCTTCACTCTTTGCACAATGTAAGTGTTTTTATTTTTTTGCTCTTTGTTATGAATATATTTTTTGACGGAGTGGGCACTTCGACGCCAAATGCACAGGACTTACCCGTTCTGATAACACAGTGTTTGCTTCACACAAATAATGAACTGGTCACAAAATACACCGCTGCACGCTGACAGTAGGCCACGCAGTTTGTAGCGAGGGTCCTAAGCTCACTTTTTACGATGTACACGTATACGTGGTGGCTAATGTATGTCGATTTTTTTCGGACAGCTACATTTCTTTATGTTCGCGACAATGCTGCAGTCCTGTGAGCGACTCCTTTGTGTTTAGACAAGAATTACACCAACCAGAGAAGAAAGAGTCATGGCTAAGACAGACACATCAAGGTAAGACAAATATTTTGCGCTTATTCAGTTCAGCAGAAACCTACGTATGAATTTCACTTTAGAAAATACGAATAATTCATTTGGTTTATTTATCTGTTTATTTTAGTTGACCGTTTTTAACGAGACTCTCAAGATATTTTCACTTCTACGATGACGCCAAGTAACCAACAAACTTTTCCATATGACATATAAGGGTTCGCACGGCTGGCTAGGGGAAAAACATCAAGCACTGTTCAAGGACTTTAAGAACAAATTCAAATACCGGTACCTGGTTAGCTCTGTGAATAAAGGGCTGAAGATTTCCAAACAACGCCGTATCACACAATCGCATATATATATATATATGTGTGTGTGTGTATAAAATATGATTTAAAATACTGCATTCGTGCGTACATGTTTTCTGCGTGTAGTATTACTCACCATAAGTTTTGTTACAAGGCACTTTCCTTGTCCTACAAACGGTGGCATAAAGAACATATACCATAACAAGCGTTATATAGAATTAAAACAACATTATGTTCTTTCACGCAAGCACGTCCTGACACCACACATGTAGGCTACTTATGAAGGCAAAAGTCATATTGACACCCCGCCACCCTCCCTCACTGTTCCCCGCTCCGTGCGTGCAAATGGTGCAAATGTTCATGTACATATAGCACGCATCGCGACAGTATGTGCACAGATTTACCTGCCGGTTGAGTGCAAATTTGACATGTGGCAAATATGGTTGCACGAATCCCCATGTATATGGGCCTATGCATGTGCTGGCTGTGTGGCTAGCTGTATTCTCCCAGAGGCAAAATGACAAAGCCCTAACTGTGACACATTGCGACAATTTCAGTTAAACTGTGAGAAAAAGCAAACTGGGAACGGAAGTTTAAACTTGTCCTTCTGCTGGCAAGTTTTGGAAATGAAGTGATTTCATGAAATCAACCCCCATAGATACAAGTAGCCTACACGGATATAGGGAATCACTAATTGATGATATCATCGTGTCACTGATTAATTCAATGTGCCAAAGCCTAATAAAAATTAATAACTTCAGATTCTGTCCTGTGTTACCTGGTGTACTCAACCATGCATACCCTTCAGTCTTCTCGTCACCTTTACACACCCCTGTACTCCGCTGCACTGCCTATGCCGTCTTGCCTATTGTTTCACACGTATTGTCACCCGGTGCATTCTGGGTTATTGCCGCAAACTTCCACATGGAATCGCCACTCACATACACACTCACACCATTGATTTATTATAAACGAAGTCCCAACCGGAGACTAACTTTTCACGCAAACTTTACCCACGCCTATTCTTCGTCAAAGAGCCTGTGTGGCCCCAACATTTAATGACCCAAAAATAAATACTTCATCGATACCGCCGTAGAACGACAAACCCTTCGCCGCACTTGAGACGTTGTTTATATATATATAGATAGATAGATAGACAGCTGGTGAATGCATATGCAACTTTGCAGGGACGTGAGGATCATACGTCCTCTAATAGACTATATATATATATGTGTGTGTGTTTGTGCTGTAACTGGGTGCAATTATACAGTTTCACGTCACCTCCCTCTCTACCCAAGACCCGTGCACTTACCTTATCTGCACAACAACAACAACAACAACAACAACAAAAGTGAGGCAGTAGTACACTTACAATTCAGGTTCGTCGGTACTTCTATTCCACATAATTATAGTACTTAAGCCGTTCACTGTTCCCTGGAGCGTTCAAGTTCGCCCCAATCAAAGGGAGTCTACATAAAACACTCAGGGAAAGTTGGATAATTTAACAACGTATATTGTTTCAAAAGCTCTCCTCGTGACACTGGCACAGTTATAAGAATTCTTAAATCAAAATGCTGAATATATCCCGTCGAACTAGAATCATTTACGAAGTCCTATTGTCTGACGACCGACATCAAAGGGAGATTACCAGCGTCGAAACGCATACTTGTCCCCTGAAGGCTAAATACAGCACTAAGACAAAACAGAGCCATGCTCGCACCCACTTTGGCAGCCGAAAGCAAAGTCCTTGACAGCGTAATGCGGTCTCCATGAGCGTTAAACACTGTAAATATTACGCAATTGAAGCCTGTGCACCTTCACAAAAAAATTAGGACAACGTTTCTGTCATGTGGTGTACAGCAGAGGCATGTTGGGCGGTTTAAGACCAAATGTGTGGGTAACACTGATGTTGACTTCCACCATGGAGGTAAACTGTTTTACCTCCATGCTTTCACCGACAACTGCTGGTTATTATGAGAAATCAGTCCAGCGATAAGAGCACGTCACAACAGAGGTGTGAATGGTACAGTGGAAACTTAACACTTGAACTGGAGCAAGGCGAGTTTGAAGGATCGTGCAGGCCCAAGAAACTTTGATGAACAGGATTCTAGTTTCAGTACGTGATATAAGTCCAATGTAGTATTGCTTTCAGATGTATATGCATCGCTTGCAGACATATTCAATACTCTATGGATACAATCAGGTAGGAATGCACATTCATTATAAGTCTTCAGGATGATTATACATTTACCTGATACAATGATTTGATAATATATTTATATACACATGTGTTAAATGATAGTAATAGAATGTCTCAAACGTCAACATACAACTGGGACCTCCGTGGCTCAGTCGATTAGCCTGTTATAGCAGCACAATGACCCGAAGCCTCCCACCAATGCGGTCGCTGTGAGTTCAAGACCAGCTCATGCTACGTGGGAAGGTCTGCCAGCAACCTGCGGATGGTCGTGGGTTTCCCCGGGGCTCTGTCCGGTTTCCTCCCACCATAATGCTTGCCGCCGTCGTATAAGTGAAATATTTTTGAGTACGGCGTAAAACACCGATCAAATAAATAAATGAACACACAACCGCAGAATAAATTATTTTCCTTCAATACTCTTTCACACAGTTAAAAAGTGTTGCGAATTTGGCACTTATCTGTATGTTAAATCAGAAGACTCTCCTTTGACACTGTCTCGTTTACATGTACTTCTGGTACTATTCAGACTGTTTTTTAAAGTGGTGCATTGAAAAATTTGAAAAACTCTGTTTTCACTCATACTAGTGAAGTATGATCAAAAGACATTAAGCCATCAGTATTGAACAGGAGAGAAAAGTTCTTATGAGCCAGTCTGTGGTTCCTTCTCATGTAGGTGACATTTGGTTGACTAAACACATTTGCCTTGCAAAGCTGGAAGTGGTTTTATCATCACTATTGTAGTGTGCGCAACATATATTAACTAAACTATTGCATATTTGAACACTACCCTTTACAAGAATAAAATTATATATCCATATTAATGAAAACACATCAGTATATCTCTTAAAATAAAGACAAACATGAAATTTGAATGCTCTTCAGTTTATATAAATAGTAAAGTGTTACTGTATTTATGTGGCTGTATCTTATATATTATATTTTATACTTATGTATACATATTTATTTCACCGTTCATTGAGGCCAAATTTAAGAATGTTTCCACTTACACTATACTGATCAGATTTATGGGTTTAGAAAACCAAAGTGTCCAGGATAAACCGCTGATCTTTTGTGTAACTGGACCGTATCTTTCAAATGAAATATATTATGTATTAATATCAATGAATGTCAGTATTTTTCTTAAAATTTGAGTGACATGAAAGTTATACGCTCTTATATTTATAAATATTAACAGTACACTACTAGCATATAACCATGGCTATATATTGTTTATATTTTTTTTGCCCGTTCATTAAGGCCAAACTCAAGAATTTTTCACTTAAAATGACGGCAATCATTTTTATGGGTGGCGAAAACCAGGGTACCAAAGGTGAACGGTGAGCCTTTTGGCAAGTTACTGACAAACTTTCGCGCTTTTGACATATATGCATATATGTGCTCATTTTGTTGGCTCAATGCATGTACCGCTCAAATTTACACGAATGTAAATATATCAGCATTTGCTATTGTTTATGACTTTAAATGAAATGAGCGGATACTTTCATGAATGGTCAGGGTATTGTTGTTTTATAAATGTACCTGTATTTGTTGTTTTAGGTACCAGTAATACACTTTCCTTGCTAGCTGTTGTCACTGGTGGTTACTTTGCTAGCCTGGTGTCATCAACACATATGCTTATGAGTCTGAATCTAAGATGAACTGTTGAATAGATCTATCACTAACATAATTTTTATGGATTGTGCTTAACATTTATTGAACATACTGCTGTTTAAGAAATTTGCTAGTGTATGGCTGGCTAGAACAAACTTATTACCGGTACTAGCTTTCAGATCTGATGCTAGTTCAAACATGCAGCTTATAACATGTAAATATGTACATGTATCTTGGAACATTCTCGGAATTGTGTTTATCGGAGGAAATGTAAACGAGAATGATATTTAGAAAGTTTACCGGTTTAAAGAAGCAGGAAGCAGGAAGACCTCTTTTAGGACAATCAAAGTGAGGGTAACTCGCGGGTGACATTATTTAACCCTCACTAGAGCCTGCGTTTCGTCAACATATCCATATAGCAATAACTATCAGAATTTTTAGGCTCAATTGCTTCATGAAGGCGATAGAAGTAGGCTCAGTTTTGTTACTATTTATAGTATACGTGGAATGATATATAATGTTTTGGGGGTGCCTGGCGGGACAACTCGTTACGCCACCAACTAAAAACTTGAGCAAAAAATGAGCAAAGTCTTTTTATTGTGCCACTTTTGTGTGGAGAACTTTTACATCTCTAGTACAATGGGACAGAGATTGATTTATTTCTTTAAAGTGTTATTCAAGGTTGCAATTACACACACGACTCTTTTTAACATGGTTATAGCATGTCGTTTTCCTTCAAGTCTTAAATTGTCCAGTCGCGTCTGACGTTACACATCAATCAAACAAATGCATTTGTAAATAAATCAACATTTCTCTCTGATCTGCATAAATTGACAGAATTTAAGATATCATTTATTTACACCAAAATAGAACAACAACGACTTCAAAATACTAGTAGTCTTTATGCATGCAGCGCTGGTGTGCTCTGTCAAATCGTTGACCAGTCGATGATCCGTGCGTTCGAATCCGGCTCTCGCTGTTTCCTCTGCGGCCTTTTGAGTCAGAATGTTCTGTCCGTTACTTGGCGCGGGGAACGAATTACTCTGGTTAATTCACCTAACCAGCCCTGACTACGGTCACGTCAGTGAAACACTCTTCAGTATGACGTTAAAGGCCAATCAAATAAATGAGTAAGTAAGTAAATAAACAAACAAACAAACAAATAAATAAATAAATAAATAGAACGTCATACACATAGAAGCTGTACTTGTAAATATAGTCTTTACTAAGGACTACTCACAATTATAAAGGCTTGCATGTCTTTTGCAAGTTAACTGCCTGTCAAATAAGCCCGTATTGCATTCGTGTAGTTGTAACAAGCAGTTTTACTGCAGTCTGTCTGATGAGGCTGTCGTAACATACAGTCTTATGGTCCCATGTGTAAGCGGAGTTTTGTAATTGGCCTCCCACAACTGTCCTGTCCTATAAGTGCATCAAAGAAAAGTCATGCGTGCGATTTTTCTTTGGTAAGGCCAAACCCCAAAGCAAATTTACAAAGATGGATCGACCCCCTCACTGGCTCATCCAACCATACATACATACCTCACTGGCTCATCCAACCATATATACATACCTCACTGGCTCATCCAACCATACATACATACATACATACATGCAAACATACGTACGTACGTACGTACGTATGTGCACACACGCACACAGATCTGAAGATCTGGTCGAAATTTCAGCTTCCTCAGAGCAAAGTTAGGGATTTGCCCAACGTTCACATCCACCCACACATGCCCACATAGACACTTTCTAAAATATGAAAAAAGCTTCCCCATTATTCTCATTTAAGAGATATTGATTTCTGCTGCCCATAAATATGCCCCTTGTCTTAATTTCACCATATTGATATCTGCAGTTCGATAGTCTCACCCTATTTTGAACGATATGAAAAAATATAGGATTAATGAAAAGGAAAAAAAAATTCCCTCTCAGTCGCTAAAACAGAGGCTTAGCATTGATAATCTTAATAATCTTAATAATCCAATTTGAGGTATACTTAAAATAATGACAATTCTGTCACAGCTATGAAAAGACAAACAGCAGCCTGTGGAATGAGGATGCAAATTTGAACAATATATATATATATATATATATATATATATATATATATATATATATATATATATATATAACATGTTCAGCAATGGAAATATTTAAAAAAAATATTTAACTTCTCATCACCATAGAGAAGTAGGACAGCAGTGATCTCACTTTTATGACCCAACGTTCTTATGTTATTATAAATCAAACTGGCAATGAATTATGTAATGTTCTGCAGACTCATCCAGATATCTGCATTTACAGTTAGGTCGTTCCGTCAAATGGTTATTAAAAATTATTTATTTATTTATATGATTGGTGTTTTACGCCTTACTCTAGAATATTTCACTTATACGACGACGGTCAGCTTTATTGTGGGAAGAAACCTGGCAGAACCCGGCGGAAACCCACGACCATCCGCAGGTTGCTGGCAGACCTTCCCACGTACGGCCGGAGAGGAAGCCAGCATGAGCTGGACTTGAACTCACAGCGACCGTATTGGTGGGAAGCTTTCTGCGTCATTGCGCTGCGATAGCGCGCTAACTGACTGAGGCAGGAGGTCCTTGGTTATTAAAAAGATCGCCATTTAAACTACAAACACCATTTCCAAATCGGATTAATAATATATTACATAATCTGTTTCCTACAAAGTACCAGCAAGGTATTTTTGTTATATTGAACATGTTATTTGACTTGGCTTTAAATTCTCCAGTCGACACCAGGGTCTTTATTCTTTCTGGTAGGTTATTCTAGTCATCGAGGGTGGTTGGTAGAAACGTTTTTAAAATGCTCTGTTCTACAATGTAACTGGTTTGGCAATCTTACAGAGTACGGGTTACGATCTACTGTTCTGGGAGGAATATGGTCTGATAAAGTACAAATACCAGGGTTGTGGATAATGTGATGTAGATAACCAAACGACGAATGCATCTTCGTTTATGTAGATGAAGAAATCCAAGTTCCTGGTATAGCAAACTAGTAGAGGTACTAACTGTCAGTCCAGTAATTATTCGAATGCATTCTTTTTGAATTTTTCCAGCCTGTTTATATTATACTCGGTGAGATTGTCCTATACTACATTTGCGAATTCTAGACATGGTCTAGTAAAGCTCCTGTACATTATAGACAATGATGTCCTGTTCAGTATATATTTCAATCCTCTAAGAAGAGATAATTTTTAATTCGCTGCCTGAACCAGGTTATCAATATGATTGTTCCAAGTAGCTTGAGTATTCAAAGTAATGCCAAGATGCTTATGTGTTTGGTTCGACTGGATAGCTGCATTTTGGAATGTCAGCTGAGGGCGCGAAGGCGTTCTACGTCTAAACACAAGCAGGGATTTTGATTTATTAGAATTAAAATTTACCAACCAAGTGAATGACCACGATTCAATATTATATATATCTTTCAACAATGTTTGGTGGACTGGACCTGATGACAAATTATCTGACACAACATATAAACTAGTGTCGTCAGCGAAGAGTTTGACGTTGTTAACAATATGTAAAGGTAGGTCATTAATAAACAGTAAAAATAACAATGGCCAAATTACACAACCTTGTGGTACACCAACATTAGTCGTCTCGGTATCAAATTCACGACTACCAATTCATTCAAAAAGATCCCCTTCGTCAAGTGCTTGAGCTATGTCAAAAGACATGTCAAGAAGTTGGAGAACTGTTGATGTATTTGGAAGAAAGCCATGTTGTTTCTTAGATATCGACTTCTTTAGAAAATCCTATAATTTTGCAAAAATAACTTTTTCAAATATTTTACTCGGACAACATAAAAGAGAAATGGGTCTGTAATTTTCTGGCATATGGCGATCCCCAGATTTAAAAACAGGGTTAATGTTATCTATTTTCCAAGCAGAAGGGTATATTTTCTTTTTTAGCGAATAGTTGTAAAAAACTTGGTAAAGATTGGGGCTGGAATGTTGGAAGATTCCTTAAGCACTTTTGGACTTATTCCATCCGGGCCAATGGCTTTGGTTGAGTCAAGGCTATTCAATTCAAGGTGGACATCATTTTTAAGTATTTCTAAAGAAGTGAGAGGCTCATCTCTAAAAATTGGTAGCACGGGTATTTCCACATCAGTGTCTTGGAGGCTGCTAATAGTGTTAAAAGTAAGTATTTAGCAAATCTAGCCTTTGTTTTTGTATCATGTTCATAAAGGGTGCTGTCAAAAAGTGGTGGAATATCAGAAAAACATGAGTTTGATAATTCAAGGAATGATTCCACAATTCTTTATTAACATTATTTGTGGTTATTTTATTAATGTTTTTAGTTTTATGGTTATCTTTAGCTGGTCTAATTAATTTAGTAAGGTAATTTCTTTGTTTTCTGTACGCAGTATAGTCCACTGGCAATGTCATTTTTCTGCTACGCCTGTACAATGTTTTATCTCGGTGGTTACCCGCGGTTTGTCACGAGTGTTAATTACAACCACCTTGTTTGGGACAGATTTTTTAGTAGAGGCAATAATATTTATTGTGATTTTAGAGCATCATTCATCCACATCAGAAGTTTCATATAAATTGGGCCAATCCCATGTTTTTAACAAATCTCTATACTTGTTCCAGTTTGCTTCTTCGTAATTCCATATTAGTCGTTCATATTTGACATTTTTGGGGAAAAATAAATTAAAGTTTACGTACACAGGACAGTGGTCGCTGCAAAAGTTGGAATGGATTCCATAGTCTGAGACTAACATGTGACTTTTACATATTACTGGGTCTAGAAGGCTATTGGATGCAGAACGAGTGGGTTGCTATATTAGCTGTATCATACCACAACTTGTGTATATATCCTTGAGATGATGATTAGTTGGATTTAGAAGGTCTTCATTTGGGTCTCTCATCACGACTATATTTTTTGTAAAACTCTGGTCATATACCTTTTCAATGCTATCTGCAATTTCTTGCCACATGGCAACAGGAGTATGCGGGCGGGGGGGCGGGGGGGGTCGATATATGACTCCCAGTAGTGTATCAATTTTTCCGTTAATTTACAACCACATGACCTCTAGATTTGTGCCTTCGTATTCAATTCTTCGGTAAACTGCAAGTTTATCGGACACGTAGACACATACCCCACTCCAGGTTTGGTGTCTGTCATTTCGGAAACGGGGAAAATAACCAGGTAGAAGAATTTCACGGTCTTCAATCTCATACGTCATGTGGCTCTCTGTAATAGCAATTATATCGAAAGAAGAAAGTTTGGCATAAATGATATCTATTCTATGTTTGAGCGCACATGAATTGATGTGTACAACAGAGGATTGTTTGTCAGCGGGCGTGATGGGACCTGGATTAATCTCAACATCACCTGATAAAATTAACATTATTCTTATAATGAGTAAAAAAGAAAGTTGACCAGAATATAGGGAACACAGTTGACTTTTGCACGAATCAATGACATTGTGCGCTATTTTAACACACATTAGGAGGGTGTCAGTTATAAGAAATCTTAAATTTGAGTCCTTAAATCTTTTTCTTACTAACCTGTGACCAAACGTACCAATAGCTACACTGTAACTCATTACCCATAATCTAGACATTTATTGATCTTTCTAGAAGGGGTTCCCGCGTTCCTAAGCTTTCTCCTTGCCGTTGGGGCTCCAAATACACTAACTACAACGTAAATACAGTAAATAGTTAAATGTGTAAAATTATAAAAATAGTGTATAAATGTGCATTAATTATAAAAAATTAAAAGAGTTAAACAGAGTTACAGCCGTCCCATCGAATGCAACCATTTGGGATTAGTGCTTCTGTAGTTCCATCACTATGCATTTATATATGTACCCATGCATGTGTGCATGCACACACATGGATACCTATATACATAATTACACACATATGCATACATATATACAAAAAGAAAAACAAAGAACCACTGTGTTTAATCATTTCAATGTAATACAATTTCATAAGTATCTAGCCGAAAGTGAAGAATGAAAAAACGTGGCGAGGTTAGTCCGAGTGAGCGGGCGACAGCCGTATAAAAACAAATACGCTTCTACTGAATAAGGCTTCTCCTTGCAAACTTTCAAAGGACATTTGGCCTCCAGACACAATGATTGGATCAAACGATGTGGTTGTACAACCATATTGTAATTTGCATGTAACAGATGGCACTAATCGATGCTAAAAAGTTCGGGAGAAAAGTGTTGTGAGTGGCACATTCAGGTTACTGTCATGACGGCAGATTCCATCGTCAGTCTGTTCATTGCGAGAAGCCGTAGGTCAGTAACGCGTAGGGACTCTCGTCTGCTATACTGTTCTGCGTTGTCATGTAGAAGTGCATTGTCTTCTTTAAGTCTGTCAATTTCATTTTTTTCGATCGCTTAATTTAGCGTGCAGGTCTTTCATTTCATTTGTTATTTGGTTCAGTTTGCTAAATTGTTCTTCGATTATTCTGTCCCTTTCATCAGTTTTGTCCATGGTGGTTTTTTAGGTCTTTTGCTACATCGTTTATTTTATCCTGACTAATTTTTATGACGTCGACTAGTGGTTTTACAGCTGAGGTAATAGCACTTTGTATCACTTGAGACACATTTGCACTGACAGTTTTTTACACAATCTCCTTTAGGAAGGATAGGTCTTTACGGGTATGTAAACTGGAGGGAATATTACCTAGCGAACTCACTCGTTTTACACGCTGTGGCTCGATATCATCACTCGGTTTGCGCTACCTGGTCTTTGCTCCGGCAGCACTCACTGTAGATATCGTAAACCGGTAAGATCCGTCATAAATTAACACTCGACACGCTAATCAATCGGTGACAGCATGCTTACAGATAAATCGGAGTTATCCAGAAGCACCTTACCTGACGTGATAGATGGAAAAAAGCTGCGACTTAATCAGACCTCAACCTGCACAACCTGCACTTGCCTCCATCTTGAAAACTCCATCTTTTAATTGGTAACCTGTCTATACAAATTGTCCGTCAGTGATTGGAAATTTCAGAAATAATGCCATCTATGAACTTACCAGATTGACGCCCTTATTTGTTCCGGTCTCACAGCTGTCACCGTTGAGGTGACGCACTGCAGGCTACTTGATTTCCGGTCTGAGAGCTATCACCGTTCAAGTCACGTGTTGAAGGCTGTTTGACCTCCCGTCCGACAGCTATCGCCATTGAGGTCACGTGCTGCAGGCTTTTTGACTTCCGATCTGACAGCTATCACCGTTGAGGTCACGCACTGCATCAGAAAAATTCAACATTGCGGCGAGTGAAGTTGGACGTGGGTAGCCCCGTGTCTGTCTTTGTACCTGGCCGGAAATATGATAAATAGCTAGTTCTTCAAATCTACTGCTGAAGGAAGTGCGAAAAAGCTACTTACTGATCTGTGTGGTGCTCTTCTTGACGGAATTGTACAGGGTTTCTAAGAATCTTGATTTCCTAAAGTAACTGAGTCAGTCGGTAATACTGTACAATATGGCGGACAGTCAGGAATCCAGTGCAGAGGGTCAAACCAAAGGCCCTGGAAAGCGTTAATCTTCTGCAGAGAGAGAGCAAATCCCACGATTAAGAGGATAAATTCTACGGGAAATTTACCTTGTTTGACGTCACCTTCGCCCAGTACGTCACTCCTTGAGGAATTAGTTCAGAAAAGTGTGAGTGAGCAGATTTCCCGTCAAATCGAGAAGACAATTTTGTCTTTACTGAAACCCGTACTGGATATTATCCAGGTAGGCCAAAGTAAGATAAATGGCTACCGAGCGCGAGAAAGTTGTTGACTACCTTTCAGCTAGGAACGGAATCATTAAAAACTGCCAAACTAAAATAAGTGATATGCCATCTGAAATAAGGCAATTGAAATTTGAATTTATGGAATCTAAAAATGAGATGGCTGTGATGAAAAACAAAACAATCTCCTACACGATAAATAGGAACAGTACAGTCGTCGAAATGGGCTTCGAATAAGTGGACTAAATCTGAAAGATGGTGAAACCAAGGACCTGGCAGTGTGTAGACTAGCAAACAAAATAGGAGCTGCAATCTGAAGAGTTCATAAACGAGGACCTTACTCATTATCGTGATAAGCTGCTAAAAAAAAAATACTTGACCTCCGAAAAAAGGGGACCTATTGTCAGTGTGGACAACGTACATGTAATGTATTTGTGAAAAAGTCAGAACAGGGGGAGCGGCACCTTATTGTTCACGATGATGATATTTCCACTGCGACTGAATAGCCACAGTTAAACCTGCCCGATTACTCCTCGTGACTTGTTTACTAACTATTTTTACATGTCGCATTCTGTGGTTTAGTGTGGCAGGCTGGTTTATTTTCCACACATTTCTCTCCAAGTGCCAGCTCAATGCCAGGATCAAGTTATGTAATTCTGATTTAAACCCTGGCCACTTTCTTCAAGCCATACGTGTGGCACGTGGCATGTATGTGTCATGTTATAGGCATGACGTATTGTTTATTTTATGTCTTGTTGCACTTAGGATATGTTGTTCCATACGTTGGTTCTGCCTAAAGCTATTCTTCAAATGGGAATCATGTACAGTTTGTTTTGTGTATGTTTGGTGTCGGCTAACTACACAGTTACTGGCTTCTATAAATAGTGTGATGTAACAGCCTCCGGTTCTACGTATAGAACTATTACAAAGGTACTCAAAATACCTATCATTGCATTATGGAAATAACGAATAGTAGTCATTATTTACTTTCGCATATATTTATCGTGTATGCATCTTTGCCTTCCAGTTTATTTTTATTCTCACCTGTCTTTTATAACATAATACTTACTGATCAGACGCCTAAGAGATGAATTGTATGACCTTTATATCTATTGACTGTATTGGGAATCTCACTACCATATGTTTACTTTGTTGTATTCTTAATCAGTATTACCTCAGAATAGTATCAATGCTCCTTTTGCTAAACTGCCGTGACGTACATTCTAAGCCTGGTCCGTCAATCACGCAAATGATAAAATTCTGCCACATTAATGCACGAAGCATTGCAGCCAGAAAGCATGACGATTTTTCTACCCTCTCTAAACTGGACGAAATTAACACCTTACTGTGTATGAAATATGATTATGATGTGATTGGAGTGAGTGAATCATGGGTTGATGAAGGGATTGCGGATGAAGAGGCGGGGCTACCAGGGTATTACATTGAACGTACGGATAGAAATCGGCGTGATGGGGGCTTCGCGATTTACTAGTACATTAAGTCCTCATTAAATGCAGTTCGTAGGAAAGATATGGAAAAGGATACCGAAATGGCATGTATTCAAATTAATCAATGTTCTAAAAAAGGTTCTATTTGCCACCTGTTATAGGCCACCAATCCAAAAACTCATGTAAGACAACAGTTCATAGACAAGTACCAACACACTTTATCATCAATGCTACTGGAAAACTCGGAATGCATTGTTATTATGGGAGATTTCAATGATCGTTGTTGTGACTGGAATGGACGTCATGAAGGGAGTGAGCTGAAATTGGAACTCTTTGACCTAGTGACTGGAAAACATTTCTCTCAGGTAAATAACGAACCAACTAGTTACACTGATAATGCTGCTAATATTCTCGACCTCACAATAACTGATAGCGTTGGGTAAACAACAGCATCCTGAGTGTGCACTCCTTTAGCTATCGTAGATCATTGCACTATCTACTGCTGTGTGGATATTCCATATAGCTCAAAGCCTCAAGCATTTACTCGTCATGTTTGGGAATACAAATGTGCCGACTTTAAACAATGCGCTAAGCCAGATTCCATGGATTACTGTATTAGACATCTTCAATAGCACTTATGATAAGGTTTACGCTTGGAGTTCTCTGTCTTTTGAGTGTTGCCAAGAGTATATTCGTAATAAAGATGCAACTATTTGTGCACGAGATAAACCATGGAAGGTTAAAATTAGAAATAGATTATTTCACAAAATTAAAGAGGACAAAGTCCGATTTTCATAAATTGCAGTTTATTGTTGCTAGGCGAGAAGCAAATACATCAAAGAGTGTGGAGCAATTGCTAGATTTCCTAACAAAATTAAATTGAAGCTTTCAAATCCTCACAATGACACAAAAACTTATTGGTCAGCTGTGAAATCTGTATTAGGATCTAAGGCCAGGCCCACGATTCCACTCCTTCTCCTGAATGGAAGAAATATTTCAAATATTTTTGAAAAAGCTGATGAATTCTGCACTTTTTTGCATCTGAGCCCACCCAATCCGTAATAGTTGCAACTTTACCACCTTTCAGGTTCTTGACTGAATCACGCTCAAGCCTTCTACAAACCAGTCCATCTGAGGTCAAGGATCTTCTCATGAAATTGAATACCAAAAAAGCATCTGGTGTAGATAATATTAATAACTTTGTGCTAAAACATTGTGCCAATCAATCGAATATATTTAATTCCTTGTTAGAATCTGGCATGTTTCCTCGTGCTGGAAAATATCTCGTGTCAGCCCAGTTTACAAAAAGGGTGATTGAAACATCATATCTAATTACAGACCTGTTTCTCTTCAATCTTCGCGCTCGAAAATCCTTGACAAAATAGTCTATAAAGGTTATATGAATATCGCGATGAAAATAATTTTCTGATTTCCAATAATTCTGGTTTTGAACATGGCGATTCCACTGTAAACCAAATGTTGAAAATTGTCCACGAAACCTATCAGTGTTTGGATAAAGGTGAGCATGTGTGCTTGGTTTTCCTTGACGTCAGCAAAACGTTTGATAAAGAATGACATGAAGGATTATTGTTCAAACCACGACAAACTGGTATTGTAGGATCACTACCTTTAGCCTTAAACGTTATCTAAGTGATAGAACAATTAACGTATGCTTAAATGGCGTTAGTTTCAGTTCTAAGGGTATTTTTACTGGAGTGCCTCAAGGATGTGTCTTGAGACCTCTCTTATTCTTTATTTATATTAAAGATATTAACACCGATATTGAATGTTACATCAACATTTTTGCCGATGACACATCACTAGCTGAACAAGTTCGCGATTTAACAACCTCCGAAAATAAGATCAACCGTGACTTAAATCGTCTCTCTCAGTGGGCCGGACAATGGTTAGTTGAATTCAATGCTACTAAAACGGTTTTTTTTATATATGTCTCTGAAACGCAGATTGACTTACCCTAAACTATATCTCCATGGATTTGAAATCAAAAGTGTCCAGTCTCATAAGCATCTGGGCATTATTATTCAACAAAATGGGAAATGGGATGAACACGATAGGATGATAGTCAATAAAGCAAATATCCTCTCCGGCCGTATGTGGGAAGATATGCCAGCAACCTGCGGATGGTCGTGGATTTCCCCCGGGCTCTGCCCGGTTTCCTCCGACATTAATGCTGGCCGCCGTCGAATAAGTGAAATATTCTTCAGTGCGGCGTAAAACACCAATCAAATAAATAAATAAACAAATAAATAAAGCAAATAAAAAGTTCAGTATTATGACCAAGGTGAAGCGTGTTCCAGGTAAAAAATATATGTCTTTTGTATAAAAGTTCTGTTAGAAAAATTCTTGAATGTGGTGATATAATATTTGATAATTGAACCTTTACCGTATCCAATAAATTAGAAAGTGTCCAACGACGTGCTGCATTAGTCTGCGCTGGGGCGTTGAGACGGACTATTTACAATGTTCTTTTGAACGAACTGAACCGGGAACCCCTTGTACTCTCGGCATAAGGTGCATCGTTTGCTTGCCTTCTATAAAATTATACATGGCCTCTCACCAATCTATCTTCAAGAATTATGTACCGGTGAAGTGAATAATGTTTAAAATCTCAGAAATGTAAACAGAATAACCTTTCAATTGTCGTGTTAATCTTTTTTATTCCTCCTTTTTCCCCTCTGACAACAAAAGACTGGAATAATATGCCTTTAAACACTGGACAGTATACGTTAACATATTTTAAGAAATACATATCTGCTAATAAACCCAATAACCTCACCTATGTATACAATTCTGACAGTAGTTTTGCTTCAATAGCTCATTGTTAAATGAGGATGGGACAACCCTTTACGAGGCGATCTGTTTAAATTTAATATCATTTGTGAGTCTGCTTGCCCAAAGCGTGGATCGTAGGAAAATGCTCAAAACTGTCTATTCACCTGTCCCGCTTTTGCCGCCCTAAGGAGGCACCTGCTCATCTCATTGGCCCTTGTCCTTTGTTCTGGTGCCCACTTCTCTATACTCGAAGATCTTTGTCACAAGCGCACGTTGTGCGGAGTTAAGTATTGCTGACAACTTGACTGTCTTCAGTATAGTGCATCAGTTCATCGCTGACACTCGCTCGACGTTTCTCCCGCCTTTGATTAACTTTATTTAATATCTATTAAATAGTTACTTAAAATTCATTTAGTTATCTGCTGAGAATTTTGATTACTTTATTTTTATGTCTACTGTAATGTATTGTTTACCTATATGTATATACTTATATGTGTATGTGTTCATGTTCATTGTTGTACTTGCCGAATTGTGTCCTTTGTTTCTCTAAATACCACTTTATATCTGTATGTAATATGTTGTTTTGAAGAGATCCCCTCGTGGATCATCCTCAATAAAATAAATAAAGAATTAAATTAAATTAAATCACCGTTGAGTTCACGTACTGCAGGTTGTTTGACCTCCGGTCTGACAGCTATCACCATTGATATAGGTTCATCGAAAGCGAAGGTTAGCTGGGAAGGTCAGCCAACATTCCACCTGACTTTAATTATTTCGTTTTCTCTCATTTTCCGTGGTTTACAGGAAGATTGTGTTTATTGGCCTCGCGACTGTCACTATTGCATCTATTCTGCTCTACGCACAAGATTTCGTTCCGATCGGCCAGGCATATATAACGTGGTGGAACATGCCTAAGGACCAGGTGCTACAACACCAACGCCCCAAGCCTCTACGACCCGTTCCAGAATGCATGCATGCGCACACGAGCTTAGCCTTTCTCAAGGTGCATAAAGCCGGATCCACCAGCGTCATGAACATCCTCCAAAGATTTGCCTGGGACAATGACTTGCTGGTGGCCTTGCCTTCTCCTGGACACATCATAAACATTAACTTTAAGAATTTGTTACCTCTTCCCAGGGGATGCCACTCTTATGACATGCTGTTCAACCATGTACATCATTATAATCGGAAGAAGTTCGCCAAACTGTTACCCGCGAACGCACGTTACATCGGCATCGTTAGGGAACCACTGTCCCTGACGATATCCGCTTTTGAATATTATAGGCTGATTTGGTCAGTGAAAATGTACACCCGAGTGCCAGGTCCGAATAAGTTAATGGAGTATTTACGTCATCGGGAAAAATATGATCCTGTACCTGGGTCCTACACAAACAATCGCATGGCATTCGATTTCGGGCTGCCACCTCACAAGTTTCGCAATCGTTCATTCATTACTGAATACCTGGAAAAGCTCGACTCTGAATTTGACCTGGTGATGATTTTGGAACACTTCACGGAATCTCTGATTTTGCTCAAACGCTTGATGTGTTGGAGACTCAAAGACCTGCTCCATATTAAGAGGAATGCCAGGTCACAGAAGAGCCCCAAGATCGTTTTCAGCGAAGACGAATTAGCTTACCATAAAAACTTTTCAATGGCTGACACCATGTTTTACGAGCATTTCCTGAGCCGATTCAAACGAAGGCTCCAACAACAGGACCGGGAATTCTGGGAGGAAGTTAATGTGTTTAAGGATATGCTCAGAAGAACAGAATCATTTTGTGTCAGAGTTAAAAATGGCAGCGACACCCGAGCAAAGAGTTCTTTGTCATTCCAGGAAACAAATTTCAACGATGTTTTCCAAGTAAGCAGAGATGACTGCAGCCTCATGCTTATGACGGAGTTACCATTTGTGAGCAAGTCACGACGAAAACATAAGGCCATGCTGAGCGAGACAAACAAAACAGCCTGCACTGGGTAAAGCTGTGATTTACTAGAAAGTCGAACAATACTTGAATATTACGGAACCTTTACATGAACTTGCGCAAACTGATTATAGGCTACACTATTTTCCCCGCAACACACAGCCAAGTCCGACATACTGCAACCCCTCAAAATCTCTTATATCTCGCGTTACCCAGCCCCCAACCTTGTGTTTTCTTACTGAACAACGAACACGTCCGCACACAGCGACAACAATGGCACCAGCAATCCACCAGAACAACACTGGCTCTCATCTTGAAATGAGAAATATATATTTTAACCTCAATTTCGAATTTGGTACTCTGAGGTACATCACAATTAACAGAAGTGAAATTCGAAGATGTACGACTACAGGAAGTATAGTAGGTTCGGTAACCTTTGCTAGTCGTTATATAATCCATGAATGCCACAATGGTGCAGTTTTTTCTAATATAGTATATGATAATCTACGGTGTCGATTGTCTTGGACATGTGAAGAAAAGCCAGCCCGCTTTGTTTTCTAGGTAATCAACAATGGAGTAGCACTATTTTACTGCAACATAATAACACAGATATTGGTCGACAATTTTCGAAAGTATCAGCTTTGCCAGTTTGTAAATTGGCGAAACTTTAGCGGTTTCACAAAATGAAAGTTTAATCACGCGTGATAATGGTGAAGATATCAGATGGGCATTAGTTTTACTGTCCAGGTGAGTGGATGCCGTCCAGTTCAGTAGGGGAGAAATAATAACGAATGAACTGTGACTTGCCCCGTTGTCTCTCCAGCTCTAGTGGGAGAACGGACGTGACTTACTGGAAGAGTCTCCGTCCACGTTTCAATGAGTTCGATAACAGAGCCCATAAAATTACGTGTCACATTCTCTATGCCTGAATGTTTGTCTGCTTCCGATATCCCTTGAAAGAGAAAATTACTCAGGTACCGTATATATACAAACAGATATTATATTGCGCGAATTAACTTTTTCCGAAGTTCAAACACCTAAGATTTCAGCTTTGCGTGGATCTCAGTGATCCATTTTTTCAGCGTTTCGGTTTTTTCACTGGGGCCCTTATATTAAAACTCAGCTCGTTGTTCAAGTTCAAGTAAGCTGCATTCGAAATCTCTCTTTGATATGAGTTAAGTCATATCTCGGGCAAGGTTACTGAAATGCAGACCACTTCAGATCTCATTTAATATGCAACATCACAGTTTGTAAGTCCAAATGCGTTACCTTTTCAGACTTTGCTACTGGTGTTGTTATTGTTGTTACTGACGTCATTGTTGATTTGCATGGTTTCACTTTCGTTATCCGCTACATTCGCCGCCTGAGTATGTATTTAGTCGCTCTTACAGATGTTTTAGTCCTCAGTGGCTTTTCTTTACGAGCCATGAATGTATTTTAGAAGTCAGATGGGGTGAACTCATAGAACACCCAAATTTTTCCATCATTGTTGTAACCCAAGAGTGAATGTGCTTGGGAGAAAGAGAACTTCAGAACAGAATTATACTCGCTCAAACTACAAACTTATGGCTTTCAGGCTGCCTGTAGCCAAGAGAGAGCTCTGAATTAGGGGCCCTCATTTAAATATTCTGACACACTTATCAGTTTTCATATTTTTTTTGGTTATTTTTAATAATTCACTTTACGTACAATGCTTGGGGTGGGATTAACGAAAAGCTTGTCATTTTTACTTGTTGAGAAAAACTACCTAAAACTCATGTTATTCTGTAATAACGCAAAAATACCTAATATTTGGGAGGCCATGGCCCTTTAACCACACCAAGGGAGATAAACAGCAAAAATCTTTTCATAGTTTAGAGTTTCCTCCCTTGCTTGTGCATGATTGCTTTTTTGAAACTAAATAATTGTTTCCAGTAGGCCTAATGTGCCCTGGTACATGACTGAACAGTAAATTACAGCAGTCGATAAGTGTCTCTGATTAATTGTGAATTTGGGCGATATTTCGCTGACACAGCCGTAACTGACTCATTAACTGACAGTTGTTTTACGCCGAGCGTAAGAATTTTTCACTTATATACGACGGCGTTCGGGTTTATAGGCGGAGAAAGACGGAGTGCCCCGAGTAAATCACCGACCTTCGTCAGCTCCCGGTCAGTTTTTGACATAAAGCCGGTAGCCAAATAGCCAACGCTGGATTCAACCACGCAGCCTCACTGGGACCAGGCGCCGATTCCACAAAACATCGCTTAGCCAGTAAAACTGACTTAAGACACCGAAACTGGCCAAGCTACATTAAAACTAACTTCAGTCGAGTTAAGGAGATCACATTTTGCTTCGTGATACTGATGTAAACATTGAGATAAAACTGGCTCAGCTAAGCCAGTCTACTAACTTAAGTCATCTTGCCTAAGTTGAGTTTCGTGAAATCGGCCCCAGATAGCCGCAACAATATATTGGCATGAGGTGTTGAAGTTTGTAATACAACACGCAAGACAAAAGGACTGAACAAGGTAAATACGGTGCCCATGTTACAGTGAAAGGGCACTCAAAAATGAAGTTGTGATGAGTGACAAGAGTACACAAAACTATATCTGAAAAGACATACTCTGTTTTTTTCTTTTAGATTTATTCATCAAATTAAACGCGGCCAAATGTTTTGATTGTAGGTTGAACTTTATGAACCATATGGCACAAGCTGAAAAACAATAACTGCACACATTCCTTTTAGCCTCTGGTTGTTATATATCCACATTAAACACAAACAATCAAAATATTTTAACTAGGCATTTTTCATGACTTGCTTAGTTCTTAACTCTATAAATCACCTTTTAATCTGGAATTCTTACGAGGCCATAGGATGCGCCATGTTAGAACAACCGGTCACAGAGTGTCACGTCATCCGTACACTACGCTCTTCAGTATTAGAGGCGACACACTTCTTTGTCGTGTGAAGTACGGTCCCCGTATTATTACAACCACAGGCTACGCATTGTGACTTCCAGGTCGACACCTTGGGCAATAACCCCAGACCTATTCCACCAACACTTTGTAGTTAGAAATGGCTTTAGTATATCATAAATATTTCGCAATGAGAAGAAAAACAGCTCATTTAACACTACTTCTATAAGGCAAAATGGTGACCTAGAAACAAGTGACGTCACAGCGGAAACAGATGCTTTGTCGGTTGGTAGATATGTTTCGATGGTTGGTTAAAACCATAGGGTGACCCGTTCGATTTTCCATAATTGGGCGTTTTTAATGGCTTTGAACTGTGATATTTCGGTTAACCTACTTCACAGAATTAAAAAGAAACGTTTTTTTTAACTATCAATGGGATTCTTTATAGATACATACATACATTTGTTCTAGTGTTGTATTTTTCTTTAAAGTAAACCATTGCCTGATCACTATCCAAGTTGCCCATGTTAATGGTGGACTGGCACGAATATTCACACAAAGGTCATGGTGTGATGAAAACTGAAACTATTAGAATGCATGTACATTGTTTTTGGCGTAGAGTTGCTCCTTGCAATGGGTTTATTTCTGTCTTTGTTTTCTATGCGACTTTTGCCACTTCTTGAGAGAGTGACGGACATTCTGCTGCAAACCTATACTCATACATGTAAAATCATGAGTTGTGATGAAGACTGAAAACTGAGACTGAAGGTAAAAATAACTTTCATCAACATTTATTGAGCAGTTTTTACGTGTCCTTTCGAATGAATACATTTGTATATTAGAAAATTCCAGCGTTGTGTCGAATAAAAACTGTCTTCACCCCCCTTACATCTGAGACCTCACAATCCATTTATTTATTTATTTATTTGTTTCATTGGTGTTTTAAGCCGTATTCAAAAATATTTAACTTATAAGACGGGGTGGGGGTGGGGGTGGGGGGTGGCGGCAGCGTTATGGTGCGAGGAAACCAGGCATGCAGTTCCCGGGGAAATACCCACGACCATTCACAGGTTGCTGGCAGACCTTCCCACTTTCGGTCGGAGAAGAAGCCAGCATGAGCTGGACTTGAGCTCACAGGGACCGCATTGGTGGGAGGCTTCCGCATCATTACACTGCGCTAGCGCGCTAACCAACTACCTGACAATCAAGGTCTTCAGTTTATCGTCGTTTTAAATTAAAAACACAGACGTACGCAGTCGGTTTAATGTCAATGCCTCTTCGATTGGCTATAAATGGCTATGCTCGGAATGAACTGACGGTTTATACTTCAAATATCAGACAGGACCAGCTGTGTCTTGACAAGTTTCAAAACCAATCAACCTTCATTTAGCCAGGGAAAGACTAAAGGCGAACAATGACTGGGGAAACATGTACAATCCGTCGAGGAAGCCGCTCCCGTGACGACATCTCGCACTGTACTGTGTCGGGTGAGATAATTTGGTACGCCATGTTTGTTCTCGTCCAGATGTGCATTAGCCCTCCATCTGGATAAAATTAACTGACAACAGAGGGCAACATAAACACACAGATCGTCATAAACAGATTCGCATCTTTTGAAGCATCTGAATGATTTCATTTCTCTATTTTTCTTCGCGGTCATTGTGCACGGATTTCTTGCGTTCCCTGTTTGAGAAAAGTGGGCCAGGCACGTGCATAACAACTCGATCTTTGCCAGTTCCCGGTACAATTTGTTATTTATTTATTTGATTGGTGTATAACGCTCTACTCAAGAATAATTCAATTATACGACGACCGCCAGCATTGTGGTAGGAAGAAATCGTGCAGGGCCCTGAGTCAGCCCACAATGATCAGACCTTTCCACGTACAATGGGAGAGGACTTGAACTCACAGTGATCGCAATGGTTAGAGGCACCTGGGTCATTACGATGCACTAGCGTGTTAGCCTCCTCGGCCATGGAGGCCGTCTTCCCACTACAGATGTTGATTAAGTTCCTTTTGACACAGAGCTGAACAGGGCAACTGAATCGGGCATCCTTATCTTGCAGAGTAGTAATTTATATCTGGTCTATTACTTCTACGTGTACTGTACTTAAAGGTGCCTGGAAAGGGGTAAAGCACGTTAGCAGTCTGAAAACCCAACATGACAACAAACTGGAGGGAGACAGGCATTGACCTTGACCGAGCATTAGACGCTGATTTCGGGTTGGATGTTTTCACCAACACTATTCTGAATCATGGAAAAAAAAATCTTGTGAGTTGTTGAAATATGTCCAGTTTCAACTAAGAGGGCATCTCTAATAGACGTCCCCTAAATAAAACCAAAATAAAAATAATAAAACAAAACAAAAGAAAAAAAAGACATTAATAATAAGAAGAATAAGAGCAATAACACAGATACAGTATAGTTTCAATTAAACATGATCAGAAGCCTTTTCAATGCCCTGGTTAATGATATTCTCACACTATATGTCACGTATATAACCGGCAAAAATTTGCTTATGTGGCAATTTTTTTTTAGTCTTTTCTTTTTAGTCTTACCAAACTCGTTGTACATCGTCGCGTTTTGTTTTCTTAATCACATATGTACATGGCAATAAAAGACATGTTGCAGTTAATAGAACGTTTTGAGCGAGAGCTAATCCAAGGTTGTAGAAAATAAAACTGAGCATAGAGTTTGACGTTCTTTTGTTCAAGAAATTCATTCACAACTATCCCATGAACTTCGTATCAATATTTTATTTGTTCATTTTAAAATAATTAAGGCCTTTAGATGATTGAAAAAAAACAAAACAAAAAAACAAAGCTCACCAGAAAACACGAAAAGAACACGTAGGTGAATGACTACGTTTCCTATTTCCTCTCTAGCAATTTACATTCAAGCCTAAGTCTAGGCAGGTCGCTAAGATTGTATCTACGGCAAATTGCATTTTTTGTTTGTTACCTGTGCGAATCTAAAAGGTGTATAGTTTTTCAGAACCGAAAAAAAAAACAATACCAAAACAAAACAGAAAAAAAAAGAAAAAAAAATATAGCAAAGAAATAAACGCTTAGCTGATTACAGGTAATGGTGACATTTAATCAGCGCTGTTCAGGTGTGTAAACGGCATAACTGTAAACTGGCACAGTGAGGAGGCTGCCGACTGTGACGACACTCTTTTGATGTGCACGGCCGATTCATAGCTGGAGAAGCAAACGCGCTGCAGTGCCGTCAGGGAATCGATCGGGTTCACCACACCTCTCCAACGGAACCGTGTTCTTGACTTCGCCAGAATCTCCTGCCACGATCACCGGACAATTTCCAGCGCTGATTTCTCTCAGACCGGTTCTGTAGACGAAATAAAAGGCTGTATAGACTTGTGTGTGACATGACCACATTGTAGAGGACGGCAGTGAGTGGGTTATCTACGACTCAGATATACAGCATAAACAACACCAACGCGGCTGGGGAGCTTTTTACCTGGCCGATATAACACGGGTTTCAGGTAAGACAGAGAATGTGTGTTTACGCTGTGCTCCTCGGCCTTGTTTATTGGAACCCAGGCTGTGTACATCTATGCTTGAGCCGGCGTGTGTGTACGTATGTATGTCTAACGTTAACACTGTGTGTTTATCTTTAAACGTTTGGTGTACTGGTGTAGTGTATGTTTTGCATATCTATATACGTTTTGTGTACACGCAGACCTACAATTACTACTTATTACACGTGATATTTGATGTACACTGACAATATTCCCATTCCGTATATGACAGACTCTTGGGGGTAGATTTAAAACTCGCGGCGTACATGAGCAATAATGACAAGCTGTGCCGATAAAAGGCGTGTCCCGATAAGATCTGTAATATTTATAACATCTATCGATAATATGATATGCGCCGATGTGAAATTAATTCCATGGACAATATTTCAGTATCTCGTGTACGCATGTTTATACAAATTCTACTGAGTACTGTAGTTGTGATATTTTGTACCGGTAAAGAACATACCCTATATGTACCAGCAGAGCACTTTGTGTACCGTTACGGAACATACCCTACATGTACCAGTAGAGCACATTATGTATGGCTACAGAATATACCCTATATGTACCAGTAGAGCACACTATGTGCCGGTACACAACATACCCTATATATACTAGTACAGCAAAATATGTACCGGTACGGAACATACCCTATGTGTACTAGTAGAGCACATAATGTACCGGTACGGAACATACCCTATGTGTAGTAGTAGAGCACATAATGTACCGGTACAGAACATACCCTATGTGTACTAGTATAGCACATAATGTACCGGTACAGAATATACCCTATATGTATGCACCAGAAGAATACACTGTGTACCGGTAGGACATACAGTGAACCGGTACAGAAATCTCTATGTACCGATAGGAAAACATACGATTTACTGGTAGAACACTTCATGCACCTATGGAAACAGACCGTATATATGACACCCTATGCACAGACAGAAGGAAATTAAAATTTTGATCACATCATCATCATTGTCATCAGACAAATGTGTCAAAATGTCAAATTCCAATGTCAAAAGCCAAGCACCAGGGCGATGTTTTAAACATAGTCATGTGTGCCATTTTCTCGCGACGAAGATGTCATATAGGATTACAAGTGCTCGTACATGATTCGGGCTGAATCAGGTTTTCACCCGTACCGCGGCACTGTGGTACGGAACACAGATGCTATGATCAAAGGTAGCCATATCCCCCTTGTACCTGGATAGTACTTAAGGCAACGTTCATATCGAGTACCTATATTTTCTCCTGACCGCGCAAAGGCCGTGATTATACACAGAATTGACGCGCTACATACACACAATGGATGCTGCGATAATAGAGCAGCATTTTCCCTAATGCCTGGGCTACGGCAGAACAAGACATACAAACCAGATTTAACCTTCGATCGCATGTCGCTCTTCAAGCTTGTCATGTTCTACAAAGCCTTATCTAAACTAAACCACGACGAAGGCGCTGCAGCTTGATTCTTGTGCGGTGTGGGGTTTTCCACGCCCTTGTGTTGTTGTAGTAAAAAGCGGACCACTAGTTTTTATAGAGACCAGCCATTCGGTATTGTCCCCCAGTTATAATCTGTGGTTAAATTTAGGCTTGGCATCTTGTGTTGGGATGAATGCGTGCAATATCCGAATTATAATAGCCCTCCTTCAGAATGAATAAAGCCTGTGCAAACAGTTATTAGAACGTGAACTGTGTACGGGAGAATAACACTTAAATATAACGTGAACTGTGGCCAACAGAACAACATTTGTACAGAACGTTAACGTAAACAGTGGCCAACAGAACAACATTTGTACAGAACGTTAACGTAAACTGTGGACAACAGAACAATACATATAACTATAAAGTAAACGGTGGACAACACAATAGCACTTAAACAGAAAGTAACTGGTCAACATTAAAGCAACACAAACGTAAACAACAGGCAACAGAACAATTTGTAAACATAATGTGCATGATGAACGACAGAATCATTACTAAATAGAACGTAAACTGTGAGCAACACAACACGCAAACACTGGCCCACAGAGTAAAACTTTATAACCAGAACGTACAATATGGCTAAGAGGACAACACTTACGTAGAACGTTAAACTGTGAACCAGAAATCAGCACTTAAACAGAACATAAAAACGGCGAACAGCAAAACAACATGTATAAAGACACGTCCATATGGTGCGATTAGGCAAGTCGAATGAAAAGAGAATAAATGTTATTTCAAATCGTCAGAACGCGGCAGACGCAAAATTTTCTTGCGCCTGATGGATTTCGACAAGTCGCATCGTAAGAACTCAGGTAAACCAGAACGTACACGGTGGGCAACAGAACAACCTTTAACCAGATTTAACAGCTCTGACTGTGAGGAGCGTAATAACATTTGGCCATATCGTAAACGGTACTGTAAATTTATAATGTGCACTTGAATTTTGCAAATTCTGCAAAGGCGACGGGACTCTCCAAATAAGTATCTGTCCTCCACTCAGTCCAGGTATTGTATCTTTAAAGACTGCCTTCGGGAGACAAAATTTTGTAGCATTCTAAATTATCTTCAAAGCGGGCAGTACCGTATTTTATAAATGATATTAGTGGATACGATAAAAGCATGTGACGTTATTGATTTACTCGATCACGTATATATAGTCATATGATAGACTGGAAATGTAAAACATCATGCAATTCTACACTGAAATGTTGTTATAAGTGTAGCCGACTATTATAGCAACGGCGGCACCATGGCGTCTAGTAATGATTATATTGCATTTCCTGTTAAACAGAACCTAGATTTGAACACGAGTGTATTCAATGAAAGGGCATCCGTGGTCGAGGGGGTTAGTGCGCTAGTGCAGCGTAATGACCCAGGTGCTTCTCACCAATGCAATGGCTGGCTTCCTCTCCGGTCGTAAGCTGAAAGATCCGCCAGCAACCTGTGGATGGTCTTGCGTTTCCCCTGAGGTCTTCCCCTTTTTCCTCCCATCATAATGCTGGCGGCTATTCTTGAGTTGTTCGTAAAACATCAGATGAATAACTAACTAAATAAATAAATGTTCAAAGGATTCCTTGGGAACCTACATGATTTATGGTGTTATTGTCTAGAGTTATGGAAAATCTGTGTATAATAATTCATGACACCTTGTGGAATCAAGTTACGCTAAGAGAACGCAGTTACATGCCTCATGGTCTGTGCAGTTGTGAGTCATGTCGTCTGTAACACCCAAGCGTAAACACACCACAATGGCTGGCCCAATTACATTACCAGGGCAATGATGCCATTGTTGACGTCTCAAAGCCTCATGGGTGTCTATCGTCTGTACAAACAGACACAAAAGCTACCGAACAAAATGAATAAAGCCCAAACTGGATTCCTTTATGAATTATTTAGCAATAAGGTCGGGCTGGGTGGAGCACCGTTCCGTGTGACTAAGCCGCTGCGGTACTTAGTTGTGAAAGACATATATAGCTGGGATTCCGGGGTCTCGTCTTGTCGAAATTGATTGAATGGATGAAGAAATTATCCAGAGCAGTGAACGAGAGGTTCTCATGGAAGTCAGCGTGAAGCATGTGTCCTTGCCCAGGTCGCGCCTTTAGTGAAGATCAGGGCCCACTTGTAGGAAGCCCTCTTAATGTCACGAGGACGTAGCTGCCATGGCAACGAAATGCCTACGGTGCTGGTTGCCACGGTAATTACGCGATGGTAACGTTACGAGGGCTTCGTGGAAGTGGGCCAAGGTGACCTCAAGGTACCTTATTTGTCTGTAGGCATTAGCTGAGGAAGTTTCTGTCACGGGTTTATACTGAGCTTTTCAAGATATCAAATTTTTTTATTTCCATAAACATACTTTTTTTTATTTGAAAATTTTATACGTTATTTTTTCGTGTACCATATTTTTTAAAGTGACCTGTGTGACACGTTTTTATGAGCAGTTTTTAAATTGTATGTAATTATGTTAAGTTGCAATTTTAAGTCTAATTAAGAGACAGAAAAACATATGATATTTTAACTTGTTTTGTGGTGTCCTAAGGTCGTGTTTCAGAACTACCCTTTGGAAAGTCTTGTGAGATAATTTTTAAAAAGAGACTCCAAAGCTTTACGCCAAGTCTAAATCTCCTTATCACTATTCCAGGCTGATCCAAGGGTGTCGAAGATATGTGTAGATTAACATATTCTGCAATCAGATATATATATATATATATGGCTTGATATATGATATATGTGGAGTGTATCGGTGGGCAATATAAATACAGGATCTGAGTACATTACGGCAATCTGAAGCCCTGTATACATTGAACAGTCAGAAAGCACCCTTGAGCTGATCACCATTAAGCTAGCACAAGCCAAGCGTGACGAATTCCTTTTAAGTAGTCCAGAGTCACACATAACAAATGACGAATCAATAAATCGATAAATCACTCCTGCATGGGAGAACAAGTTTCTAGAGCAATTATGAAAACGCCGTTATTCCATTAATTACTGATTGCTTGATTGGCTGTTGATTACTGCCATGTATTCAATTATGAATTCCATTAAATATTTAAAATCCAGTACAGGAAACATTGACATAATAGGACATTTTTTCTCATTTTCTCATTATTTTTTCTATTGCATCATGCAGCACCATGGTGTAATTTATGCAGGATTTTCCGGCTTTATCGATGCTGGATACCTATATACCTGAAGTGGAAACCAGTCAGTGATTTGCACATGTAACAATGTACCCTGCCAACTATACCTTTGGCAAACTACACAAAGCGTTTTTTGACTTACGTCAAAACCTTTAAACCCAGTTTTACAGCTTATTTTACACTTACTAGGTTTGAAATTTGTCTCAGCAAGATATACATGCACCACCCATGCGTTTATTTCAAAATTTTAAGAACGTTTAATTTTGGTTAAGATTTAAGTTTTACTTATGTGCAAAATTGTTTTGTGTAATTTGTCGGTATGGTTAAATGCGCATATTCACAAAACCTGTGACGTTACGTTTTGACGTAACTATAATCGTAACGTTTTGTGCTCGTAATTTTCCATCAGTGTAGAATTTCAAATGGCCAATGCATTACTTTTCGCCACGCAATAGCGAATTTCTCAACTTGTCAGCGTTTCTACAAAAAAAGTCCTCACAAAGACAGGAACGTCTATATGCTATACTATGACAAATCTATCATAATTTTAGCATTTAAAACGTTGTCATTCTCCTGCTATCATGTGTCTATTTATTTATTTCTTTTGGTTGTTGTTCAACGCCAAATTCCAAACATTTTTCACACATACAGTAGGTGGAGGAAACCGGCATGCCTGGAGTAAACCACTGACCTACTGAGGAACTCTTTCACGTGTCACACCTGTCGTACTATTTGAAGTTGTATCCAACGAACTTCATGTTAAGCGACACAGAGGAGCACCGTTGTAGCTGCTTATTGCTACCAAGGTCAACGCCAAAAAGGGGCGCCAACATGTGTCTTTACGCTGGGTGGTCATGGTAAAGTTACAATCGCTTTCGTCCACGATACGTGAATGGAACCGGGTCCCTGATATAAGCTGTAAAATCAACACAAATATTAAGTCTGTTTATATTCCAGTCATACGCCCTTTATTTTTACCTGAGGCTAAATGAATGTGGGCGAGTTTGACCAGCATAAAACACATGTAAACAAGTAACACGTATCATTCGAAGCTGAATAATAAGGTCAAGCAAAACTGATAAAACCTACACAATAATTCAATACTATTCTAGCAAAAGCAAAAACATAAATGTTTGTAACTAACCTATTGTTTATACAACGGTGACCTTGTTTTTTTGTTTTTGTTTTTTGTTTTTTTTTTCGCCATAAAACAAGGCAGGTCTGGGTCACAATGGCGCTGAGTGTTACAGGACGACAGCTGGTGAGGTGGAATCTGGTTTATTAATGTACATGAGCATTTGCTGACATAGGTGAATACCATGTAACTCTCGATTTTCCGTTCCGCTTGGGAAGTGGGGCGTGGCTGAGTGGTCGCGGTGCTATCACTAGTTCCCTGGAAATTTCAACCCAGTTCTAAGACAGGAATTTTTTTCTGGATTGCATTGCTTTGATTTCGGAGTTTTGGTATCAAGGAAGCAGTGAAAAGCGGATGTCCTGCTGTTTAGGCTGTTATCTCCCATAACTACCGCCTCGGTGGTCCAGTGGTTATCTCCGCCTGGAGGTCGTGAAATCCAGGCTCAAGCCCAGGTCGGGTCATGTCAAAGACTTTAAAAATGGTACTGGTTGCTGCCTCGCCTGGTGCTCAGCACGGAGAGGTTAGACCAAGGAGGCAGAACTGGTCTGTCCGGTGTCAGTTCTGGTGTCTTCGGCATGATGTTTCATGACCGCGCCCTGTAACAAGAAGACACACTATATGTATACACCAGGAGGGCTCCTCAAATGTCGTTTGACTGAAACATTGTTAAGTACGCCCTTAAAACCCAAGCGCCCACTCAGTCACTTACTAAGCCGTCTTAACCCGCAGTCTAAATGTATGGCTGTGGCGTCTGGAAAACGCCATATAACCTATTACCACTGCCACCGCCAACAACAACAACAAGCATGAAGTCGATATTGCTGTCTTGTGCACGTGGGCTTGTGTAAAGCTCATTTGAGACCATGCACTTGTCTTCCAGCAGTATGGCATGTCACATGTGGGGATAACTCGCCAGTTAAAATAGAAACAAGTCGGTATTTTGTTACACGCAACACTGTTGCCTGTATGCTCACAAAATCTGGCCGCCATCGTGTAAGTGCAAAAAAGTCTTGACTGTGGCGTTGAACTCCCAATGCGAATAGATGAAAAATTGCATTCTCTGCTGTTGTTCGGTTAAAGTTGTCTCACGTTTCACATCATCAGAAGTGCTGCACGTTCTAAAGATAAGAAGACACACGTATGTGAAGGCCATAAAAAGCACACAGACATACATGTATATTATTAACTGCCATGGCCGTCTCAATTTAGAAAACCCAGCGGCATGTTATAGCATGTTAAAGCGTCCATTGAACTTAACAGTTTTTATCTGTGGATTAAAGAATGGGGTATTTCATCTTCTTGTAAACATAATATTTGTACTTCCTCAGATCGCATCAGTGTAAAGAAAAAAAGTCTGAACACAAATATGCAACTTAGATTCCACTGAATAAAGTGTTTGTAAAGTTACCTTTAAAGTGTGTACCCAACAATTAGGAGAATACTCGTTATGGCTTTTCATGTAAAGGACACAGGTAAATATACCAGGTGTGCGTGAAACGTCTGGGGTGTGGGGTGGGGTGGGGTGGTGGCGTTCAATTAAACAATACATAACGTCAGGTGGACGTATAATTACCACGACGGCGTAACATTTACCTAACCCTAAACCTTCTTTCACAAAATCTTTGCAAACATACTTTCTCGTTTTGTTTTCTTTTCTTCCTCTCTCCCAGTCGAATTATCAGCTCAAAGTTTACGTGGGTGGGGAGGTTGGGTGTCTTTTTTTCGCACCCTGTAAATGCAAAATTTTAGCAGTAGTGAAAGCATTTATAATGCTAGCTTAACACTTTCTTGAAGCGGTAGAAGTTGAACACTCTATACAAGATGTTTAGAAATTGCTGTAATCTGATACACAAATTAAAGCTTTGATGAAGTTGCGTTGGACATTATACATGTTGTATGTAATTTCAACACTTAGTTGATATTATAAATTAAAGACTTGCGTTGTAAATCAGTATGAATATGAAGGTACATTCACAGCAACATGTACAAGGTTTTTTTAAAGTCTCTTCAAAGATAGTGCGAAACTAGGGAGCAGTAAAAGTGACATGCTTCTAAAGAAAAATACTGGTAATTAAAAACAAAACAACAACAACAACAACAACAACAACAAAAAAAACACACACACTCAGTATTTATATTTTGCCGTGTGTGTGTGTGTGTCTTTTTTTAATCACTGTGTCGTGCTGTCGAGATAAGAGACCAGCAGAATCGTACAATTATCTCGTGCGCGCACGACCTAATGGAGATCTCGAGAGTAGGAGAAAATTGTTACTATGCGCACGACACCTTTGCTAAGTCGTTCGTACGACAATACCATTATCTCGTGCTCTAGACATCTTTATTGTGTCGTGCGCATGAGATCTTTACTAAGTCGTGGGCACGAGATAATTTAGCGTTTCTAAAGCGTTGGTCAATTATCTCGATAGCACGGCTTAGTAAATATGCCGTGGGCACGACTTATTAAAAAAACACACACACACACACGCTCAGGGAAAAATTTAAATACCGTGTGAGTATTTGTTTATTACCAATATTTTTCTTTTGCATCACGTCACTTTTACGGCTCCGAAGGAAACAGTAACTTGAAAATGAAATCTAAACTAGACACGTACCGCCCATGTCAAAACTCACCGTGCTGTCAGTGAGGATACCACTGTAAAGCGATTTTATTGCATAAAGGGCAACATGTATATGAACAATGTATATAATGGAATTGTAAAATCCGTACATGGCATTAATACAAAGCTGTTATCCCCGGGTAGAGCGGAGTGATCAGTCGGCACTTACTATAGTAATTGCTTGATACTGCTATACGAAGTAGTTTACCTGTTAGCGGTTACGCAGGAAGCAATTAATTGGCGATTGGTTTCGGAGGTATATGGTATATAGGTTGGGATCAAAATAGTCCACAACATTTATTTTATATTTGTACCCTTACTTAAATTCATTCGGTGTGTCATCTTTACTTTATGGGATGTGAGAGGTAGTTTCTCGTTCAAAATTATTCCGATCGAAAGACTAATGTAAACAAATTGCCAAAAACATGTACATCCATTCGGGTATTTAGTTTGTTTTTTTTTTTATCCGCGAAGAGCAGTCCTATGGGAGGACGGCCTTGCTGTTCTTTTTGCTTGGCATGGTACAGGCCTACTTCGTCTTCTTGCTCGTTGCAAGCGCATTCTCTGGATTGCGCATGCGCTACAGTTGGTCGCTGCACATCGGCCATATTTTCTTGTTTCGTACTAGGCGTAACCAAACAAAACTTAATCAATGTATTTTATTTATTTTAGTGTTGAACGAGAAAACTGAAGAGAGTGGTTGTGCTAAGCTGCAATACGATCTTCCAGGCAATGTTTTAGGCAATGAACTTTGTCGAGCGCATGAATGTGTTCAGTGCAGCACATCATAGTTGCCATGGTGATAAGTATTAGATCCGGAGGCTTTGGCCTTGCTTGTACATAATATCAATTCCCACGCCCCTTTGGCCTTGCTTGTACATAATATCAATTCCCACTCCCCTTTGGCCTTGCTTGTACATAATATCAATTCCCACTCCCCTTTGGCCTTGCTTGTACATAATATCATTTCCCACTCCCCTTCCACCCCCACCCCAATCGCCTTGGCCCTGGCTGTCTCTTAGGAAAGCAGGTATAGTGAGGAGTTATCTTTCTATTAATTACCTCCAGAAACCAAGAGGTATAGATCCCACACTTGTCAAGGCCGATGGTATAGGCTGGTAAGGCACAAGCGTGTCGTGAGTATAAGAAATGTTGTAAATGTTTGCTGTTTCATCGACTAGAAATGTCGATTCTGGATTTGCTGACGTTTCATTGCTCATTACACCAGTAAACAGCATCTCAGATCATGACAGAAAAAAGGCATGCAAAGACACCTCTGTCTTAATTACTTTGCTTTTTGCGTAACACGGAGCGGGTATTGAGGCAAGTTTATACTCAGCTTCCGCAGTGTTAAGATCAACTATCCCTCAAACCGGTTAGGAAGCGTCTGGAATTAAGTGAAGGCAGATAATAAAGTAATTGTTGATCTGTAAAAACCAATGCAAAAAATTCTTGCAAAAAAAGAAAACCACAGTATATCTTCTCGTTTGTAGAGTCCGCCATTTTGGATGTCGACGATGTATAGTTATCACATCGAACGGAAGTAGAGCAAAACGTTACCTGTTTCTTTTTTTGACTGTGTGGAACGACTTTTGAGAGAAGACACATCTTGTGAAGGTCTAAGGTGTCAAGCCAGCCAGGTCAGTTATACATTTACATGTGAAAACGATAAATAGGCGATGTAAGTTAGCCGGTTCGGGTTATTCAGTTCATTACTAATTTACAAGTGAAGACGTCAACTATTAAGCATCTAGATGGGGCCTGAGTTGTTAAGTCCCTCATCCATTTTTGAATAAAAAGCAACTATAGGGGCCTACATTTGAATGAGATTCGAGTTGTGTTTAACCTGAGGACTGTTTTCTAAAAAAGCATGAACTCTAAACCGTTGACCTGTGATTCTGACTGCCGGATAACAGTAACCATCAAGGAATTTGACGTGAGGTCGTAACACTTATCTCCTCTGTAGGCGGTAAAATACTTCTCTATAAAGAGGAGATAAAACATCTCCTCTTTGTTGTTAAAAAAGATAAACGCACTTCCAGTTTGGCACGTGCAGGCCATACTGAACCTCGCCGGTTGTGTTAACAGAAAAACAACAACAACAAAAGCCAGCACGCTTTCCATGCGTACAGTTTTTAAAGTGGTTTTAATTCCTTTGCTATAGGTTACTTTTGTCTACATTGCGTACGTAATTAAACCTGATTATTTTCATAAAAAAGTTTCTGTGCCTACATAATATCAGTGCTGCGGTCTTAGCTTTTCACAATATCTAATCATTCGATCTGGTATTTAATTTGCACAGACAACACTAGAGGTATGTTATCTCAGTAATTTTAGGATGCGTGTGTAGCGTTACGTAAATGTAACTACCAAGACAGCTTGAGCCCGACGCCACCATTACAGCAGGGTATAGTAGTTAAAATAGGCGAGTTTCGAGATCGAATTCTTTTATCGCTAAAAGTACGAAAAGTCCTACTATACCACCGTCAAAAATGTCAGGAAAACTATTTCTGATTAGATTTACTACAACATGGGCGTCTGATAAACTTTTCAAAAAAAATTACTAAGACTAGACGCACGATAGGGAAATTGTGGAGCTGAATATTTTTTAATTTAAGAAGCTCCTTGATTGAAGGAGAGGTCGTTTGTGGTAAAAGGTTAAAAAAAAACCAAAAAAAAAAAGTAAAAAAAAAAACCAAAAAAAAAAAAAACCAAAAAAAAAAAAACAACAATAAACACTCAGACAAGCTTTGCGCAGTTTTTCCCAGGATTGCTCCTTGCAATTTATGCAGTTTTCGTGAAACCTGACCGTGTAGTGCATGACGGCAATTACATGCCTCCATAGTCACTACAAGATGTCACATTGTTTACTGTATACTGATACCGTACCGTGCAATGCCTAATTCTTTTGTACAGTTAATAGCCATTCAGCATGGCAAGGTCTTGGGTAATTCTAGTAAGTAATTCTAGACCGGTGACGTCCAGTATATTGTATTTAACAAGACTGCATTTTTTTTTTCTATTTCCGCTTAAGACATAATGCTGGCGGCGGGGGGTGGGGGTGGAAGTTGTTAGTTCTTAAACATTTACATAAACAGTTAGAATAAAACCCTAAATGAAGTAAAATGACAAGAAGCCGGGTTTCACCAGTAACCATTTGCCAACAATCATACTGTCGTCACTGCTGTGATTTTACTCTCTACGCCGAAGTCTTATATATATAAAGAGACACTTGACAAACATGCAACACACTATTGTGAGAAAATGGCCTTAATCCATTAACACCTGACACCGCGCGCTTCAACAAATCAAGGGTCAGTACCAATAGGACTGAGTTAGAGTTCTTAACAGAAGCTGTGTTTCTTTACCTTGATTTTTAAGGCGGAACGTGTCAATGACCTGGCTGAAGCTTTAAGTGTTTTTGTAGAATCCGTGTGAAAAAGTATATATCTTTGTATTGGTATTATGGGTGTCTCCGTCCTTTCTTTTATTCCTTCATCCTCGACAATTCAGTCTAAACTAAAACTACTTCTTGTGCTTTCTGCAAAAAGCCATTTTAACGACAAGTGCATGCTGGGTGTAAACAGAAAAGATATGAGGGCAACCATAGTTGGTAGGACGTTCACCTGTGCATTTCGTTCATTTCCCTATTTAAGTTTTACATGGTCCGAGCGTTTTATTTTTATTGTTATTACCCGCTCTAGGGCGTGTTTTACAAAAATATAAACCCTGGCATATCATCACCCATGCAGTATAGATTGTATCAGTTATACATTGTTATTGGAGGTTGCAAATAGTCCAGTAAGCCTACATACCTGTCGTAGACGGTATAGGTCACTGCCTTTCACGCGAGACTTGAGGTCATCAGAGCGAGACGTGTAGAGGGTGTGTTGATATTGATAATGAACCACGTTCTCTCTCACCTGAACTACTGTGCTACATAGAGCCTGTCAATAAAAACGACAAGAATTCAACACCGTGACTTGACCTAAATACTGGTGAGGGCAAAGTCACCGCCGGAAGGAAACAAAGAAATATTAAAATGTATTTTGATATGCCCGTTGTAGAAGCCCCGTGAGTTTTGTCAGAGTAAATCGACACTCATAGTTCACCCCGATGTCAGACCGTGCTAATGACGATTCCTGCCTCTTATGTTAGTGCATACTCTGGCTGGGTGGGGCTCCGAATTAAAGATACCTAAATACCGTGGGACTGACCCTAACCCACGTTGAAAGCGAAGTTAAGCCCTTAAAACGAACAAAAGAAATCTGTGAACGATGCGCCCACGTACACTATACATTCGTGAACTTGTTTCCGTTTAAGTATTTTGTCTTTAAAGTTTTCCCCCATATTCAAGAAAAATTTCAAGGCGTTCCGATTTATGCTGGAGGATACCACGTAAAACCTTGGGAAATACCACACATCTCACCAGGTAAGGCTGTCCGATCACCACATGGGCGCAAGGTCATAGTCGAGGTGCACAAAAATATGTAAATTCACTGGTGAATGCTTAGCGATTTGAAATCAAAAATTCTATAGACCGAGAAGGTTTTGCATGTGTTTTGAAGCCATTACAATGGGTTGGCCAACTCATTCATTGTGGTTTGATATCACCTACATCAAGTTTGATTTCAGATTTTCAAATTATAAAACAAGTCTTTACTTCAGTGATCCGATCCGATAAGTGTTCTATTCGAGTACTCAAGATGCGGGAGTTTTCATGTCGATACGATTTGTCCTGGCTTCGGGGACATTCTTAACTTTCGCTATTGTTCATAATTCTAAAATGTCTAAGGCAATCCTTAGAATTAAATTAAAACTGCCTACAATAAATCACAATTTTAACGCAGTAAACTGTTTTCAGGTATAAGGATTAAGTTTAATTCAATCCTGAAACTGTTTCACGAAGCCGATTTTTTTTTCTCCAAAGTTTTAATCTTCATAGCAGAACAAAATATCTGAAAGATACATGATGCCTAAACTTTGTTGACATCGTAATTCCAGGGCACAGTCAGAATCAGTGCTCAACATTTTATCAATTTGTAGCAAATATACAAGAGTTTAACTGGGATTGTAAGTTTAGGCAAAAGCCTAAAAACTTAAAGCCTTTCTTGACATATTCGCGTGATTTAAGATTTACGACGGAACATGTTGGTGAGATTCTGAAAGTCACAACACATCCGAAGATGTATAAGCCTAACATCGCCATCCATTAGAATGAATACATGGCATCGTTTATGTTTAAGTTAGTTAGTTGTTAATCATTAAGTGCACGTAGACAACATAGCTTTAACCGGAAACAAATTTATTCGGGGAAAACTTTAGCATGTCATTGCGTGACAAATTTGGGGTCCGTTTCTGTCTTCTGATTGGCTGATACTTTAATTCCTGCTTATATCTATTGCAATAAAGTTACTCACCTGGGCAATATAGAGTGCAGTTTCATGCAGGTAATGTGAAATGATGAATACTACATGTTCAAAATCGTTTTCTCTTTCTCGAATACATTTACCAATAATCTATCCTGTATACAGTTAATTAGAATGAGAGTGTGGATATAGTGTACCTAATTAAATGACATTTTAGCATTTGTGATTATTTATTTTTAAGGGCGTCAAATTGTTTGTATCCATGAAAATTGTGTTGATTACATAATTAAAGTAACCACATTTGTACGGTCGAATGACCGTTTGGTCTGCGGTTTTACAGATCAAAATGAAGATCTTCGGGTAATCGAGTTAATTATATTCCTAAAGAATTGATTGCTGTTTAATGTTTCACTTAAACGAAAGCGAGTGGACGTAAACCACCGATCTTGGCTAAACACTGACAAACTTTCCCACATGGGCCGTACAAACTTGGACACCATGTTATTGATAGAAGACAATTAGGTGACCCTCGTCGAACACAAGACTGTACGGACAGCCCTCACGATCGAGGTCGACTGCTGATCATTACCAAGCCCTCTGTGCGAACAATCAAAGCAGAGGAACCTACCCTTTGCTCGTCCACAGCCGAAGTTTGTATGTCACACTGTGTGTCTTTGGGGGAATTGTGTTGATTTAAATAGCTAAACTGATTGTATGTCTGTAGGCCTAAATCAGATGAGGAGCCGGAATGGCGCAATACTCTTCCCCCGAGTTCCTCCTAGTTTCCTTACTTCAGAAACTCCGAATGCGATAGGGGTAGCGGCAACAGGTTTGCCGACAGAATCTCTATCTGAGTATAGAGACACCATCACAGAGGTTGCCTGTTCGAATCCCTCTCTCACTAAATTCTCCCCGGATTTACTTAATACAGAGCAGCCAATATATGCGATACCCATTTAAGATTCAAACCGACTGACACACCGAAACTGGTTCGTTTTCTTTGTTTCTGCCAGTGAGTCTGTCACTAACTGAACGGAAAAAAGTTACGCAGAAATTTGGATGAAATATTGTGCAAATGTTGGATTTGGGCTAGGATCGATGAATTAAATTTGGTGATTCGGACCTTATCTGGATCCGCGAAAGTTTTAAGCTGTTCTCCAACATTCAGGGATGCCACAGATATGCAAGGATATGTCTCTTTGCGAGCGTGTAGATTGGGGGCCTTGTAGATATAACTGTGATGGATGATTGCGCTCTCAGTGCTTTCTAGTTTCGCCCCGTGTTGAAAATTCAGGTCTTTCTCATTAAATACATATGCAAGTATTGACCGTATGATCGTATTAGCACCGATTTTATTGACCTCTGGAAGGACAACAGAGACCATATTTATTTGGGCGTTGTTTATAACCACAACATACAGCAGCGTTTGGTTCACATATAAGACAGCGGTCACTTTCATTTGTGAGGAAACCAGGGTGCTGATAATGAAACAACCCATTCACTTGACAAACCTCCTGATTAAAAGCTGCAGCCGAACATGACCATATTGAAAAGAATGACATGGCCTCAATAACGGTCTATAGCGTTATTTAAACTTTGGCGCAGGTTTGGTTGGGGGAGCTGGAGTGAATGTCATCACTGTTAATTAATAGAATACTTGTTTTATCTTCCTTTAGGACAAGTGTACCAAACTGTGATACATCATGGGGAACTTTCTGATGACATTCTTCAAGGTCATATTTGTAACCTTGAACATTCTCTTGATTGTAAGTATTCCTGCTCTTTTATTCCACCACAGTATAATACCATCTATTCCTGGTCTCCTGATGGCCTTGACATAGCTGAAATACTGTTGATCTAGCAATCAAGCCAAAATCAGTAATTCATTCAGTAGTTTAATTCATTCATTTAAAAGTTTCATTCGTAAAAAAGTTTTATTCATAAAAACAGTTTACTAGGCAATCATGCGATTCACTGTTCACATACTACGTGCATAGAGGGTGTTTTTATGCCTACACGTTTCTCCTGCAAATTAAATGTGATTAGCAACTTTATACACAACAAAAATAAGTCTTCAGTTCATAAGTTAGAACATAAAGACATCTCTGTTACACTAAATAGACGCGTCCTAGTGTTTACATATAAACACTATGAAAGAGATGAATTAAAGAGATGTGTTTATTATAGTAAACGTGGCACGTTTACACAATGCAGTGGACACTTGTAGTGAACACTTTCAACCCTATTGACAATATTAAAATATGTAAAAGTATCCACTAAGTAAACATGTTACAGACGTACTATAATAAACACTTGTCTTTAATAACTGAACGTGGTGTTTATCGAACAAACACCAGAAATCGCTTATCTTTATTGTGCTACCCAGGTTTCCAGCGCAACTAAAAAAAAATTATGTCTGAAATGTTTGTCTCAAAAACTGGTGGTTTCATAGTTGACAGACATAGGGATAACTCGATGTTTACAACTAACTGTTTCTCCCTCGAAGTCTAATAATTATGGAGAACTGATTTAGTTCAACAGTCAGAGAGCTAACATCTATGTTGCAGTTTTTGTCGCTATTCTAGAGTGCCAGGGGGAGCATAAGTTGTTACTTCTTAAACACTTACACAAGTAAGAATAAACACAACCGTGGTAGCCTGACAAGAGGCCGGATTTCACCGGTAACGTGTGACCATTTGAAAACCTATCACACTGTCGTTGCTGCCCTCGTTTTACTCTCTGTGCTGCAATCTTTTATATTCTCTTTTAAAACTCTGGGCAAGTTGTTATAATAAGATTTAAAACAGCATCCCCTGACCACTGTGAGTTCATGCAATTGTTACGTATGGATTCAAAGCTTGAGAAACCCTATTGCTCACATCTGAAAGCCTCGGGCATTTCGTAAAGTTTTTTTCCGTTGCTCATCTCTTGTGCAAATGCAGGTTTTCATTTCTTCTATGTCACGTGAAACAGTTAACCTCTAGTGTCAGGGATTAATGAGTTGTCCGCAATATTAGAAGATTTACGGTAATGTGGACCTCGTAACAGACATGCGTATTCCAATCGTCAACCATTTTGGAGGCTATTTTAGAAACAGGGTATAAGTTACCTAGGTTGGTTGTTACGCTTGGACAAAACATTACACACTCTTCGTAACACGTGACCCAGGACGTTTCGGTCGAACAACTACAAGACTAGTTTCCAAGTCAGCGTTGAACACATCACAGCAGAGAACCAAGAAAGTATACACTGTAAAACTAAGTTGGACTCATGCGAATCAAAGGAATCAGTTTTTATGTACATGTAACTTAAATGTTATAGTTCATCCAAAAATATGTATCACAGTTGCGTTTCGAATCCGAAGCGCTTTTGTTCAAAAAGATAATATTTGTTATTTCCCCTTTATTTCAGTTGGGGGGTATAGCATCTGTAGCTGGCGGAATATACCTAACAGCTGCCCCAGAGCACTATTTACGACTGACAGAGCTCGGGGCGATAGGCTTGGGCCAGGTAGGACTGGTGAGAACATGTGGTTATCTCCTCATTGCGGCAGGGGGCGCTGCTGTACTCATCGCTATTCTAGGATTGGCTGCGGCGAAGAACGAAAACGCTTGCTTGTACATTTTGGTGAGTGGTTGAAACGGAACATCTTACGTTGCATATAACTGAAAGATTGTTTTTGACAAAGGTTAACTTGTATTTAATTGAGTAAATAACATCGTAAATTAAATAACAGAACTTGTCCCTGTGACGTCATATTTCAGATTTCGAGAGTTTTTTTTTCTGTAAAAGTCCTACAAGTGACTCAGTCGCTGAAGTTGTTTTTTTTTCTTCTTTTTCAGTACGCCACAATTTTGATGATTATTCTAGGAGTTGAATTAGCCGCTCTGATTCTGGGAATACTGTACAAGGAAGAGGTGAGTGGTTTGGTTGTACAGCAAAATAGTTATGGGGCCAAAATTGGAGCTGTGGTCAAAGCTGTTTCGCAAATAACCGAATAAGTTTCTGAACATCCACACAACTTCCGGCATCAGGCATGTAAAGAAGCTTGTAGACTCATTTTCACAACTCCACTAAGCAGATGCCTCTTTCAGTATTTATCGTGAAGTTATTTCGGATGGTAATTTAAGAAATAACGACTTTCGGAATCTAAAACCTTCACGAACTCCAGATAAGTGGGTAGTACAGTAGTTTGTATCTTCCTTGATAAACAAGCCTAGCTTGTTTGAGAGATGCGCTATTGTCGAGAGCAAATCGTCGTGAGTTTGTCAGATGCACTTGACATGGCAGTTTAATCAGTTTGGAAATCTTTTGGCGTGGCTATTGAGTTGCAATGAAAGAGAAATATAACTGGTGGTCACACATTGGTCTTATGTTTGGATTTTATCGGTGTTTTACGTCTTAAGAGGTCATACATCGGTGTTATGTTTCGATTTTATTGGGGTTTTACGTCCTAAACAAGAACATTTCACTTGCAAGGGTAACATCAGATTTACATGTGTGGGCAACTGGACAAACTACACAGACAACCGCCATACATCAGTACGCATGCCTAACCAAACGTCTGTTGTATGACGGCAGCCCAGTCAATCGATCTAAACACATGGCTTGATTGGTCAAAGGCTATATAGCCGTCCGCATGACCAATCAGACCACTCAGTCAGTCGTGCATTGCCTGAAACTGATCTAGTCAGGAGTTTGTTACGTAACATGCTTGATGTGTATATGACTGTTGATCGGCGCAGATACAGATACAGCCCCCTCCCCTCACTCCCCTCACGCCTACTCTGGCTAGATGCGGCTGTAATGCTGCTAGATCGATGAGTGGCCCACTGTTAGCGTCACTGCAAAAGCACTATTGATGATTGGCTTGACTTGGCGTACACGTGCGCATGCGTAGCGCTGAAGGTAATTCTATGTATAAACCATTGTTGTTATGGTCTTATTCGTGTTTAGATTGAATCGAAATTTTTAAGATTTTGTTGTGGAAATTGCGTCATATTTGGTGCTTTTATACTTTGTTATATCTGGATATATGGACATTATACCTATTTGTGGAAAAAGAATGAATATTTATTTTGATCTATTTAGGATGTTTTAATTATTTGGTGGTGGCCATTTCTTTGGGGGTGGAGGGAACAGGAGTCCACTAAAGGGAAAAGGTTATATTTTGCTTCTTTAAAACTGTTCTACTTTATTTACGGTTGAATAGTGAAAATATTTGTTTTTATTCTAAAATAATTTTCTCTCAATTTCAGTGGATCGTGCGCTTGAAAACACAATTGGACAGCCAGATTTCGACACGGTTTGATGGCAAATTGAAATCAGCCGACATCATCACAGCTGCCATCAATAGCATTCACCAAGAGGTATATTAAGGAAAAATAGCCGACAAACTTAGAAATAAGTAAGCTGTCTTCTCTTAGAGTTTGCGCTTAAGTACTTTATAATCATTTCATATTTCTGTCCACTTCATTTCATTTTTTGTACTAATTTCTGCCTGTACTGCAAACGTACACTTCGCCCTAGTACATAGGTTGATATATATGTGTATTATCTGAAAGTTGAATAGTGGTCACAAAAATGCAATCATGTCTTTTCATGTCATTGTTAGGAAATATGCTGACAACACAGCGTTTTAATCAGCCTAAATGGGATACCCTTTCCCGAGCTATGGTGATTCGGTACAAAACTGACTTGACTACCGTTCTCTTGCCCGGGACTAGTAACATTTTTTTCAGTTCGCCCACAAAACGTCTTCGTAAATGCAGGACTGAGCAACAGACGACACAGCTTTGGACCGAACTACATCTGTTGGGACCATTCTAGACCAGTGACTCCAATAAATTGCAAATGGTATCACTGCATTGTGTACCTAATTCCAATTCAGCCATGGGACTAGAGGGTGGTATAAGTTGCACATTAAAAGCATTCAGATAAACGGTTACAATTAGACCCTGATTGAAGTTCATTGCCAAGAGGCCGGATTTCTTAGGTTCTTAGGCTCATTTCCAGATATTTAATTTTTCGTCGCTGCTTTGGTTTTACTGTTTACGCTACAATATTTTTTTCTTTGAAGATGGTATATAATTCATCCGTTAATGTCCAATTAATTTATTTTTTCCTCCAACAACACCCAAGACAACCATCTGTTAAAGTTCATCTCGTTCTTTTGTAGAGGCTTGAAAGTTTTCAAAGTTATGCCTGCAAAGTCAGTGATTTGAAGGTCAATGCACTCGACGTTTATCAAAAGAGTGTCATTGCCTTTACGGTTGTGTGACAAGTTATTGTTGGTAATGAATAACATTTGAAAAGGTTCCATCCCGTGCAATTTGTTGTACTTTTGTATGTATAAGTTTTGTTATTCTCTCAAGGCAGTTGAAATTGCTGATCTTTCTGGTTTGAACGACAAAAGGGCTCATTAAAACATGTTCACAGAAGCAAACCTGTCTTGCAGTAAATAAAAAAAAATATATATATAAAAAATAAACATGTGTAAGTAATCCTTTCAAGATACCGTAGATCAAAAAACCATCGTCGTGCTTTGTGAGGCTGATTAGTGGATGAAATACGTGAGCAATTCTCATGTGAGTGGCCCTAATATCGACGGCTGGATTTAAAAAAGAGTTGATACCACTATTACACTGGAAACAATCACGTATTCAATCGAATTCATACACAGCTCTGCGTTTTATATATGGGTCGCAGTCAACTTCTTGGAGAGCTGTCGTGGATTCGACTGAGTTTTATTTTGGTGTCAGCAACCAGCAAAACTGACCGCCATGTAATGAAATGAAATGATGTTAAGAGCGGGCGAATATGCCAATCAAACGACCAAAGCCGAACTCTTTGCAAAATAAATACGTAAGCATATAAACCTGACGAATTCGTTTCCCATTTCAGTTTGATTGCTGTGGTATAAATAACGCCAGCGATTTTGACTCGGCTACCAAATGGAACAGGACGACAGCTGCGGGAGAGGAAATGCAGATACCGCCATCTTGTTGCTATGACTATCAGGCGAACAAAACTTGTGTCATCACGCCGACACCACAGAATGCTCACATCAGTATGGTGAGTTTTGAAGAAAGGTCATTGCAAACACTTTAGTCCTGGAGCACTGGGACCATAAATGCTAATCGGCGATTTTTATGATATATATATAATTAGGCGACACCATCCTGGTTTTTGGCCTTAATTTTTTACATACATACTGAATTATTTTCTAGTTACCAAAACATCCACATGAAGTTTCCTTTCGGTGATATCTTTTTGGGACAGAGCAGGTCCCGTTGCCTTTATTCAGACCTTCGTGATTATTCTGAATGCATCTCCAGGACAACTTCTGTATTGCATATTGCAAATAAATAAATAAATAAATTCCGTTTGTCATTCGGTCAAAGAGACGACGTGTCAGGAATGTGATCAGTTAGTAGGTCATTGTCTCCGCAGAAATATGAAAGTCTCCGTGTGGAAATCTATTTTGCTCAGCTAATGTCGGTATGGCGCTGAATATTTGATAACCACTGGCGGTTGTCATGGCAATGCAAATACGCATACTCCATTGAAGGGAGACAACTTAACCCAGCTAGCATCTATATATAGTCATCACCGGAACAAGCGAATAGATGTGCACATGTAGACTGAATCGTCGTAAAACATTAGTCCACAATCCTACAAATTTTCCGGTTGACTATTAGGTCTAGTCTATCTGTCCCTTTGTCTGGAGTCTTGGTATCTAGTGGTGTCAGGGTTTTTTCTTCTTCAGCTGTTAATGGAAAACTGAACTATCGCATGTAATGACGAAGCCTCGGTTCGGCTTGCCAAATGTACAACACACTGGTTTCATGTTTATACGGTACGATGCGTATTTCACCCGAGCCAGTGAGAAATTAAAACATAGAGAAGAAAAGAAGGGTGAATGGAGCTTTACATGCTACATGCTTGTTTTTATAATCTGTGTCGATTTCTCAGTTCAAATCAGTTTTTCCTTATGTCGGAAATGCAAAAGTGATTTTAACTTTATAGGCCTAATGTTTTGGGTGTCAGACCTTCATATCTTTCACCTAAGTGTTTCTGTGAAAATAACCATGAAAGATGTTTCATCTATATATAAAATCTGCAATGTATAAATCATGCTGACGGGATAATTCCTAAAAGCGTCTTTCAGTTCCTTCAAAACAAGAAAAACAGCAAGGGTCATCAGAATTACAACGGAAAACTGCATTTACAAAAATATGCCTTCAATATTTTTCTCCACATATGTTTCTCATTCATTTCTAAAGGTTTCAGTTGTAAAGCACGCGTTGCGGAGCATATTTTGTACACTGTAATGCTTTTTTTCATCATGTCAGGATTTTATTCAGATCCTAATTTGTACATAATATCAGATAAACTGTTGTGAAATTCCACGAATAGACTTTACACAAAATGTAGTTAGGCCTGCAGAAATGCCTTCACCTCACTACATTGAAATAAGCACACAAATGTGTTTTTGATACAGTTTTCCATGGCCCTTCTTATGGTCTTTACTTCAGTTTTTTACTTTAATATCTAAAGGTGTAGGAAAGGGCGGATAGAGAACTGGTTCCATTAAGTATTACGTTACAGATAATCTGTTATGATTATCCTCTCCGGTCGTACGTTGGAATGTCCACCAGCAACCTGCTGATGTTCGTAGGTTTCCTTCCACCATAATGCTGGTGGCCCTCGTATAAGTGAGATATTCTTGACTACTGCTTAAAACAGCAGTGCAATAAATAAATAAATACACACTGTAAGATGTGCGGCATGTTCAGCGGTTCCATATATTCAGTGTCATATTTTATTTATTTATTTATTTATTTATTTGATCGGTGTTTTACGCCGTACTCAAGAATACTTCACTTACACGACGCCGGCCAGCATTATGGCGTGAGGAAACCGGGCAGAGCGCGGAGGAAACCCACAGCCATCCGCAGGTTGCTGTCATATTTTAAGCTCTTCATATGTATACACTACATACGTGCCAATGGACCTACCGGCTGTTGGTTTTAATCTCCTGTATCTTCAATTCCGCAGGGCTGTTGGGAATCGATTGAGAAGCTCATGGAGCGGTACACTTTAATCATGATTATCATTGCCGCCATTACATTCTGTACCGAGGTAAGATATTAAAGTATCTGGTATAGTTAAGGCGAAGTCCCTGTCCATGCAGAGTTGTGCGATTAGAAATTTCAAACCTCAAAATCCCTGGACCATTCTGAAAATTGCCGAATAAGAAGTGTTAAAATATCTTCTTTGAAGCTCCCATGGAAGTGCAATGGCCATAACAAAGGTGACTAATTAATAGTAACCCGCCGAAAGGCAGGCCTGATAAAAAAATGATAATTTTGCATGGGTGAAACAAAGCGCTGTGCTTTCGATTTACCATGTATAAGCCTATATTAACGTTAACCAGAAAAATATACTTACTAAAATTTCCATGTTTGTGTTTCAGCGGGTGACAGAAGTTTCGTTTTCACATTTATAACATAAAATTAGTTTTGTTTTTTATTTCGAAAGTTTAAAATCAGTATATTTGTCGAAGTAATACGAAGGCTAACTTCATATAGTTAACGAAAGTCACTCAAGGAGAACAGACAACTTTTTGAGACACGTTTCAATGTGTGTTAGGAGCTTTAAGAAACGCGGTGGTCATATCACAGGCAATTACATCAAAGTGTGTAAAGCTAAACTGAAAAGGGAAGTGGTCTTACGAGTCTGTCAGCCTAGGCTGACAGACACTGTTTGCCCCGCCCACAACTCACTGGTCCGCCTACAAAAGGGAAGCAAATCTTGTAACTGACGGAGCAATACGGTAAATACCTGTCTCTGTCGCACTGAAACTGGCCTACCAGGAGTAAGTTTGCATGTTTATGTGCAATCTTTTTTAAGAGATACCCCGGTTCCGGTGTTGCTTCGCTTTGTAAAGATGATGACTGCATTGATATCAGGAACAATACCAAAACAGTGCATGAAGTTGTAAAGTTTACTCTAAGTAAACATTACCATATTTATTCCGAGCTCCACTCTTCGGTGGTGTGGGGTATTATTTATGTAGGATCCACAGCTTTCAAGCCACATCATTGTGGCAATTATAGCCAACCATTGTTGACTAGACCAGTTTGAATCCTGGAACGCCATTTTACTGCCTTGCGCAAATCATTCCATGGAAATGATGTCGCCATGTACACTAATTTATGCATGTATGTATGTATGCACTCCTCGGCCTTGTTAAAACTCTAACTTGTACTCAGGCTTACAGTTACTGTGAAAACGTGGATCGCAACTCACTGTGAAAACGCTACACTACATGTGAACGGTGACCCTTGAATGCCCTTCCCAGATGCAAATTTTCCTCGGTTGTTTGAAGTTGACTGGTTTTTCTTACCGGTACTAAAATATCTACTTTAGAGGACGGAATCTGATAAATGTTATTCGTAAAATATTTATGTCCGACTGGAAAGAAACGGGAGGTGGGGTGGGTGGTGGAGTGGCGGGGGGGGGGGTAGATGAGGGGAAACTGACAATTGATTCTCTGTAAGGTAAGTTTTTAAAGATGCGCTTTTTTCTTTACAGGTTTTCTTGATTGCATTCAGCTTGTGCCTCGTAGGAAAACTTCGGTCTGGTTATAGCTTAGAAAAAAAATAAAGTTTGTGTTTACGTTAGAACTGCTTGTCCTGGTTTCCGAGGCTATGACTTCGCGGCCTGATGACGACGACTGGAAAGTTCTACAGAAGGGAGACAACTTATTCTTCAGCGAATGTTCGGTGTTTATAAATCGGTTTATAAAACTGTTCGCAAATTGCAGTCGTTCGAGATGAGACTTTGTAAAGCTGACAGAGCGGAGAAAAACAAAACAAAGAAACATTCAAATGTGACCGTGAAAGTTGAAATTCCATGTATCTAGGCTACATTTTTTCCCCCGAAATTAGGACATTGGCTGTGTTTAGTGGTATATAGATGCCACAGAATTTCAATATAACCTGTTAACATATCAGCCTGTATAGCCCAGTCTAAAGTTAATTAGGTGGAAACGCAATGAGCTCTGAAGGTCATCCAATGCATGCGAAAATATTACGGCCAGTTTGGGATCAACCATACAATGTGCTAAGTTTTGGAATCAAAGATTCTACTTGCCATTATCAATCAACGTTGTTTTTTATGCTTGGGTTGCTATCTTGCCCTTTAAATACCATTTTCCTATGCCTGGCTTAATTCAGACGTTTCTGTAAATGTTAGAAAGTTTTAAAGGGTATCACCATCCATTTCATCTGAGAAACCTGACAGACGGGAAGGATTGTATATGTTGGATAGTAGGCGATACAATGCAACGATTTACTACTGCGATCTACTACAACAATGCGTGAAAAGCCAGTGATATTTTTTAAAAGTTTTTCAAAACCTTCGGAAAAAGTGGTCTGTATGTAGGTTATTTAGAGATAAAATAACCTATATAAAATGAAAAAAGGTATTGGTTTGTTTTGTATATTTAGCGTGTGATTGTTTAGGCAATATATACAGCTAGAATTTTTTGATTGATTTTTGTCTTTTTTATTTTAATCATATTACGTTACCCCATCATACAGGACAGTCGATGATACAAGTAGGGGCCTAGCATGTTTATTAGGAAATGTACGACGATATATGCTATTATGTAATTGTTCACTTCAAGCTATCATATGCTTTAGAGTTAAAAATAAATGATGCAGTAGGTTGCTATGCAACAAAAGACTTGTGCTATTTATATGAATAAATGAATAAATGATTATGGGATTACGCCACATCGGCAGTATTTCAGTCATATCATGGTGAGGGCACGTTTGAACGCTATTCATATGGAAAAACTGTAAAGAGAAATGTTGCCTTTTTATCAATACAAAATGGTGTCTAGTGATTTCAATCCAATACTGACTTACACGGAATTCGTTCCGCCGAGCGCGAATCGAGTTCCACTCACATAACTGCCATGGCAACGTGGTAGATAAAGTGCTGCTGGTTGTGATGGCAATTTCGTCCGTTTATTGACCGATTCGAATGCTTTTGTACCATGGTGTTACCTGAGCAGGTGGTTTGTACCAAGCTGTTACTTGAGCAGGTGACTGTACCACGTTGTTACCTAAGCAAGTTATTTGTACCAACGTGTTACCTAAACAAGTGATTTGTACCACGGTCTTATCAAAGCAAGGGATTTGCACCAACGTGTTACCTAAGCAACGTGTTACCTAACCTAGGTGTTACCATGGTGATTTGTACCATGATGTTATCTAAGCAGGTGATTTTTACCATGATGTTACCTGAGCAGGTGATTTGTACCATAATGTTACCTAAACAAGTGATTTGTACCACAGTGTTATGAAAGCAGGTGATTTGCACCAACGTGTTACCTCAGCAAGTGATTTGTACCAAGATGTTATCACAGCAGATGATTTGTACCGTGGTGTTATCTAAGCAGGTGATTTGTACCATAGTGTTACCTGAGCAGGTGGTTTGTACCAAGGTGTTACCTTAGTAGGTGATTTTTACTAAGGTGTTCTCTAAGCAGGTGATTTGTATCAAGGTGTTACCTGAACAGGTGATTTGTATCATGTCGTTACTTGAACAGGTGATTCGTAGCAAGGTGTTATCTGGGCATTGTACTGCCTGACTTACATGTACAATAAAAGTGGAGACTGAAACTCTTGTAGATCATCTTTAATGTCGATAGAACCTGATCAAATAATGATTGACGAAACTCCTGAAATGATGACCATAAGTGGATTTGTTGTTAAAGAGATTCGCGTTTTAGGTCATCTTAGTTCTTGCGTAAAACAAAGAGTACAGAATCAATGCTTAATTAGTGCACTCGTAGGCCTATGTATTGCTTAAAAGAGCTCACCTGACCCCGTATACAGTTCTACAACTGTATAATGAGATTATCCGGTCTACAATGAATGTTATATAACCATGCAGTGAATCAAATAAAACATTTTTCTGTATTATGTGGTATTTATGGAATTCTTTATGTGCAGCTGTATACGGTATAGAAAGCTATTTCCGACAGCAAACCATGGTTCTTGATTGATTGATAACTAATTAATTAATCTGGGTTAAGCCAATTTTACACTACTGGTCCATTTTCAAGGCTACCTGCAACACATTAAGGTGTCGGCAAGTGTTCTTGGTGTCTCTTACGGTTTGCAGTTAACGTTATCATACTCGAGTTCAGACGTGTGCAAAAAGCAGCGCATGCGCGTGTCCAGGCTTGTTGTCAAGAGGTATCAGAAATGAACAGTGTGAGAGTTTTGATTTGATTCCTGTTCTTAGCATAAACCTAGATTTATAAATTTAATGTTACAACAAAATTTTCAGAGAGTGTCCGCCGTAACGAAACGGTATGAACTCATTTCGAACACGAAAGTGTAAAAACTTCGTACTCTATACAGTTGGCCCGCAATAATGTGTGGCATATCGCAGTATAAGGTTGTTACTAGGGGACTGTGGAGTCCAAACTCCTATTCCACCTAAGCATGTGGTGTGTATATACGCGTGGGAGAGTTTATTTGCCACAGGCCGTTGGTTTGTGTACTCTGGTTACTCTGATATACTAAAACCAGAAAACTGAATGCCATCGTACAAGTGAAAACTAACTAACTAACTAAATAAATAAATAAACAATTCTTACGGTATGTGGTATGCGACCAATTATGACGAGTTTCTCATTCCATGTGAAGGAACGTATTTTAGTGTTTGTCACTTTTCACCTGGTGGAGATATCTGACACGGGAAAACACTTTCTCCGTTACTAAGAATAGAGTCTCAATCAACGCGAAATTACCATTGCAAACAATACCCACTCAGATGTCCGCGGAATGCGGTCACGTGGCTATACATGCACGTCGGCGGTCAAGGGGGAGCCCATTTTCACAGAAAGGTAAATCTGGAACTCGTGAAGCTAATTATTAATAATGTCAGTCCTAATATTTCTGATAGTTACGCACCAGATTACGTAGCGATAACAATTTGTGTCGCTCAGCCACAAACTTCAGCCTTTGTGTTGTTTTCAAATACATGATGTTCACATGTAAGCTATAGCGCAGTATTTCTCAAGCTTTATATATGACATGATGGCCACCGTCGTGTAAGTGAAACATTTTTGAGTACGGCGTAAAACGCCAATGAAATAAATAAATAAATAAATAAATATATAAATAAATATATAAATAATTAAATGTATATATGACCGATCTTCCGCTCACTTCTGAGGATTGTTTCCACTTTGTTGCCGTCTGCAATGGCCTTCCAGGTGAATTGTTAAGTAAACACACTCACAGCAGAGGACGGCTAATGGTAAACGCCCATAAATCTTTGTCAACATATATTAACCGAACCAGGAGGCAGGGCTTACAACAAACTGTGAATAAATTCAACCCAAAATTAAAGTCTTAGTTACACACAGAGCCGTTGTCTTTTTAATCGCTCACTCAATATTGTCCTCAATTATTCGCTGGATATGTTTCTAAACCATTCATTCTGTCACTCCTATGTTAGCGCAACGTGAATGATAATAATGATAATGATAATAATAATGATGATGATGATAATAATCATAATCATAATCATAATCGTAACAACAATAATAATAATAATAATAATAATAATAATAATAATAACAACAATAATAATACCAATGATAATAATAATAACAATAATAACATCAATAACAGTAATAATAATAATAATAATAATAATAATAATAATAAACAGCTCATTTGTTTTATACGACAACTCTTCATTGTAACATTATATCATAAGAGTTAAAAAAGCAGATATTTTATTCAGTGCTCTCTGAGAAAAAAAATTCTTAATAGAATTCTTAATGCTCGCTATTCCTAACAGCCATCATTCAGCCTCTCAAACTCTTAATCAGCTGTAAACCAAACAACTCTGACCCTTCAATCCATTCACGCGTCCACTGATCAATCAGTCGATTAATTAATGAACCAATCAATCCGACACATGTGTCAACATGAGCCCACGATTGCTGCTTTTCATTGAACACATCTTACTGTTTTTTTTCGCTGTGTGTAAATTTATTCCTGGTCAGAAGAGAAAATACAAAACATTGTCGGGGGTCTCCGTGGATGACGTGGGAAGCCTCTGCGCGGCGTAATGACCCAAGTACCTTTCACCAATGCAGTCGTTGGGAGTTCAAACCCTGCTCATGCTGGCTTCCTCCCCGGCCAGTACGTGGGAAAGCCCGCGAGCAACATATGGTCTTGGATGGTCGTGGGTTTCACACAGCTCTACCCGGTGTCTCGGATAAAAGAGAGATTTTTCAAACGTCTTGGAGGCAACTTTATTTGCTGTGGAATGAGATCATTGTTCAGGCCCATGGAGCTAATCTGATCGAGAGACAAGGGGTTTTAGGTTTGAAACAGATTTGTTTTATTTCCTCTCTCTACATGTCATCAGTTTCTGGGCTGAGCCTTCATATCAGCCCCAGGCGTTTACGATGAACGATTTTACCCAGTGAGAATAGAGATGAATGGAAAACAATAAAACACATAATGAAAAACAAGGTGAAAAAAAAAAAGAAAAAGAATTGGAAAAACATTGGGGTGAGCTGGTCGCCTGTACGTACGCTGTGTTTGAGTTGTAGGTGTTATAGCGTATCAGTCAAGCGTAAAGTAACCCGAGCTGGTCGTCCCCCAATCAAGTCTGTGCGCATTCCACCTGTTCTGAAAGCATCTCGCAGTCACATCACGTCAGAGTTTTACTTCGGCCGAGGGTTGAACCTGATGTGTTGACGGTCCAGAGCAGCGAATTTACCCACCTCACCGATTGATGGCTAATCGAGCTTTTTGTAAGTGTCTGTTTTTTTTTTTTCTTAACGCACCGTTTTATTTGCATATTTCTCACCTTGGCTATAGCGTTGACCTCGTTTATAAGCTCTTAGTTCGTGAAGTTATGATGTTACCTGCTTCTAACAGGTGTGGTGTATTTACTTTTTACAGACCCCTAAAAATAGGGACTGTGACTTAAGGAGGCGTTCCTTGCCCGTATCTCGCATTTTCATCTGAACGCAATGCCTTCTGCAAATTCTTCTCCAAAGTCTGCTTTTTGTTATTATTATTTACGTGTTGTGAACGCTTCGCCCGACTGTTTACTCGGCCGAGGCATGTAATACAAATGGAGCGGCTAATTTTGGTGGGGGACGTCATGCTTGAAGTTTGTGAATTATGACACACCGCATATTCGCATCTGTTCGCTTTTGTAGCGCACTAACGACGTGCATTCAACTCTGAACAAAGCACGTGCTGAAATGTAAATTTGTTGCGGATGTTCTCAGGACATGGAAGTCAGGTTTCAATCACGTTGCTACAAATACAATTTATGTCTGAATTACATTTAACCCCAGTGTCTCTTTCACATTAAATTGCCTGATAGGACATTCAAAGTCGACCCTTCTGTATTACACAGAAAAAAAGTAGTTTCTCTTTCTGCTGAAGTGGTTAGTTCACACAACAACTATTCGTCGTTACACCCATGATTCATCAAGCCATCATTATGCCCATACGCGACATTGCGTAGGCCAAACCACAATAGCTGTCGAAATTAATCCCCAGGCATGTTTTTACAGCTATGGCTGAAAACAGGTCATCCGCGCATACTGCCGAGTTTTGCACATGGCAGTACTTACAAAATGCCCGAAGAGTGCCGAAGTGTATACATCTACAATACGACACACGGTGATGTGTACCGGTAGCAAATTCTGCACATGTATTCGATTCATTCACAGAAATCGTCTTCTATTGCGGCTGTTTTGTCATGCATGGTTTTTTTATTTATTTTTTTTTAGACTCTGCTCGCGTGCCTGGATATACCAAAGATCTTGAACTCTGTCCTGTGAGCGGCCATTTTTATTGTTACTGTAGAGCAAGCAGCTTCATACTATTATTCACATATTTAGAGAGAAGAAAAATTTGCCTGGGCAACAATCTAACTTTTGCTAAACATAACGAGAAATAAGTTAATAAATGATGAATGAAAACTTTCCCGACCTTTCGTTTTTTTTCCGTGCAACAAATTGTAGAAAGTAAGGCCTGAAATTCACGTAGATGCCGAATGACCCAGCATGTAATATATCACTTTTTAAACGACCTTTTTCTTCGTTCGATGAACATGCCTTACTCTAACTCATGAACAATAGAGTAAACTCGCTGAAACTGGTAAAACTGGATATGTTATCATGCCTAACTAAACGACTACATTGCCCTGTATTATTTTTTAAAAATCCTATATTTGCACGGCTGTGGCTAATGGAAAGCCGTGCATCATCTTCATCCTACACTGCCAAAGACGAGTGCTGGTTTAAAGCGGCAATAATAATAGATACAACTTAAAAAAAAACCCTCAGAAATTGCAGGTTCCAGTAAAATTAACCTGTTTAGGCTTTCTCATCCGTTTGATTTGACTGGAAAATCTTACTGGTAGTCGGAAATGACATGTAATCAAACAACATCAAACCTAACTTTGTTAAATAATCCTTCTTCAAAAATGTTGAAAATGAAGCAGTTGTAATTATGATAGCTTACTGATGGCGCAGTTTCAAACTGGAGCAGCGGAACAGCATCTCTTTGAAAGCAGTTTTACATTCTATTTTTTTTGCCTTTATTGCCATATATCACATCATCGCAGTCAAACCACTCGTAGCGTAATTATCTTTTTGTTTCTGTAGTACGATATATTTAAGTGCTGTTATTTAGTAGGACACGAAGTTTGCTTCTCTAACTCTAATTTACATCCGAACACTGACAATACTGCAACGCCTTTGCACACTTCATTCCGGAATATTCCACTTATCCGTAACGCTAGATTGTTCTGTTGAACATCTCCACCAACAATTTGTTTGAGTTTACCCTCGGTCATCGAGGAGATCAAGGCACGCGCTGAATACACTGAGGTCGCGTGTTCGAATCCAGCTCTCGCTGGTTCTGCTGCAGTTTTAGATCAGAGACTTTTCTGGTACCCACAAAGAAAGGCACTACACGGCACGACACTACACGATATATGCTATGCTATACTATGCTATGCCATTGTTGCATGTTCATGCCCAAGTCATCGTTATCAATCTTTCTTCTGCAGATGGTCGTGAGTTCCCCCCCCCCCGGCTCTGTCCGGTTTCCTCCCACCATATTGCTGGGCGCCGTCGTAAAAGTTAAATATTCTTGAGTACGGTGTAAAACACCAATCAAATAAATAAAGAAATCAATCTTTCTTCTTTGAAATTGGCATCGATGATCAATGAAATCACCCGTTCTGTTCCTTCATCGTTATTATTGCTGATATTTACCTGATGCTAATTTGTCACATCTCAGAAATTAATAGCGGACTGAATGATTATGTTAACAGATTAACAGCTTGGTTGATAAATTGATCGAGGTGGGAATACAGATAAACTTCATTATTTTGGTAAACGTTAAGGTTTTATGCTTTACAGTGTGACGGTCCAGGAAACTGTCAACTCACCGTAATTATGTTTATCACTGAGATATCGTTGAGTACATACCAGACTTGGTGCCTTATTCAGCCATCTATCATGAACACCTGACCCGGCAACCCATTCAGCATAACAAGGATAACAGACTTGAGACCCACTCAGCTGCATGACATGGACACCGGACATGACACCCCACTCATCTTCATAAAGTCACCAGACTTGACATCCTAGTCAGCTACATCCATCACGACAAGACGACAAGACACCACAATAGACACCCAAGTCAGCGTCATATCAGGGACACCAGATTTGACACCCTATTCAGCCTCACCATGGCTTAAGCCGTGGTGCTAGTGAGGCGTGCAATTTGTTACTTCTTAATGTCTTACATGAACAGATAGAATAAAACCCTAACTGAGATAAACAGTCAATGGGTCGGATTTCACCGGTAATTTGTGACCATTTGCCAACTCTCACACTGTCGTCGCTGCCCAGTGCTGTAGTCATTTATTTTGTATTCCTGGGTAAACCGGTGCAGGAGTCTGCTGGTTGACCATTAAAGCATATAAGAAGCCAGGCCCCTTTACATTCTTTTGATGTTATTGTGTACATGTATTAAATTTAATGACAACACGGCATTTCGAGTAATCACATGACAACATCACCAGACTTGACACCCCATCTAGCCCCATGACAACAACACCAGACTGGACACCCCACACATCACATTACAACAACACCAGACTTGACACCCCATCTAGCCACATGACAACAGCACCAGACTTGACACCTCATTCAGCCACATGATAAGACAGCAGACCTGACACTCCATCCAGCAACATGGCAATAGCACCAACCTTGACACCAAATCCAGCCACGTGGAAAGACACAAGACTTGGCACCTCACTCAGCCAGACGACAAGATACCAGACTTGACACCCCGCCCAACCACATGACTAGACATCAGACGACACCTCAATCAGCCACATTATAAGACACCAGGTATTGACACCCCCTCCAGCCACATGGAAAAACACCAGCCCTGACACTCCGTCCAGCAACATGACAATAAGACCAGACTTGACACCACATTCAGCCACACGACAAGACACCAGACTAGACACCGCAATCAAGCCACATGGTTTGACATAATTTCCAACTGTAACTTTTTTGTTTCTCAGGCTGAGCGACTAAAACATTTCCACACAGCATACACAGGCCGAAACGCCTGTCCTAATTACACGTAGTTATTACATTATTATAATGCAGGGAGACCATATAGCACAACATGTGACTCTTATGACACTCTATATGTTAAGTGCATGTAGCCAGTTATTTATTTAATTGGCTCTTAACGAGGTACTAATGACGTATACATATGGTTAATTTGATGGACTGGTGCATAACACAGTTACCAGGGGCTTCCATTACCCAGGAGCCTCTCACCACTGCGCACCCTCCGAGCTCAAATTAAGCTCAGGCTGGCATCTTTTCCGGTCGCACGTGGAAAGGTCTGCTAACAAACTGTGGATGGTCGTGGGTTTCCTTCCACCACAATACTGGCGACCGTCGTATAAGTGAGACATTCTTGAGTGCGGCGTAAAACACCAATCAAGTAAATAAATAAGTAAATGGTATATAAATAAATAAATGGTAAATAAATTAATAAATACATAACGCAGCTCTCAAGAATATTTTATTCACGCAACAGTTTTCAGTGCCGTGAGTGATAGATTGATTGATTGATAGATTAATCGATTGGTGTTTAACGCCATTCTCCAGACTTTTTCATCTCTAAGAAGGCGATGAAGGGTAAAGGTGGAGATGGGATCTTGATATTCTTCTCTGACCGTTTTGTAAAATTGGTCATTGTGTTTCCTTTTGTGTTAGGGTTTTTTCATTTGTTCCGTTACCTGTCAGGGTAGATTTAACGCCAGAAATAAGAACAATGAGCCATTCGTTAATTTTCTGCCTCAGAGAGTCTATAAATCATTCTAATGGCTGTTGTTGATAAGTATCATTATTAATAGTTGCAGTATTAAGTTTCACACATTGTCATATTATCATAGATATTGTCCATATCATACCCATACGATACGGTCTTGTACCAGCGTGTACATGAGGGAAGGCTTCTCAAAGCCTTACAACCGACACACAGAGCTAGGCGCGAATAATGAACTGATTTAGCGAAGATGTATGTCTACATGTTTATCTGGAGAGATATAACTTGATCAATAATACCATATTACTCCAATATCTCAGAAAATGTGATGCTTGTGACCAAGGTTCAGTACGTGATATGATCATGGTTTATTATACCTTATTTGGTGTTGTTGTAGTTGTTTCAGGGCCTGTTACGAAGAGGCGTGGCGAAGGTTCATACCTTATTTGAGCATGCCTTAGCAATACCTTAATCCCTTATTTGGTTTTGTTGTTGTTCCAGAGTCTGTCACGTACAACCTGAACATGGGCGCCCGCACAGACGCTGTCCGCTACATCCTGTCCTTCATCAATGCACTCTTTTTGGTGAGATGTCAATATCCCTCATCTTCTGTGTCTTAAGATTAACCACTAATGACCCGAACAACAATTATACAGGACAATATGTAATAAAGCCGGTTAAACTCGAATTTAATCGCCTCTTGTAGGCTACAGTATATATCGGCCGAAACAAACTCCCTGTAATTCGTTAAGGACCTTATACCGGATTTTTGGTGTGGTGTGATGAGAGACTCGTAAAACGCCTACTTGCCTTTAACAAAGGGGTCCAAAGACGTGTACTACTTTGTTCTTTCTTGGATTACGTCACACTTCTAGGTGCTTGTGTGCTCAGAAAGCACTTAGGTAGTACACAAACGCTGAAACGTCACAGCAGAAAACAATACGTTTCTCTGCAACTTGGACCCTTTTGTGTAGCCCATCAGATTCTTCCATTCGCTGGTGTGCCTTCGGTTTTATTCCTCTTTTCCCCTTGAGTTTTATTGCCTTTCCCTGGATCTTAGATCTTATTTCCCTGGTTGCCCGTGGTTCCGGTTTTGTTTGGTTTCTCTCAGCTGCAAACCTTGTTCCTCTTTTTTGTTCCTAGAGCTTTGTCGGTTTTCCCTGTTTAAGCACCTTATTACCCTGTTGTTTTTCTGGGTTTGTTACGTTTCTTTTGTCATGGCAATAATGATGGCGTAAACCAATTTGCTAATAATGATATTAACGACGATATTAATGATGAATCTAATGATCAAATGATCTGGTTAATCGTGACGTTAATTATCCGTGTGTAATGAAGAAGCTTTTGATTATGTTAATGCGCTTATTAGGATGCCTATATGTAGATCCCCTGGGGGGGGGGGGCTCAGTCGGTTAGCGCGGCAGCGCAGAGCAGTGGCCCAGAAGCCTCCCACCAATGCGATGGCTGTGAGCTCAAGTCCAGCTCATGCTGTCTTCCTCTCCGGCCGTAAGTGAGAAGCTCTGTCAGTAACCTGCAGATGGTCGTGGGTTTTCCCCAGGCTCTGTCCGGTTTCCTCTCATAATGCTGGCCGCCGTCGTATAAGTGAAATATTCTTGAGTACGACGTAAAACACCAATCAAATAAATAAATAAATATAGATCCCCTGAGGTTTTGGATAGATGACGCAAATTACGAAACTGATGATGTTATATATCGTAAACCATCAGTCAAATAAATACATGAACAAATTGGTTTCAGCTGGCCGGCCTGGCCACCGTGGCCGTGGGACTATGGCTCTTCTTCACCTTGCACGACGTCTGGATGTTCGGAGAAGTCGCCGAGTACTCGGAAAGTCAGAGTCTCCGCAACTTCTGGCTGGCCGACGTCATCTTCATCGCGGCAGGGGTGGCTGTTGTAGTTTTCGGCTTCACCGGCATCTGCGGCGTTTGCGTCAGGAACTCGTGCATCTGGGCGTTTGTGAGTGGTCTTGTCACTGGAATCAATGGTCATGACTTAACCACGCGGCTCCATTATTTCAGCCATGTCGAAACGATGGCGTATTAGAAGCCTGGTGATAAAGATATGGGCAATTCTTTGTCCAATTCACATGCAATAAAAGCTAATGACGAACCAGTAATGCCTGTGCCTTGACATAACTGTTCTTGGACTTTCTTTAGGCTTTCCTCTTAACTGAATGAGATCGAGTGCTCAGATTCGAAAGAGAGCTTGATGGATCTGACGTCCTAACTGACAAACACATGCTGACCTGACATCATAGTCTGGCATTCTCAGGTCTTCACACGGATCACTCCAAGTAACCACTGATTTCTATGGCATAATTACTGTTTGACCAAACACTGACGTTTACTAAAATTGCAAATTGGCAAATTCACTCAGTTTAGATCCTTCCTTTTTTGTTTGTTTGTCATTTTACACCGTTTGAAAAGCGTTTCACTGGGTCAGATATATGAGTGAAAAATGAGATTGAATATTGTTGGTTGTCCTCGCCTTAGAACGCCCAATCACGGTCTACAAATGTTGGAGTTGATACTGAAACAAGAATATAATGTTGGTACGGTTGATTTCTTTTTCATATCCATTTTTTTACACGTTGATACGATTCATAAATTCACAAGATCGTAACAGTTAATGTATTTCATTCATGTATAAGTTCTGAGCTAATGGGGAAAATGTATTTTTCCAACATTTATTTAAAATCATTATCAAGAAAAACAGGATTCAAAATAATAATATTCTGTTTTGAAGATCTATTCTGCCATAAAACACAATTTGTTTTTTTCACCCGTTTCTTCATATACAGCAGTACATGTAAAATAAGACCCATCTGGCTTCTTTTGAAAGATTAAAGTAGCTCTTCTTGTTCAGCTCAGTAAATGAATCAAGGCTTCAGGGAAATTTGCCTGAAAGTCAGTATAAGTGCATAAACTATTTATTGTGTTTTTTGTTGTTTTGTTTCCAGCAAGCTGTATGTCTGCTTTTAGTGATAGGGGTACATATAGCGGCCCTGGTGTTCGCAGTGAATTCCTTCGCACAGGTTTGTGTACGCCATGCTTGAATCGGGAGAAATCGGATATATTAAGCCCGCACTATGTGTATCTTAAAGGCATTGACAGCTTTTCTGAAATCTGCCGTAGAGAGAGTAAAAAGGGGGCTTCGGGGTGTTGGTATTGCGGGAAAACTTCGGCTGTTTTCTTCTATTTTCTACTGTGTTACTTTTTTACTTGTTTTACTATTTTTTTGATGGCATTTGTGAACAGATGAAATTTAAAGAGAGCATATCCTCAAATACGCATGAAAGCAAACCTAATCATAGAACAATGAAATCCATGGAAGAGAAATTTAAAGAGAGCATATCCTCAAATACGCATGAAAGCAAACCTAATCATAGAACAATGAAATCCATGGAAGAGAATTGCTAATATTTCTTTCCAGGAATAGAGGCAACTTACTGCAAGAACTAGACGGAAAAGCTATAACAGGAAAATAAAAGGATCACAAACGATTAATACGGCAACTGTAATAACCTGTTACAGAAAAGCGAAATGTGCAATGGGATACTCTCTAAAAACGACTGTGTACCACAGGTACCCATAATGTGACAAAGAGTAACATTTGCATATTTTGTGTACTAGATGTATACATATTGTGTACTTGAAAAAAAGACGTGTATTGGTGGTACATATAGTTGTGTACCTCTAGTACACATAATTGTAAATATTCAGTTTTGTTAAAGTTTGTGTACCTGTGGTACACTGATGTTTTTAGAGAGAACCGTGTCCAGGGGAATGGCGACTTGTTGTCCAAGCTGAACTAACCATTGTTCTCTTGAAAATAATGAGTAAAGCGTCAGAAGTTGAACTACAAAACCTCAAAAGTTAGCCCACAAAACGTCACAAGTTAGTCCACTAAACGTCATTCCAATGTTTAGACGATCAAAAAATTACTTTACGCTGGAAAGGCTCACCATTGTATCAAAATCCTGTATTTGTGGGAAATTTGTACCAGTAACTAAAAAAAAAATCCCTCAGATTTGTAACTGTGAGGCTATTGGTGTGATTTCAGCACGACAGGTCGTCCTCGGCGATGAGAAATGAACTCCGACAGACATACGACGGTGTAGGAGTCAATGTGTACAGCCAGAGATTCAGTCAGCTCCAGGCTAGCGTAAGTGACCGGACACAGACACATGCTACTCTAATAAAATAGGGCTCTCGCTGACCCGTTCGAATGCAGCTCTCTCTTCACAACAGCCAATCGTAATCTGATCAGTGAGGTCGTAGGCTCGTATGCAACTACTGGCTGTTTCCTGTACGTGCTTTAAGTCAGGGTCTTTGTACCAGACTGCCTTTCTCTCTGGTTGTACGCTGGGAGGTTTGCCAGGAACATGTGGGTGGTCGTGGGTTGTCGCCGGGGTCTGTCCGGTTTCGTCTCACCACAATACTGGCCTCCGTCATATAAGTGAAATATTCTTGAATGCGGCGTAAAACACAAATCAAATAAATAAATGAGTGAATAATTTGTACCAGACAAATTACCTGTCAAAGGGCTGTGGTATACACCGGGAACCCCACCCTTAAATCTAAGTAAATGAATAGACGTACATCCCTCTGAACTATGGCATGATCGAGTCCTGTATTCTGGATATGTGATTTGTAAATCTAGTCCAGTGACGTGTAATATACTGCAATTAATACCATTGCATTTTCTTTTACCTAATTCTGCTTGACCCAGGTTGCTAAGGCTGCTACTGTTTATTGAAAAGGCTGTTACATGAACAGTCAGGGTAAAACCCTGTCTGCGGTAAACTGACAAGACACCGTGTAGTTCACCGGTTACGTGTGACCATTTGACAACTCACACATTCGTAGCTGATCTAATTTAGTTTTACTTCCTATACAGCAGTCTTTGTTTCATATTCCTTCATGTATTTATAATAGTTTAGTCGAGTGCCTATTCCCTGCATACCTTTATTCGTTTTAAACGTTTAGTCAAGAGTCTATTCGTATGTGGAACTAGAGTACCACTTTATAAAACGTAATTCATATATGAATGTGTAACGGTCGCCCAGGGTTTTTCCTCTCACACAGTACGAGTGTTGCGGTGTCAACGGTGTCACGGATTACACGGCGGAGATAGAGGCGTTTGAACGTTACAACGCCAACCTCGGCACGCTTCGAAGCTTTCCTCCAAGAACCTGCCTCGGTACCGACGATGAAGTTTTCACTCAGGTAAGAAAAGCCGACATGTTCCATCCGGGTTGAAGATGTATCTAAGCAACAGATGACTTTTCTGTTGTCAATTTATCATGAACACGCATTAATTTCAAGAAGACAAACTGGAGTCGACGTTCGATTGAATCGATCCCAGTGAACCCTACGCCTTACTGGCCATTTTTTTAAGCTGTCCCAGTGCAGGAAGAAGACAGGAGGTCTTTGCTTTCCAGCCATTTGACTGTCACCATGAGCCTTAAGAGGAGGCTGAATAGACGCTGACTGTGTTATAAAGTCTTAATAATAGCGTAATTTGTGACCGATTGCCGTAAAATTGTCCAAAAAGGAAAACAATAAATGTCAGAGGTGCTTCGGAAGAATAAGCACTGTAAATCAATAGAGATAAGAACAGTAGAGGTCTGTGGAGGTCAGTTGAGGTGAATGTCACAAGTTAACTGTTCTGGGCAAGGGAGAGAACCAGCAGCTTATGAATGCTAGTGATTTAAAGTCAAGCATCTTAATCACCCTGCCAACACCCGTCCTCTTTTTTTTGGCTCTGTTTCTGTTTTTGTCGTTTCTTTCTGGAGTTTTCTAAAAGTTAATTTGTAATTGAAATAAAATGTTTGCAAGAAATGTTTCGTTTTATTTCAAAGTAAAAGAAACGTAAAGGAATTTTACATCGGCCTGTTCCTCACGAGAATAGCTCCTTTTCAAAATGTGCTTTTTTGTGTTTTGATATCTACTCAAAGGTAACCTTCTATCTATACTCGCTTGTGCAAGTTATTAGCTGAGATTTACCTTGTCCTTATTTGTACAGGGGTGCCACGAGAGTTTGAAGAATGCCTTATACAATCTTTACGTATCCATCCTGGTCCTCAGTTCCGTGTCCATATTTTGTGCGGTAAGTGAATGGCAATCGACACCTCTGACGGGCTACACAAAAGGGTCCAGATGGCAGAGAAACGCATCGTTTTCTGCTGTGACGATGCAGTGTTTGTGTACTGCCTATGTGCTTTTGGAGAACACAGTATGCACCGAGAACTGTGACGTAATCCAACAAAGAACACGCGGCTTTGGACCCTATTGTTAAAGGCGGGAAGGAGTTTTACGAGTTTCCCATTGATTAATCAATGGTTTGATTCATTGATTGATGTGTAACGCAGTTCTCAAGAATTTTTAACTAGTATGACTGCAGCCACATTTATAAGTGAAAGAAACAGGTCTGTGTGGAGAGAACCACTGCCATGAGAAAGCTCCTGACTTAAAGCCGCAGCCAAAAAAAGTCAGTTTCGAACACGCGACCACATTAGCCAAGAGGCTGACCTGGCCGGGTGCCCTCGGTTTATCCATCTGAATCAGAGAGATTGTAGATGAGAAGCAACGTGCATCAAATCAAATAAATTTGTTCGAGCAGGACAAGGACAGTGGGAATATAAGTGTGACAAACGTTTGGAATGACTCGTATTATTAGGGAAATAATTTTCACATTTGTGTTGAGCCCAGATCTTAGCATTGTAATCACTATTCTCGGTTCGTTTAACTCCAACTGATTTCTGTATAACACAGGACATAGTGTTTGTTGTTGCTTCTGTTGACGTTTTCCTATCCACTACAGCTTCTTTAGATACTCTGTTTGCTCTCACAAATGTTTATTTCCATTTATTACTGTTGAATGCACTATTTTAATTGTAGTCATATTTCGGTCAGTTGCCACTGTGTCGGTCATCCCATTCGTACTCGATTCTTCTATGTTTACATAGCACATTTGAATTCTTTGTTTGCAGATCTGATCCGATTGCCCTGGCTTGTTATGTTTCGCTGATGCTTGTTGTTTTGCTGACTTTTTTCTATTTCATTATCTTTCTGTGTTGTTTCAGTTGCTGTTGTTTGTACTGGCCATATGTCTGTGTGTGCGATACAAGGAAGACGCCATTATCACTCATCTTTAATGAGCAATAACGTCATAACACCTGTATGCTTAACAAACTTTCCAATTCAAGATAACTAAAATATCAATTCAAGTACATGTACTGTGATTTTTTAAAAATATTTCTAAATTACCTGTACCACATACTTTTCGATTACCTCAAGCAGGTAAGGTTCGCCATAGGAAGATCTATCTTTGACAGTAATTTCTCCTCGTTTTTTGGAAAACGGTACTTTGTTGTAAATGGGTCAGGGCAATGCTGCATTGCTTTTTGTCTGTGCAATCATTTTACGCTGGAGATAATATTTTTCTCCTCACTTTCGATAAAGGTGCTTTTCACCTTTATTGTTATTCCGCAGTCGACAAACTTTTCTTTGCCAAAGCAACTCTCAGTTCCTCTTATGTCCGAATAGCGGTTTTACTGTTCAGATAAATTACATTCATCACAACTTTGAAAAAAACTTTAAGAAAAATTTTAATGCGATAATTTTGCCTGTGATTTAATTCCACCGAGTCAGTTCTGGATTTCAGACTAAGCCGTCTGCTTTTACTTGTACATACTCTATAGACCTTATGTATTTTGTGTCAGAAATTTAACAAGGCACAAAGAGACAAATGAGACATGAAGCAAACAACAGCTGAACTCAATGTTGAGTGGAATTTTGCAGTACAGCGGACATCTGTCAGAATGGTTTTCACATAATCTGTCGAGCCATAGGATTAAGTATATATAAATACAATGTAGATGCAGTGTATTTGCATACTCGTGCATGTATTACCTATAACAGACCCTTGGCGCAAATCATTCCATGGAATGGCGTCACCATGTAAGCCAATTTATGTATGTATGTAAGTGCCTATTACAGACCTGTCTGTGTAACAAATCCATTTGCCCGTGCTCCAGTATGAATTACGGATACGTGGATCCGAAATGAAAAAACCCTGGAAGAAATGGTGTTCATTTCCCTCGCAATGTTATATACATCAGACCACTGTAATCTTCAGTAAACGTCGTCTCATTCTGCGTCACCGTAGCCAAAATGATGGTCAATTCTTCACGAGTAATACATTCGTGTTTTGACTGGGCATTAGAGTGATCTCCTCTTAGCTCTCTTAAATGATCACCCGCAGATTACAACGCTATATCGTAGCCTAGTAGGTTTGTTTGTCCCCATACGAACAGAATGAGGATTTCTCTACGATCTGATCCGAACAGAACCAACACTCGTGTCTGTCCTGAGATTCATTCAAAAGTCTTGTGCTCACTTTCCTATCCAAGTTTCAAAAAACACACTTTCTATTTGTAAGGTGAACCGGAAGTTGTGTTGTTTACCTATTTATAATATTATTATATTTACCATATACCCTAAGTATGTGAGTATGACTGATTAACCATTATACCTGTAACCTACAACATACACAATGTACATCTTGCTGTATATTTACTGTAATTAAGTTTCCCTGTAATAAAGATTCTTTATTTAAAATGATATTTTTTTTGTATGTTTGAAATCCAGGCTGAACCTTCACGTAAGTTCGTTTGTCAGCTACCTGACCGTGTGAAATGCTTTTTTCCACACTGCACTTGAGGCTCCTGTCTTTTTTCACCATTTCTATTCATACCGATACATAGATTGATTGATTAATTGGTTTTCAAGGCATATGCACTTTCACGACGGTGGTCAGGCACATATGTCGAGGAAGCCGGTGTACCCGGAGTCCTCATGTGCCTGAAAAACATGACTTAAAGCCGTGGCGAGAGATGAACTGGAACTCTCGCCAATATTGGTCAAACACCTAATGGTCACAGCGAATCGACATTTTAACCATCTGAGAGAGCGAGGCACCCCATTTCCAAATGAAGATATATGGAAGGTGTAAGAAGAACAGTTTATGTATTATTTATGTTAGAAGTGCCGCTAATGGGAATTTCTTTTCAGGTGGCTCAGTTGCTAAGAGTTCTGAATTTCAAATGAGGGCGCCGTGTGATCCGCAGAGTAAATCGTCCAATCATTACATAAGGCTAGTGCAGCTTAATGACACAGGTGGCTCTCACCAATGCGATTACTGTGAGTTCAAATCCAGCTCATGCTGGCTTCCTCTCCGGCCGTAACTGGGAAGGTCTGCCAGCATCCTGTGGATATTCGTGGGTTTCCCCCGGGCTCTTCCCGGTTTGCTCCAACCATAATGTTGGTCGCCGTGTAAGTGAAATATTCTTATGTACGGCGTAAAGTACCAGTAAAGTAAATACATAAATAAATTACGAACGGCACATGCAGTTTCGACGTCGTCATTATGTCGACTGCACTAATGACATCAGGCAAATTGCACCAAAGCCACAGGCACGGGAAATGCTGCAGAAAAAGGCTATACACGGTTTACTCCTCATCTGTAGTTAAAGGAGATGACTTATTGGGCAATTTGTGGTAAAAGAGTATGAATTGAAGATTTAAAACCGACGTTCAAATTTTTTTTTTTTTTAGATATTTTTGAACTCCTAGGCAACAAAGTTTAAGATAGGTCATAACACACACTCAACCGCGGATAATAAATACCTCCCTGCATAAAGGGACCTAACTATGAAATTTTTTTTGATCAATCAGAACTTGGGAAATTGTAAAGCCCGATTAGCGGATGTGACATGAATCGGACCCTCAAGTCATTACCATTCTATCCTTTCTACGTACATAATACGGGTTATATTGGCACCGCCGATGCGAATTCATCTCGATTACGGACGGTTGGCTCCTGTCCCTTGTTTTGTTAGAGCACAGACAACAACAAAGAGGTGGCGGGATACCTCAGTGTGCAAATATTGGCTGCACAAACAGAAAGTCGAATACAGGCGGACTGGATGTCGCTAGAGAGCGCAGGACCCGATTCACGTCAACTAGCCAGCTTACGGCGTTGAAACATATGTTTCTTAGATATCTGATGGTGTGTTTTAAATCTTCAAACCTTGCTCTTTTCACTACAATTTACGTCACACTTCCCCGGTCTTCTACTTTAACAGGGAAGCTTTCCCTTCTGAAGGAATGAGTGACCTCTTGTGGTTTCATGTGGTACTTAACAATAATCTCCTTGTGGCAGGCCAAGTGTTGCCGCGACTGGAAGATCATGCAGGAGACACCAGACTTGACATGCAACCCTGGCACATTACACTGACACCGGGCCGACTAGTCCTGTTTACTTGTTCTAGCCTCACAATTCTGAGCGTCAAACGAGGCAGCAACAAGTAGAAATTTTTAAAGGCATTGGTATGACCCTAGCCAGCTTGAACTTGGATCTCCCGACCTCGACGCGGACGCTGTAACCACTACACCACCGAGGCGGTGCCCGTCTGAAGGAGTAGACGGACACAGGCACAGACAGGCGCAAACAATCACACAAAGACAGACATGAACAGTCAGAAACCCACACACAGGTAGACACACACATTCAGACAGAGACAGGCACGCGCACAGACACACAAACACAAGCAGACACCCGCAGACATGCACAAGCACACACAGAAAGAGACAGACATAAAGGAACACAGACATATACACACACACACGCACACACACAGGGAAAGACACACAGACATATACACACTAAGACTGGCAAAGGCTGGCTAACGATATGTTAAACGAGTTTTATTGAATATTTTAACTTATATACATGGTCATTGTATGTAGAATTGAAACGAATCGACTGGAGGTAATAATATGTACACGGAAATTTCTAAACACATCTTGACAACACTTACATAAGATCGGTGCAATTTAAAACAGGAACTCCAACAGTCAAAGAATCAGACAACTCCAAGAAATTAGTCCGCTTTAAAAAATACAACAACTCTTCTAAATGAAAAGAATGTTGAAATTTGGAGAAAAAAACGAAACAGATTAGTCATCATTGTTGTCCATCAAGGCTTTTGTCCCCGCAATTCTGTAACTTTGTGGCGAAATTCTGATTTCGCTATTTACGTAAGTGGACACAGTCAAACATAGCAACAAGCTCGCTAATCATCTGAAGACTAACGCGTACAGTCGAATAACTTTACATGGCACACAAATGATAAACACCCAGTAATAAAAGCACTTCGACATGACACAGAACAAAAAATATTATTGATATCTATGATCTTTAGCAAAATAACATAAAAATTTAAGGCATTACTTTTAAATGGTAACTGCGATGTAATTATAGACAACAGTCTGCTCCCTTTACTGTGGAGCTGTACATTATTAACTTCCGGGTTACTCGGGCGGCTTTTCTCGCCTTCTTCCCGCATCCCGCGACATTTGCGCAGAACTTATTGTCACGACATCCTAACGCCCGAGCCGATTTTTGTCATAACTAGAGTAGGGAACTCACATGTGTCAAATGAAAATATCTGGTAGACGATTTGTCTAAATCGGCTTACCTTAAATGTAACGTTTTCAGTAAAGGACTCGTACTGCAGGTACGGGGTTTCAAATTATAAGTAACGTTTTAAAAAGACATTTAGTAACAACTTTCTTTGCTAGTAATAAGTAAAGTAAACATTTACTAACAACTGGGGTAACAACCCCTGACGGCAATTTATTTGGTAATGTGTACTTGTGCTGGGTGAATCTTTAATCATAATACAACAACGCTATATATTCTTCGACTATGTGCTCATCTTGGCTAGCCAGGAGTGTAGGGTTAAAAAGTATACAGACCCATGGCCAGAGAAGGTGCTATATGTTATACGTTATGTCTGTTCCGGGGTCACCTTTGCGGAAGAACAGCTGCGTCATTGATTAGTCCCTGGAAAAGTTGCCTGGTGGGTTATAGGTGGTTGCTTACCACTCAGCGTTGTCTCGTGTTTTGCTTAAACTATGCTTTGAGGAAACTTGAATTAACCATTTCTCTGTTCCATGAAATGGTGCTGGCGTTATGGTAGTTGGCCCCGGGACACAAAGATAACGAGTTTCTTTCTCTTTTTTCATATTTTTTCTCCAATTAACATCGTCTCTCATCCAGTTTAATAAAATAAAAATGCAGATCGACTGTATAAAACCGTTACATGTGCATTGATGTAAGTCTATAATCTTTCATTACATGCTTTCCATGTTACACAAGTCTATGTTTGCTATATCATTACTTTGCCATCTCGCAAATGGTTGGCAAATCACAACTTTAAAGTTAAAAGTGTTGTTATGTAAAAGCGGATTTATGCTAAGGGTAAATCTCAGTTTATATCGAGAGCTATCGTTGAGAAATTATGCCAAGGGAGATAACTGAATGGATATTAACAACATGCCCTGTATCGTATAAAAACTATATTAGGAAGGACGGTTCATTTGAGCTGAACATGATATCATAATGACTAAAACTGGAAATGTTGCAAGTGAACGCCACATTGCATGAAGACAGTATGCGAATGGCTGACAATAAATAGTCCACACCATCACTGGAATGTGGTGAGCTCTCCGAAATTATTCACAAAATATTTTATTTCCGCTAAACAATCAAGCAAGGGTGGCCGAGGCAACAATGTAATGCATTAAAAAAAATTTTTTTCTTCAAAATTTGAAAAAAAAGAAACACAGTTTTAAGGAATTGAGATTCACTTCCAAGAAAAATGGGGAAAACAAGGTTTTTAGTGATCGAACAGGAGATGAACAACAAGGCAAATTGGCCATGGCGGAGGAGCTAGGATTCGTATACCCTGTAAGTTTAACTTTAACAATCGTTATTTGTAAACAAAAAGCGTAAAAGAAAAGGTACGGGTTCCAGCACTTCGGAACTGTCTGAAGTGGAAAACTCCACCTGTACAACCGACAAGGGTTACCCTTTGAAATATGCATAGTTCCTTAAACAGAATGGATTATCATCCTTGGATGTTGTTGGAAAGGTTTACATACGAGCAAACCAACGAAAAAAACATATGGCTAGTTACCTCCCTTTAATGATAGATGTTGTGTTATTCCGATTAACGCGCGATCTCGCGGAACAAAGGTATATAATATAGTAACTAAAACTGTAAAATAATAAGAGACAATGAATAAGATTGAGCAGCCAAACGCGGATTTTCTTGTTTCACTTGTTAACAACAATCATACACTGCAAGTATGATTCTGTACTCTTTGCAGGATGTTTCCTTGAAACTTTTAATTTGGCAATTTTTCTGACCACAAAGAATGAAATATGATTTACAAAGATAAGCCTGAGATTCAAGCTGGCTCTGATGTCCATGTATCCACTTGAATCCTATCGCCGCAGCCTTTCTACGGACCGGAAGTGCTTACACTATCTTATCCCCGAATTCATCATGGCGGCAGAGACACATTGCAAAGATGAAAAGCACGATCTACAAATAAAACCAAAAAACGTCAGGTTCATTTTTCGCCAAACTTTATCTCTAATAAACCTTTCCACAAAATATCGTAAATAACAGATCAAATTCCCATAATGCTTAATACACCACGGACATAAAGTAAGGCTACTTTTCTAAATGACCACACAGATGAATAATCCAGACATTTCATTGTTCGACGATTTACTTTTTTTATTTGCACCTCTGAAAACAGGCAGAAAAAGCACCCATGGGTTTCAGAGTGATACACTGAAAATTTCAAATGTGTTTTAAAAATAATGTCTGGTTGAAGTTTCTCTCTGTTTTGTTGTTTATTCCTAGATGGCTTCTCGCGTCTAACTTTATGATCACACATACCCAGCATTGGCTTACCTCAAACACCAAAACAGAGACAACAATTCCAATGATGATTCCGCCAAACTGCTTGATTTTGTCTCTCAGCGTGTCGTAGCATCCCTACGATCAAGGAAAATAGTGACATGAATGACACAAAATAATCTGCATCAACAATTAATCAAAATAGTGACATGAATGAAACAAAATGTTCTGCATCAACAATCAGACATAATAGTGACATGAATCAAACAAAACAGTGTCATGAATCAAACAAAATGTTCGACATCAACAATGAAGCCCGGGGAAATCCCCGACCATCTGCAAGTTGCCGGCAGACCTTACCATGTACGGACGGAGAGAAAGCCAGCATGAGCTGGACTTGAACTCACAGCAAACCGCCTTGGTGGGAGGATTCTGGGTCGCTGCGACGAGCGAGCGCGCTAACCGACTAGTGACATGAATCAAACAAAATGTTCAACATCAACAATGGAACAAAACTGTCAAATAAATACAAATAAAATTAAAACTTTTGTTTAACCGCAATACCCATGTACACGTTATAACTTTGTTACCATTTCTGTTTGTCTGATGGTGACTTCATGTTAATAAAAATGAGTGATTAAGAGGGATAAGATTAAAAAGGAATGCCCTGGATTTGAACCCCAGACGGCCAGGTTCCATAGATAATGGGTTTAGTACCAAGACCAACAGGGAGACAATGCAGATTTTATCGTTTGCACAAAGCCGATAACAAAACACATAGATTAGATTGTGGCAATGTTTAGCACGTCAATATGTTTCTTACATTCAGGCAACGGCCATAGCAGCCATTGTTTTATAAAAGTACACTGATGTGTGTCTTACATAAAGCGCCAAGTGTCGCTTTAAAATGTCACGCCGCGTAATGACTGTTCGCGGATTGTAATATTATGTGCTATATTACAAAACTTATAACATATATAATGCCAACACAACACATAAAGGACGTAAATTTAACACAAGATAGCTTTGGAGTGCCGATACAACAGCTTCTTAACATTTTCAGAAGTATTAACAATTTATTACCGTTGTTTATTATTTATATATCAGTGAAATCCCAGTATTTCCCTCACTGATAAAGTGATATCTTCATCAACTAGATATCATTTTTGTTATTACATTTTGATATTACACTGCTGGTGACCTTGACTCATGACCCAGACGCCGTGACGTCGAAAATGAAACACTTTGTTTTCATGACGTTCCAATCTGAGCTTACTGAGATGACGTCATAATACAAGTCTAGTCGACTGTTATATTCCGACGTCACGCAAGAAGACACGACGTCATACTAGACGTCATGTATACCGGCACGACGTCACTCTACTGACAGGTCTCTGAAGGTCAGCAGCTCAGACATTGCTTAAAACTTCTTTAAATACACAATATCCTGACACTGTTAAAGTATATATTATAAATAGAATATTGCACAGTGATGGTTGAATACTATAATATTGTTCTCGTTAAAGGTGGAAATGATATCCAACTCGACGCTTCTCGTCTCTTGGGTTATCATTTCCACCTCTCACTCGAGCAATATTTATGGTATTCAACCTTCACTGTGCAATATCCTCTATACATGCTATACTGGTTTTAACGCTGTTCAACAGATTGTGGGTACGGTACCTTATTAAAGCGATCTTTGGCGGTAGAGTTGTCTGGAGGATGGCACGATTTCGGATAATCATCTATGTTGTCCGGTCTCTTCTTCGCATTGTCGTAATCAGTGTAACTGTTAATTCCACAACATTTAAACTGAAAAACAACAAAACAAATCTTACATATAGGTTGTTCGAAATACATTCTACATAACTGTATATAAATTTTGAAGTTAACAGATTGATTACTAGAGTGTATGTTCAAGCACATGTAGCTCCAATTCAGTAAATAAATAAATACATTTTATTAGCGAGATAAATCTTATTTTTATTTATACATCAGTGAAATCCCAGTATTTCCTTCACTGATAAAAGTGTTATTTTCACTGCAGTGAAATATCACATTATAACGCCATGACGTCAGAAAAGAAACATTATATTTTAGTTCCTTTCTGATCTCAGCGGGATGACGTCAAGATGCAAGTTTAGTCAACTGCTACATTCTCACGTCACGCAAGAAGACACGACGTCATATAACACGTCATGTACACGACGTCATACGCTAGACATATCTGTGACAGCTTGCGGCTTGAAAAAATGCCGAAAACTCTTTAAAGTACACAAAATCATGATACTGTTAGGATATAAATAGTAGATAGAATACTGCACAGTGAAGGCTGAATACCATAAATATGGTTCTCGTGAGAGGTGGAAATGATAATCGTTTCTAGGCCTACCTCTCACTCGAACAACATTTATGGTATTCAGCCTTCACTGTGCAATATCTATATATTTCTTTACTTTCAATCTGACTGTTATGTTACTTACCTCTGTCTGAAACTGGTCCATAGCCGTGGTGAAACCGTTCTTTTTGCCGTCCGTATCATTATTGTAGTTTTTGACCAGTTCCTCGAGAAGTCCCTTTTTTAATTCGTCGCGGAACTACAACGTTAAAACATTAACCTGTCTGCTAGAGAAAAATGTGTATAATGTTTTCACGTTGTGAGCAATACTGTTACATTTCAGTTACAGTTCTGAAACTGAAACACGAGATCATCGAACAGGTTCCTTTTCAACTCATTTCTGACACTGCACATGTCGCGCATGACACTTCAGCAGTTAATTTTCAGCTCACATTTAAAGCTAAAACAAGAGCCTCTCACCAACTCTCACGCTGGCTTCATCTCCATTCGTACGTGGCCTGCCAGCAACCTGCGGATGGTTGTGGGTTTCTCTGCCCGGTTTAATCCCACCATAATGCTGGCCGCCGTCGTATAAGTGAAATATTCTTCAGTACGGCGTAAAACACCAATCAAATAAAAATAAATAAATAAATAAATAAATAAATAAATAAAGTTTGTCTGATATTTTTGAAAGTTCATAATTTGACTTATTCTGGGTAATACAAACACAGACAATTTGACTTATTCTGGGTAATAAAAACACAGACAATTTGACGTATTCTGGGTAATACAAACACAGAAAATTTGATTAGCGACTGCAGATTTTATGCCAAATATTTCCGATATATAGCCTATTTAAACTGTCTTGTAACACCAAGCAAACAGAGTTCTTAAATTTGATTTTCATCAGTGGGTTGGCTGTAGGTTAGAATTTCTGCTTCCAGATGTTCGCCTGGTGTCAAGATTACGAATGCGTCTATCATTCAACAAGTCAAATCTCAATGAATTCGACGAATAAATCAATTCATCAATGTAAGAGTTTAGCACCTCTGGCGGTTCTCCGTTTAAAGTGAAAGAAAGCTGAGATTTGAAGCAAACTTTTGGTTTTGATTTGATTTTCTGAGTTTATTTTTTTAGAGAGAGTCAAATGCTTGTATTATGTTTGGATCCTACACACTTAGAAAAGCTTCGGTGCCATAAAGAACCTATTCTGAACTATTCTGAACCCTAAGGTTCTATCCTTTATAAATTTGTTTTCTCCTCAGTATGGAGGTTCAGTGATCGATAACGGGGTTCTACTGTCAAACCCTCATATGTTCATATGCAGAATATTTAAAACAGAAAGATCACACCATCGCGTGATCTCGTGTATCTGGCTGTCAGCGCTCTGGAAAAGGCAGTGGCCGTGAATTCCATTTAATATCATCCTGATGCAATCTGGAACCCTGCATATGTTGTGCTAAACTGAACCCTGCTAATAAGATTCTATATGGAACTTTACAGGGTCCCACCACAGGGGCAAGACATGGAACCCGTAAAGGTTCAAAAGCTATACCGTCTGACTACATTAGTTTTAAGTCCGAAATATTTGTACTTACCTTCTGGTCGTACACAACAGCAGTGATGAGAGCGGCCAGCTCAACGGCGAAGATCAAGATGACGAAGAAACCATACTGTGAACACGAATTATATTTTATTTGTTTATTTCATTATTTCTTTCATTGGTGTTTCACGCCCTCTACAAGAATATTTCTCTTATACGACGGTGGCAAGCATTGAGCACGGAAGGAGGAAACGGGGTAGAGCAAAGGGGAAACCCACGACCATCCACACGTAACTGGCATATTTTCCTACACCAAACTTAAAATATTAACGGGAAACTAAACTCAAGTGAGGCAACCATCCCGTTGTGTCTGCTTTTGTGTTTGCCAGCCTGAATCGTACGGTAATAATATCTCAACTACAGGCCTTCAGAACAAACTTTGTCTTGCAGCCGTTTCTTATTGTCGAGTGGGAGTGGTTCACTTAATTTCCACTTTCGTTTTACCAAGTTTCAAGAAAATATCCAGGTTTGCAATAGCGAAGTAAACTGTACGTTTTATCCCACAATACAATTACAAATCTTATTCTATAGACTGAATGGTACGTGTGTAAAATCGACACCTAAATTTCAACTACTAATGTACATATTAACTTGCGAAAAATCAAAATCACAGAAACAAAAGAAACTTCGAAAAGGATGCTGAATGGAATTTATAGTAAGCGACAAAACAGGACAGGCACTTCATTTAACTTTGTAGTTTGAGCAAAATCAGGAGGATAAAGCTTCGCGTCATTTCACTTTTATACAAACACTGGCAAGGTATGAGACACTTACGAATCCCAGAAGGCATCGGTTTTGGGTGCATGCGCCAAAGATGCCCAGAGCGGAGACAATGAGGACGAAAGAGCAGCCGGCTATAAAGATATAAGCCGACGTTTTTACAGCCGTGTCGGAAGCTTCCGGGGAGTATTTCAGCAATTCAAATATCGTACTGGGACTGACCGCAATCCATATTCCGAGGCCCACTCCGGCAATGCCAACCAGCTACAAATGACAAACAAATAGAAATAACTGAGTCAGTAAATCAACACATTATAAAAGACGTAGAAAGTAGACTTTTTGCAAAATATTGCGAATTACCACAGAGAATAGCATTAAGGGGAACAATATGTAACTTCGAATAATGACGCTGTTTAGATGGATGATTTGGTTGGATGTATATATATATATACATGGTCTGAGTACCCGAGTTTTTGGGAGCCCTGATCTATCCCTTTCAGATATATGTAATCGTAGCAAGGATACAAAGTCAAAATGCAATATTTTGTTTTCGGTAGGACTAACATCTGTCCCAATAATTAAAAGAATTAGGGTATCTGTTCGTTGCGCAGAATTACGGCCATAAAGATTTGAACACAGTAAGAAAACAAGCTCCATAATGCCATGTTCATTACATTAAGCCAGATACTCCGTGTATCGCTACGCGTTTGTATGCCCTATCTCCATTTGTAACTCCGCCTTGATCAATCGACTTTGCGAATCTGTGCCAGACTGAACCTGAAAAGCCGTCATCGTTATCCTATCAGATACTTGCCTGCTCGGGTTGGCAAAGAATTTGTGCACGTAGTAAATTTCAAACGTGTCAATCAAATGTACTGAAAGCTCCTAAACAAGTGGTAGACGAACATCACGAGTTGACCGAGCCATGACGTTAGAACAGGCCACGCTATGTCCGGCTAGTGTCCGGCAGAGTGTGTTGCAGCACGGTATCATAGACCATGGCGCGGCCACGGGAGGTTTAATTCAGAGTACAAAGGCACAGTGGGTAAATCTGGCCGTCTCCCTCAGGTCCTACGTCTTCGGTCACAGGCCGACTTGTTGAATGATCCAAAGATTTGATGCTATTCCATCTCCATGATTGAACGCTCCAAGAAGTGTTTTGACATCACGTCTTAATATGACAACAGGCCAACATCTGTGTGTTTATGCCGCTTTTATCCCCATCCTTACAGGTGTAGAATGTTCTTTTGTTTCTAAGATTTTACCTGAAATCAGCCGTGCATGCGGAAACATGTTGTTTCGTCTTTGCTGTCCGTGAATTATGGGAACTACTATTTGATTGGATAATATGTTGACATTAATATTCATCAGCTACTGAGTCGGGAGAATCGGTTTCTCTGCCTGCTGAATCAAGGCAGAAAGTGTAGCTATACAAGTAAGGTGTCTGACTTGATAAAATGAAGATGCATAACGCGAGTGCGAGATTTCTGGAAGTTATAGGAGAAGGCCCCGTGCAAAAACCCATGTTTCCTCGGTGGTAATCTTATCGCCCGAGGACACCTTGTATTCTTGTCATATCTTCATTGTCATAGAAATTTCATTGGCTATTTTTCCTCGCGAGAGTCAGTTTTCCGGCGTGATTTGTTCTACAAATACACTCTCACGTGACCTATTTTTCTCGGGTCGTACGTTAAAGCGTTAGCCACGACTAACAAACTAGTGGCTACAAGTCCTTTGCAAGGTTAATTGTCTTCTTTCTTGATAACGGTTTTGAACTAAACCGGAAATATCAATGTGTGCCAATAACGTTCAATACTATGTGCTTTGAAGTGTAAATTTTAATTTCAAACAGAGCGTGAAAAAAGTAACACTTACCAAGAAAATGATGTTGAAAAATATCAACGTGAATTTCATAATGGACACACCGCAAGACATGGTGACGCTTTCTTCCGGGACTGTTTAAATAAAAAGCCTGCAAAGACAGAAAATTAAACAACATTTAGCGTTAAGCTGACAGTAGTATTTGAATGGATCCCGCACAACTTTGTACGTTTATTTATTTATTTATTTTTTTTATTTTTCAATTCATTTATTTGATTGTTGATTAACAGAGTAGACCTATTGACAAGAACATAAGACGGAGTAGAAGGCATGTCTTAGCTTACAGCAACCACGACTCGTCAGAGAATATATCACCACAAGGGAAGCAACTCTTGTCCCAAAAGGAACGCAATTCTGGACAGATTGTACAAAAAACCACAGCAGAGCTGCAGTAATCCAAAGTTAATTTTTGATACAAAATAAAAGTAACGGAGTATGTTTAGAGCAGAATCTATGCTGACCGCACAGAAGAGCCTTTAGGTCTTTAGGTCATATTTCCCATTAACGTGTCAGTTCCCCATACCTCAGGCTTACTAACTTCCCTATCGGCACGACTTCAAAAGAAACAATTACGTGTTATTAAGGCATGCATGTCCCACTCTCAATTTAATAATTATCTTTTCGGAGAAAAACACAGGTACATGAATATAGCGACATGGCCTATGCTGACGAGCAGTTTGTGCAGGCCTATAAAACAGGAAACTAATATACATACATTTCTATGGTTACCACGCGTTTCACAATGTTGTCAGGCATTAACGTGTTCAGACTGTACCTGGGACTATTGCATACATATACTGTATATAATAGTACCAGACTGTGCTGACTATGCAGGTGTGGATGAAACGTGTTCTCAAGAAATTGCCATCACGTACAGCGTATCTACATCGAATAAACACGGAATTTAGAACTGAATAAAGACCACGGAAGTATACAAATATGCAAGGTTGCGACGAGAAAAAGTTGAACCAACAGTACAAGGCGCTACCTAGAGAATTCACTCTGTTTTAACGTGGTGTGTAGATGAATTTTATCGCCTAAAATTACTGGAACAATGACGAGCATTTCTTTTCAGTACTAGTTGTATTAAAGTTCTCCCAATGCCCAAGATACAAGGCTGGAGATGGACAAATTTGTCAACGTGAAAGGAAAGCAAGAAACGACTGTGTTGTGTATGAAACGGTCACGTGATGTCCTGTACTGGTAGACGTTATAAATTTGTACGGAAAATGTGCACGAAAATGTTTCTCAAAGCTGTGTGGTTGTTTCCAGTGCAAGAAAATTGGTTTGTCTGAATCTCGCCATGACAGTCTTAAGCATTAGCAAATTCATGGCTGTCAAAACGTTATGCAAGTAACGACCCGTCCCATTCTATCGTCTTAAGTCACCGAGCTAATGTATATCTATGAGCACACATCATCGCTGGTCTTGGCGTCACGCCATTTTTGTCGCAGTTAGAAGTGATGTCACCCTATTTGTTCCACACTGAATAGTGTTTTGAGAAACTTGTAATGAAAATGAAATAATTTATCTTAGAGAAAAAATAGTTCCACTCCTTGATCATGCTGTTAACTGTGTTGTTTTAAGTGTTCTTGGGGTCTCCGTGGCCGGGGAAGCTAGTGCGCTAGAGCGGGATTATGACAAGGTGCCTCTCACCAATGCGGTCGCTGTGAGCTCAAGCCCAGCTCATGCTGGCTTACTCGCCCTCCGGACGTCGTAGAGTCCACCAGCAAGCTGCAAATGATCGTTGGTTTACCCCGGGATCTGCCCGGTGTCCTCCCACCATAATACTGGCCGCCGTCGTATAAGTGAAATATTCTAGAGTACGACGTAAAACACCAATCAAATAAATAAATAAATATGTTGAATAAATAAAGTGTTCCTGCTGACATTTAAGTTTCTTGGCGTTATAGCCGTGAGCCGATCGACATGAATTATAAATATGATGTGTTAACAAAAGAAATACACAAGTTACTGGTAAAACCCGGTGCAGTATTTTGATGACTGTTTCGGAGTACATGTTTTGGAGAAACATGCTGTTGTAGTTTTACCCAAAAAATAGTATTTATAGGTCATTTCATAAGAGAATTCCCCATGACTGCTACATACAGTAGGTAAACACTAATATAAATTATATCTAGAAACATACAAGGTTACTGGAAAGTAAATGCCCGTCACTGCTAATACAAATAATCTTTAGGAACATACCAGTTGCTTGATGATATGGATATCTTTGATCTGTTATATTCTGTGATCATGATGTGACCACTACATTTACCGTTTTCACATTTACTAGCCTCTGAACCTCAGTTGACTTATAGCTTGATAAAATGGTCGGCATCATGGGTTGATTTCTGGATGTCATTTTGAACAACGAATATTAGGCAATATATCTTCAGTTTTAAAAGTTATTTTACAACATCAATGTTAAGGTGATTTTTTGGGGGGGGCCGAGATGAGAAAGGGGAGGGGGCACTGTGTGAAAGCTATAATGACAGCTTCTGTACATATGACAGTCGTAACCAGAGTTATTATCTAGTGGGGGTCGCTCAGTCGGTTAGTGCAGAGCAATGACCCAGAAGCTTCCCACCAATGCGGTCGCTGTGAGATCAAGTATGTGGAAAGTCTGCCAGCAACCTGCGGATGGCCGTGGGTTTCCCCGGGCTCTGTCCGGTTTCCTCCTACCATAGTGCTGGCCGCTGTCGTGAAGTGAAATAATCTTGGGTACGGCGTACAACACCAATCAAATAAATAAATAAGTATCATCTAAAGTATGGAATGAAAACACAGACGTTACGGCAGCCAGTGTGTACGTCAGACGTAGCGTTTGACGGCAGTCTGACGAAGTCCACACATTAATGGGGAATCATTCCCACCTGAAACAATTTGGATGGTGTAGATGAGATCATTACAGGTGGTTTCACACCTGAATATACGCTTATGTTCATTGCGCAACATAGCTCGACAATTCTAGACACAACAAACAGATATCAAATGTCTGTGTCAGAGTTACTCTGCTGTATTTGCATCAGGGCTTAGACACGGAAGTCCTGTTTGTCACAGCTTGTGTTTGGTCGATTCAAGTCACGTGACTCCGTTGAGAGTCCGGGTGTTGGTTGGCATTTTCTTCAATTTTGTCACGTCATTCGCCGAAACTCGAACCGCTAAAACACACACGACTTCCTGAAAAAGGCGTACATTAAACTGCTGTGGTAAAACTTACGCACATAATGGAGGCTCGGAAATACAAGTGTTACATACAACGGCTTGTGCGAGGACGTCAGGATCACTGAGTTACACGCACTTGAAATACCGAAATCAAACTTTTACTATTTGATTATGTTTATGATTATCAGCCTATAATACATTAAACATGGATACTATGCATTGAAACTGGAGCGAAACTTGAACTCTCTTGAGAATGCGCATTGATTATATGCTCGTTCCATAAAATCTAAAATCAGAATCACCAATATTAATTTTGGATCTTCACAATCATAAAAGTTTCGAAGAGAAATAAATTATTACCCATTGATTTATTTAATTTCTACAGAGAAAACGGCCCATTTCTTCACACCATGCAATCTTTTACGTGAATTGTTTATATTTTCTGATTTATTTTTTCAACGGTTAATGTTGGCATCTCCCATTAACTGTGTAATTTCGAATTTTTAAATATCATTTCTAACAAAAATTTTTGCCTTTTTTCTTTGTTACAATGTAGAACGAGCAGAACTCTGAGCGATGTCGTAGCCTATGTGACCTACAGGTCAGTGGCCTTGCGTCGGTCAATTGCACGTACAGTTGACCTCAAACAAAAGCTTGACCTTAGATTGCTGGCCAATATCTCTATATGTAGGTTTATAGGCGTGGCTGATCCATATATAGGCGTATCTATGATTTCTCAAACAATGTTCTCCCTTTAACCACAAAGACGTGCATGTTGTGTATGTGCGTAGTACGAGATCAGGTCAACTCAACCACTCATAAATTGATCTATGGTATTGATAGATAAGCACATATGCTGCGTACACTGGGCGGGGACGTTGAACTGTTACACACAACACCTGCTGATCGAGACAAGAAGTAGACCATCCTCGATGAGTCAGGGCATTATTCTTTTCAGGATTCAAAACTATCCTGCCGTAAAGTGGTATTTAAGTATGTCGTAAATTTTTGTTTGTTTGTTTACATATCTTGTGATCTATATACTGATCTACTAATTATGGGTCCGTTGCTATAACAACAGCCTCGTTGCCATGAAACAGAAAATGACAACCATAGAGCTGCAGCCCGGTTCTCTCGGGTATGAGAACAGAAGGGTAGGTGATAATGATGCAGGTGGATGGATTGGGGAGTGGGGCCAAATGGGGGTGGGGTGGGGTGATCATGATGATAACAGGTTAAGAATGTCAGCCACTCACCAGTCTGACACACCGGCGCCACGAGCATGTGTCTCAGTCATTACCGTAATCTATCACAAAATGTCAAGCATGTCAAAGCGTTCCTTAGAGGGTGTCCATAGAATATATCGATTGACTTGCAGACCATGACAGACAATACATACACTGACATTTTCAATAAACGCTGTAACCTACCATGGTATAACCGTCTACCCACACTCATTCCATAAGCTGATATACATTAACATGGACGTCCTATATATCCTTGTATATTGCCACATTGACTATACACAGAGCTGTATCGAATATTGATATTTATCCCACATCAGACAAAATCCTCTACCTTTGACAGCACTGGTCTACCTTTGACAGCACTGGTCACGTGGTAGACGTGTATATCTATATGCCCTGCAGCAGATGCTATATGTGTCTGATGACACAACAGTAGGGAGAACGCCATGACGTAACAGTTACAGTGTGACGCAACAATGACATCAACGACACAACGTCACAAAGGGATGTCGACACAACATTGTCAATAACGTTATAGCGTCATAGTTCCAAGATCACTGCTTGGTAACTCAAAGGTTCTCGACATGACAAGAAATTACTGTTGAAGCTTCTTTCCTTTTTAAGAAACAAATTTCGGTGTAGATTTTAGGGTCTTCCGAGGGATGAATTCGTTACATGGTTACTGAGTGAAAGGATACGAAACTATATGGGCTCAATAAGCCTCATATAGGGCGAGGCGTTCGTTATATTTGGGCCGTAGAGATTAAAATTTCGACCACCTCATAACTGTTATATTCAGACAAATGTGTCAGAATTGCATCTTCCAGTACACAAAAGTAAGTACTGCGCATGACGAAATGGATTTGTGTAATGGGCTCCCGAACATGTATATACGTTAACAAACCTCTGTTAGGGTTCTTGACCCCAGGAATCCATAATGAAATCTGTCACAGAACCAGCCTGTGTATAAAGACATGTGACTGTCCACACAAAATAATACCTATATTGCGTGCATGTGAAATATACATCAGCGTTAAAGTAATTAACTTTCGTATAAATTCGACGTGAAATTTAAAAAAAAAAAGAAATGATCACCTGTACACATTTGCTCATTCATTTACATATCTGCCAAGTTAGCTAATTAACTAGCTAGTCAGTTGATTGGCGTTTCGTGATCTACTGATAATTCTACCACTTTACTCCGTGCACGAATGTGTCTGGATCCCCGTTCGTGACACAACCCTCTGACGGTATGGACAGTATAACTGTCTTAAAATGAATACTGAAGGCTGGTCTTAATATGTTGCTTTTAAGGCTTCGTAAAACTGCGAGGACAATATCTTTCTCCTGCTGACAATGTTCTCCTCGCACCGCTATACAAATGACGTTAATGACTATGTTGTGTGTGTCCGCTTGAGACGAGTTCATGCTGATTTTTTTTTTTTTTTTTTGTCCTGGACATTCCACTTTGATGGTTTAGTCCTTCACATCACTTCTGATTCCATACCAAGAAGAAATATAACAATCCTCTTTACGAAATGAAGAATTCTGAGTTATCTCCCTGTCTTTCAAAGGTATTAGTGTTTAACTCGGTGTTCATGTATTTGAAATTTTACGAGGAAGTCATTTTTCCATTTTGGGCTTTACGGCAAACTGAACGTAGTAATTTGTGGTCTTACGTCGTACTCAACCTGGAGTGTTATGGGTTTTACGGCGAACCCAGTTTGGGTTCTTCGGGTCTTCCACGGTACCAAAGTTATTTATTTTGACGTTATACATCACGACCGAGAGTATTTCATCAACACGATCAACGGCGGCCAGTGTTTATGGGCGAATGAAGCCAGGGAGATCCGTGAGGAAACCACTACATATGATCCGCGGGGAAACCACAACTAAGACACCACATGACTTTAATATCTTGGTAGAACTCTAGAGCGCTCCTTACTGAAGACTACTGAACTGATGCGACATTGCTAAAATTCATTCTTCAGCGTGTGAAACCGGGCGATGGAGAGACAAGTCTCCTGACTCCAAGCCAATATGGTTCAATTAGTCGACTATATTCTCTTCTTGAAGGATAACATCAATTATTAATTATACCGTACAGATTCCTCAGCTGTTTTTTAAATATGGACCGGTGATTTTTCTCTCTCCCGTATCAAATGATTAATGAAATAGGGCGACTATTAAAAATGTTCCTTTTCAATTAAGCCATACAAACAGTTCAATGAGTATTCCCATCCCATTTCCTACTGCGGCCTGTCGGCGCTCGTCGCGCTTCAACTTGAGCTCGCACTAATTGTTCGTTGCTAGGGTGACACCACTCGACACGGAAAACAGCTATCATCGATTTGTGAAGAGAGCTGATGCACTGTGAAATCGAGGACACTGGGATTAATGGCAACACTGTACAACACCCTCACTGACTCGGTGGAGGAAGGGTGGGGGGCAGCGGTTGTGCTGGGGCAGGTTTGTATGTGTGTTAGGGGAAATCTAATACCTGGACGTAGTTGGTAGCGTCCAGGTAACGAGACAACGCCCTAATGGAAACAATACAGGTGTAACGATACAAAGGATTATTTTTTCGTTTGGAGCTGACCATTTAGGCTCGTCCTGGATTATAAAAACCAACAGCATATAGAGAGTACAACCAAAGCAGCGACAACAGTGTGATGGTAGGCAAGTGGTCACATGTAACCGGTGAAATACGATTTCTTGTCATTTTACCTCAGTTTCGGTTTTTTTTCTGACTGTTCGTGTAAAGACTTAATCAGTAGCAACTTACACGACCCCTTAGCTGAATGAGGTGAACAAATAAGGTGCGTATAGAGGTCAAATCGGTGTCCGTATGCAGGTGTCCAGCCTGGTGTCACATTTTCAAGAAGTATGCGTGTTTTCTGTATACGTTTCAAGTAGCTAAACGGTAAACAAAGGGATAATTGTATGGTGCATGTTGTAAACGATTACACAGTAGACATTGGTTTTATATGTCACTTGATTTACCAATGTTCATATAGCAAAGAGTGAGAGCAATGACTCAGTGTACACACTGAAACTTGCCACTTAACCAAAATGACATCCAATATCAACTGGCAACATCGCCTATTAATAAGACGCCTGTGATGCGAAATAAAACCCTCAAGCTTGGCAAACTGCCACTGTTTGGAGCATGTTGTGACTGATGTGTCATAGATCTGTTGTTGTCTACACGGAAGTGAACTATGTTGTCACGTGGAATAATGGGCCCATCTGTTACACAAATACCCTGTGACGCCACTGTAACAACAATGACCTACTTACGAGACATTTCCGAGAAAGGCGTACATGAAACCATCAACTATATGGCCATTTCTAGAAAAACAGCTCGCCAAGTTGTTGGTGTTGTTTTGTTCCTTTAAATATAATACAAGCATCTCCTAAGGAAGGCTGGAAAACTTTTTGAAAGAGAGCAAAATTGAAAAGGGGCGGAGGGGAAAATTTGAAAACATCGGCGTATGGAAATATTGGAAAGCAATGGCGGATTACGATACTGGGAAAACAATGGCGGATGGGGACATTGGGAAACATCAGCGGATGGGAACATTGGAATTACTGACAGATGGGGACACCAGGAAACAATGGCGGGTGGGGCACTGGGAAACAATGGCGGATGGGGACATTGGGAAACAATGGCGGGTGGGGACACCAGGTAACAGTGGCGGATGGGGACACTTGGAAAAAGAAAATGAAACATGGATAATGATTTCATCAGTCCAAACTGCGCAAGGATTGTAAGGGAATAGGCTAGAATATCTGCTCAAATACACACACAAAAGGGAAACAAAACGTGAACAGCGACATAAGCCTATCGATAATTTTTACTTCAGCCAGAATTTTTCAGTTTGTGTGTATTTTTTATCCACCATGCTCTTTGTTTTTCGTTTTTTTTGCCACTTTTTTCATTGTAAAAAGAAGAAGAGAAAAATCAAATGTGACTGAAATAAGCTAACGTATATGAATTCATACTCGACATCCGAAAGCGACCGATAATGAGAAGGCGGGCAGGGGTAAGGGTACTAAATGCGGTTTATTGTTGTTTTTTTTTCTATCGGAATTCTTTCGGGCATGTTAGACATGTACATACCACGTGGCATGCACATCTTTGCACAAAAAACGAACATTAATTTGCTCCTTGTGACTAAAAATACCTCAAGCTGTTGGTGATTTAATCCATTGAGCAAACTACCTTGTATGAAAGTGTAAAAAATTCAAGTAACGGTTGGTATAATGGACGTCTAAGTTCAGTGTATGCAAATCGCATGGCTGTGCATTCATATATATGTGTGTTTTTTCTTGTTTTTTTTTTTACCATTCAATTCATATAGGCTGGCTTTCCACTAAACAGATAATAGATATCCCCATTATATGTAGATATCAAACTACATGCGGCTATAGCAGCCGGTACAAAAGCTTCCCAGTCCTGTCTCCAGGGCTAGGATAGATTACATGCGCACTGACTTCTTCGTGAAGCGATCAGATACTTCTAACTATTTGATATGTTTGCACATTAACAACCGTGCCTAGAGGCGACACCTATCGGGTGGGATATAGGGATAATATCCGCTCTGTAGTTGTCGTTGAGGCGCACATTACCGTGCAAACTCACAATGCATATGTGCGGCCCAGTAATATATGAGACTACAGCACTGAGAGCAAAACCAGAGTTACGACGACTAAGTGATAAATAGATGGCAAATAGTCACACGTACCTAGAATCCTTTCTAATGTCAGTTTACAAGTCCATATGAGAAATGTATTTATTACCTTACTGTGGAGAAAAACCAACAGTTGCTGATTTTCGAAACGAAAAATTGCAGTTTGTATGACTTTTGTTCTTGCGGATTGATTAGGATCAGAACGGTTCGTTGGAAACGAGATGCTGCCAGACCCAAACATGCATTATGTGATTTTTCTTTTCATGGATGTAATAAATTCAACGTTTTCTGCCACCATTCTAGTTTAGTAACATACATTTGTCTATGATTTATAACGTTACATAGCTGAAATTTTGCCGAAATAACGCCAAGCCACATTCATTCATTCGTTCAATGATTTATTGTAATGAATTTGTCAAGACATTTCTTTGAAACATTTACGGTAACATTCTCCATAATCGCATCGATTGATCCCGGGGATTCGGTCAGTCGTTATTGATCCAGTAATCGACTTTATTAATACTTGTCATGTCCGCAAACAAACTACTTAGGGAGAGCAGAAAAGTGGGTTGTACCAAAAAGTCAGGCCGTTGTTTCAAAACGCCAATCGTTAACAAAAATGCGAAAAACGAAATGACAAAGTTTTTTCGTTTTTGAGCGGGGGTGGGGATAGGGGAGCCCCCCCCCCCGTTTTCTGCATAAATCAGAAGGCTCGTATGGACTCTACACACCCTATTGTATGGAAATTTAATTATAGATTTACTAATAACACTGTGCCTCTTATATAAATACTATATATACATTGTGTCCATAGTCCGTAAAAAAACAAAAGAAACACATGTAAGTGGAATATGGTGATGACGCCATATTTGACATGAACAACGAGTTGTAGAACACTCTGAAGGAGCATCTATTGCTTGTCCCATGATAACTGACGTTCTTGCTTTCTAATTGTGTGTGTTGGCTGAAAATGACAATGTATTTGCTTAGTTATCCAACTTTGATCTATAGGAGATTTATCTTTCGAAAGTTCACATAGGCATTTCTCTCTGAGGACTCATTATTTTACACCTCTTTAAATTGTTTATATCTTCATGTACAGTGTAAATACAACGAAGTGTTTTTATATACCTCAATAAATATGAATCAACACACATATAGGCCTACATTAATGCAACATTCCGTGTATATATGGGTACACTATATACAAATATGACATTGTGCCCGTTCGAATGTATTTATGTAACTATCTTATGCCAAACATTTACTCATGTGCAATACCGTGTCTGCTTATACCTCTGTGTAAACACAACACCGTTCCTATATACCTCCAGACTGTGTCCCGCCTTGGTATAAATACAGCACCGTGACTCAAGACTGTGTCCCGCCTGGGTATGAATACAGCATCATGTCTATACCTGGATCTCAACAGCAAACCGTGCTTACGCATTACTCTGATAACTTGTAACCTGGTATCTCTGGGACTTAATTGTGATTTAAAGTGTTTTATCCACTGACCCCATTCGTGCCGCACTAGTGGCGTGAGCTATTAGAGATACTACAACAAGAGTCAGAACAAGTCTGGACCAAACACGGATGATATGTCATTCCTTAATTTACAGGCCGCTGTAAGAGTCGGCACAAAAATTACGCACCTGTAAGGAAGCCGTTAAAATACTTTTTCGAGACCGCAGACATCCAGGCATTAGCGGCTTTACCCTCACCGACAAGCTATGCTCGCGCAGACAAGGCGCAGAAAACATTGTTAAAACAACACAGAAGTTAATAGGGAACTCTGCTCTCAAGGCATCATAAGCCCCCAAACTAAGTTTCGTTAACGTTCATAACTTACATATGCTTTGCACATTGTTCTGTAGTAAAACATACTGTAATTTCTGGTTATTATAAGCCGTAGTTCTCAGAACATTGTCCAGTGTTGTTCATTTTACTATCCCTTCTCATGTTATCTTTCACTTTGTCGTCTGCTTGCGGCGGCCGCAAGCGGGTGAAGTGCTCGGATGCCCGAGTGACGTGATCAGCTCTCTCTACGGGATGGAGGGGGGGGGGGGCATACCTGTATAGCTCAACCCCTGAAATGAATACTTAGTGCATCGGGAACGGCGATGTGAGCCCGTGTAACCATGCACGGCATGCTGATCCAGTGGAACGGGGCATCAGCCTGTCAGGTACAGGGCAGCTTGGCACATCCGCGCTACAAATTGCTTTTTTTACCAGCTGTTGAATTAACTGTGTCATCATGTACTACAGCTAACGTTGCTATGGAAACTTCAAAGTTCTCTCACAACTTGTATTTATTTCCTTAACAGAATGTACATCAGCGTTAACCTACATACGCTGCACCCTGTTGTCTGTGGACGGTGCAACATCCACTACATACCGCGCATTACACGTTCTTTGTAAGCCTTTGACGCGGAAAACAATGAATAATTTCTGTTCAGATATAAAATCTCTACACTGTGCACTAGGGCGAAACCGTTTATAAATATGTATGTATTCACATAGGCATTACGTGAAGCTGTTTGTTTTTCTTTCTGCTTTTTTTTATTTGTGCTTCAAATATTATCCTCTGCCTCATTTGAGGACAAAATAATTACACACAGTATACTGTATAGGTTCACGTAGATATGTACTGTAAAGTGGATGGCTAGCCTTTACGCCTATAGCAACACAATTACATCCAGACTTGTGCAAAGCTATATAGTTTGTCTGTTTGTCTGATAACACCTGTCATCACAACTCTCATAACGCCTCTCATTTGATTTATTTTATTGGTGATTCACGCCTTACAAGGAATATTTCAGCATTACGGTGGGAGGAAACCGGGTAGAGCCCGGGGACACAGGGACAGGCCTTTCCACGTACGTCAGGAGTGGAAACTAACATGATTTCGACTTGTACTGACAGCAGGAGGCTATAACGTCAATGCGCTCCGCTAGCACATTAAACACTCGGCCATGGACGACCTATAACACACCACACATCTGATTACATAATATAACACCCCATACATCAGCTCTTCGATGAAAACCTCAAAACCCCTCTTTGCCATAACACCACTAATGGAACCTCAAAGCCCCTGTACGACGATGTACCTCTCACAGCACCCTTAACAGAACACCCCTTTCCGATGATACATCTGTCAGAACTTCAAAACACTTCTCTTATGATACACCTGTCATAACACCCTTGACAGAACCTCAAACCCCCTCTCCAATTATACACCTGCACATTTAATAGAACCTCAAAGCCCCTGTACGATGATGAACCTCTCACAGCACCCTTAACAGAACACCCCTTTCCGATGATACACCTGTCAGAACTTCAAAACCCTTCTCTGATGATACACCTGTCATAACACCCTTGACAGAACCTCAAAACCCCTCTCCAATTATACACCTGCACATTTAATAGAACCTCAAAGCCCCTGTACGAAGATGCACCTCTCACAGCACCCTTAACAGAATCCCATAACCATCTCCGATGATACACCTGTCGTAACGTCCGAAACATTCTACACAGAGGCAGGGTTAATACAGTTGTAGATTTAAGTGCGTTCAAACGGATATACTTGTGAATGTACTTATGTGTTCCTGTTACCCAGATAAAGGTGCAGGCATATACCGATCCGGCAGGAAGTGACTGATGAGGAGGTGAATGCATGACATGTGTAGGCCGACGTACACGAAATGATCTGAGCGTCGAATGTAGACTTCATACTCAAGATCAGTCTATACTTATCACCAGTCGTATACCGATCATCACTAATTGTAAATGTCGAACCCGACATTTTTATATTGATATAGTCACTGATTGTAAATGTGCAACCCGACATTTTATATTGATAGTCACTGATTGTAAATGTCGAACCTGAGAATTTTATATTGATATAGTCACTCATTGATAATGTCGAAACTGACAATTTTATATTGATCGGTACTAATTGTAAATGTCGAACCCGACAGTTTTCAGCGACAGTCGTTATTAATGTCGTACTTGACATTCTGTGATGACATCCATGATCAACTACTGGCATTCCCGATACCCTCATATTGATCGTTATAGTGGCTATTATCCAACCCGACATTCGTCTATAGGCACCCCGTTATTATACATATATTTTTTTTTGTTTAAACGACAAATATACTACAGTATACGTACACAAACGAAAAAAAAATATATATATAAGTCCGGTTTGAGGGAGGGGCGAAAGATTAAGAAGGATGTACTGGAGAAGCTAGATCAAATAGCAGCGATATATACTTCTGAGTCACTCTGTAACACACTTGTAGGTACGTGTGTGTATGCCTGCACATGAGTCACGTAATTCTGATTTGCAGGATCTAACGAGACAAGACTTCAGTAGGACAAGTCAAACTGACACAATCTGAGAAAATTGTTGCCTCTTTGTAATAATGTTCCACAAGAATATCCCTATGTTCTGTAGGCCAGGTTTGTAAAAAGTCAAGGCACGCGGAGGAAGTATAAAGTGTAGGTATAACAGGTATGAATACCGCAAAATGGGCGTTGTATACATCTGTCTGCGTGTTAAGCCAAGAGTCAAATTCAAAATACAAGCCTTCAGGTCGACAGCAAAGATTGTCATCCAAAATCAAAATATGTAGCCAAGATTGGACTCAGTGTATGAATTGACATTATACCGTTTCATGAATACAAACCCAGTTAAAACTATTTTAAATAACACGCGTGAGAATCTCTGCCAACAACCTGCGGGTGGTCGTGGGTTTCCCCGGGGTCTGCCCCGTTTCCTCCTACCATAATGCTGGCCGCAGTCGTATAAGTGAAATATTCTTGAGTACTGCGTTAAACACCGATCAAATAAATAAATAAATAACTAACAATGTCTTTTGTTTGGCACGACCTATCTTTTAGTATGATGTGTACCGAATACATGTAGTAATTTGTATGCTGAGTTTAGTGTAGTGGTTAGCGAATCATGTATGGATCGTGGGTTTGAGTCTTTTTTTCCCCATTAATTTAATAACTCGAGCTTGGTTTAAAGTAGAAGTCATACGTAACAATGGGGTGAAGAATGCACACGAATGTCACAACCGTGTAATCAAGGATACAAGCCTATAGACGGTAGACTTGTCACGTTTAATTGGTGAATGAATTAAGAAATGGAATACATTAATTGTCCGAGAATACTATGTAATATATTGTAAGGAAACGTAATTTATTACAGCAACCTGAAATACAGATTTTTGTACATGCCTCTCTCTGTCAGCCTTCTGAACGCAATCGATATTATTAAATCATGTGGCCACAGTGAAGTTAATAGTCATGTACAGCGTTCCTCTCTGAAAGACCCATATAGTATATAAACGTCTGTAAGGTCAACATTTTTGAACATTACGTAACAAAAGGGAAGCAGACATTTTCTGTGTCTCTGCAATGTGCAATAACATTTACAGGGGTTTTAACCAGGATTTAGCAGAAATAAAAAGCGGGAAATTCTAAAGTTGTGGGAGTTTATGGTGAGCATTAGCCTACGAAACTGCGGCTATGCTATGTTAACGGCCTCAATTCAAATTCGTACGAAGGCGTCTGCAAGCACGTTGAACGCTTGGTTAAATTGTCGGAGCTGTTTCGATTTGGTACCTCGGTCCCTTTGTAAAGAAATCGCAAGTCTCGAATAATTTTGCACAAAACGCCTTCTGCTGAGTAGCATTTGAAATCTGTTTTAACTTATACAAATGGAGCTACAATGCATTAAAGTATACGTCGCTGAAGTCACGGGCGAATAGAATGTAGTTAACCTCAATTAAGTTCAAAAGTCAGAACATTTTACATTAGTGCATTTTTACATTTTTTTTTTTATCTGGAAACTTCATTAAGTTATTCGACATTGAAAGCCAGCTCAAACACAGTGTGTAATGTGTCGTCTGTACTGATCAATGCGAAAAGTTTACATGGCGGATAAAAAAGGATTTGCCCGCCCATAAATCAAACTGAAGCGGTTAAAAATTCTCTGTACATAGCAGAGGCCTGTTACCATCTTAAATTTTTTTTATGTGTTTTCACGGTGAACAAGTATGATCTTTTCCCCTGCTAGAACATATCGTGAGAGATATACATGCTAAGTGGGAGCGAACAGTGTAGGGATGGGCAGGGTGGAGGGATGGGCGTTGATTTTCACCATATCTCTAGTGTGACTCAGGTTTGGGTGTATAGGTATTCTGTTTACAGGTTTTAGCTATGTTTGTGCGTATGTGCGCACTTATATCTTTCAATGGAACCCGAATACCATGAAAAGGCAATGACTTTGCAGTCAAGACACCGTGCAGTATTGTCCCCACTGCGCCCCATTGCACATGTCAGTATATACATGTACCTCTATGCATCGTACATGAGCGTAGCCAGCACCTATATAAGTATATAGGTATTAAAATATACATCTCACAAATGTTTTTACACACAAATACATCCATATAGTCAGTAAAGTTCTCTACCTACACGCCCATGAGTACATGACGCTGAATAAAAACTAAGTAAACAATACGTCCATGAAGCGCCGGTCGTAATATTGTCTACCAATGTCCGTGAAAAGCACTTGACGAGATTCTGTAGGCGTATATTTCCACGAATATTACATTTCCGCACAAATGTTCACAAGGTGTAGTTAGTAAAAGTCTCGGTCTGTTTCCAAGGACTAAAAAACTGCCTACCCAAGCCTAAAGATTAAATTCTCTTACTATGAGGATGAAGGGTTATTAGAAAGCAGTCTCTGCATATATCCAAGAAGGCTAAAAACCTCTAGCTGTGTCCATTACAGGCTAAAATCCTCTAGCTATATTCGTGACGGGTAAAAATCCTCCAGCCATTTCCATTAGACGGTAAATTCCTCCACGTCAAATATTCCAGCCATATCCATTGGAAGGTAAAATCCTGTATACTTATGTCTGTATAAGGGTAAAATCCTCAATTTAACTGCTTAAAGGGTAAAATCCTCAATTTAACTGCTTAAAGGGTAAAATCCTCAATTTAACTGCTTAAAGGGTAAAATCCTCAATTTAACTGCTTAAAGGGTAAAATCCGCTGACTATATCCATGTGAGGGTAAACTTTTTTACATATGTGTCCATGAAGAGTGCAGTATTTGGTAAATGTCTCTCCTTGTTTCCATTCTGGGAAATCAAATAAACCGTATATAGTGAGAAAAATTACTAATACACAATACTTCAAAAAGAAACAAAAGATGTGTAGACTGGAATCGGGTCACGACACAGAAAATAAAATATAGTGTACCTATCGTGTAAAGTGAAAAGTCGTATCACTAACACAGTTGTGTCACTAACAAAGTTGTATCACTAACAAAGTTGTATCACTGACAAAGTTGTATCACTAACAAAGTTGTATCACTGACAAAGTTGTATCACTAACAAAGTTGTATCACTAACAAAGTTGTATCACTAACATGTTTCTCTGTGGCCCCTCTTTTTCCTACATCATCCACGTTTACACGTTCAGACATGTCAACCCAACATATAGCCTTGACAAAATTGCAGGAAGATTAGAAACAATTAATACGAATTTCTAATTAAAAATAACAAGGTAAGGTTGTCATTTTAATGGCACGCATGCTATTTAGTGCGATGTGCTTGGAGCAAAACCAGGCGGAAATACCTTGTCTTGGTGATGTTCGCGGAACAGGGGACATACAGGCTGTCTGTATATTTCTGGGAAACATCCTTCTATCAACAAGTGAGATCTAAACAGCCTAAGCACAGAATCCACGCTTGCCTCATCACACGGCTTTAATTTATTGGTGACACAGATGCATTTATAAAGAGGAAACGTACGAAGAGAATTAAGTCTAATATTTCAAGTAGGGCAGGGTGCAAAAGTTTCAAACCACTATTTAACTCTCTTTCAAATACAGTAGCAAGAGTTAATTTAAAAATAAAAAAGACACTTAGGTTGAAACCACTGCCTTTGGCAGGTTGCGTGCACTTTTCACAGCCGTTGGCTTTTGTACAGAAAAGCTCGTTGTGCATAACTAAGTGTGCAAGAACAGACACAGCTGCTGGGGACATATTACGTATTCCATATAATGAACAGACGTCTGTATTATAGCTAGTTTCATCGATAACTGTTACAAGCGTATGTATGTATACATATGGTGACTCACTTGTGCAGATGGCCTGGCTGAATGTAAATAATACATTGTGAACATTCGGTCACTTGAAATTTAACTGTGAAACTGTCATTTGCACTAAAGGATGTGGTATGAGGCGTGCAGATTGCAAGTTAACAGCAACGTTAAAGAGTTTGTCCTGCACGAGTCAGTCCAATTACTTATTTCATTTTATCTATTTGATAATTGTTTAACAACGTACTCAAGAATTTTTCACTTAGGCAATGGTGTTCAGTTTTAGGAGACCCGATCATGAATCTGTTTTATAGTTAACTGCGCCCGATCCGACCCCCCCCCCCAAAAAAAAAAGATAGTATAGGTTGGTAGGAAATTCCCTTTTTTTTGGCCCAAGGAAGCGATTTATAAAAAATAAGATTGTCAGAAAAATGAGAAAAAACCCCAATAAAGCCGTATAGCGTAGGGATCATTTTTTGGAGGGTCAATCGGGTTACGCCCAGCGAAGATATCTTTAATAATTAATTGATTTATTTATTTGCTCACTGTTTGACGATTTTTTGGTCTCAGCTTACAATGGCAAACGGGGAATGAAAATTGTCTGTTTAGGCTGACGAACGAATTTTGAAGTCATAGTTCTAAACTGTAATGTTTTCAGAGGTAGTAATTTTAAACCGATATATATCGGTACAGGCTTTTCCTGTAAAAAGTGTTATTAAACAAAACAGAATTCGAAAGAATTAATTCATTGTAATATGAGGAAAATATGATAATTCAAAAAAAAAAAAACAAAAAAAAAACAAAAGAAAAAAGGAAAGAAAAACAGCTGATCAAGACTCTAGAGTAAGTTATGCAGTAGCATTTGTTAGCACTGTCTAGTCATTCAAGACGTTTCTGGCAAATTAACGGCGAAATTATATTACAACACACATGCACACGGGAAATTTCTACAACGCATAGCTGTGGGTGTGGCAAAGTTGCGAAATAATGACTGCGGAATGCGAGATAACAAGGGGTGTGGAGGATTTCAGTTTCGCGGCCTTGTAATTACATCTTCAGGTCGTTATCTAATGTCAGGGATGTATTTCAATTACCACAGCAATGCGATGAGCGTCGGATCATTAAAAACTGCATACAGATGTAGTTGTATCAGGAATTGGATGGCAGAGGATGATTTTAAGCCGGCGATTTACCTGTCTAGAGTGGTTGTATACAGACAGGTAACTTAGCTGTCTAAAGAAGCCGATTTACCTGTCTAAGTCGGCCTTACACGCAGGTGATTTACCTGCCTAGAGTGATCTCACACACAGATGATTTACCTGCGAAACTGGCCATACAGAGAATGATAATGTGGCTATGTGAACGACAATGTTATATTATGTACGTATACATATAACGCGTGCATGTAGATAACAGACCAGGTAAGGCTTGACTGTTTGCGCAGCTTGCCAGGTAACACTGGTGGAGAAAGCGTGTGGGTTGTGTGTATTTAGTCAACTCTATATATTATAGTACGCCATCAATACCTGTCTATTGATCTACCCGTCTCTCAGGTGAAAATGGAAAATGGCGCTTTCCTCTTGGCCAGCAAACCTACACGGTTGTATTGACATATCGCACTGGAAGTAAGCCCTAGAGCAACACCGCGGAAGGTATTAGGGCTTATAGGTGACCTACATGGGCAAAGACTGGATCGTATACCTACCACTGTGCATTCCACTGTCAGGCAACCCAAATTAAACTTTTTAGAAACGGCAAAATTCACCGACAATCCTTACCTGAATTCAGTTGAGTGAGATCAACACGTGTGTGGGATACGGAGCCTCTGCTACAATTGTCACACGTTAATCCGCGCAAAATATTTATGTCCTTTGTGTGATACTAATCCACTCGCCAGTTGAACGCTATTATAAATCAGGTTGAAAGCCTGGTTTTAAGCTTACCGAGAGCAGGATTCGATGACGTCGTTAATGTGAATGGTCACCAAACCAGGGCGAGTCGATTATATTTAGGAGGGGTGAAACAGGATAGGCTAAAAAGGGAGGATAGAAAAATCACATTCAAATTCTCACAATGACATATATCTCTCAGTCACACCAGATCGTATTTATAAGGACGTGACCGACCAAACCCCAAATGACTGTTTACTATACAATGGCTAAGGGTGATTAAAAACTGGTTTGATAAGTATACACCCCTGACTTATAAAAGAAGAGAAACCCTCTAGAAGTGTGACGTCAATTGTTCTATATTTATACCTATCTTCATGCGAAACCTGAACATTGGTGAGCCATGACATTTATTTGTCAACAATTCTAATTTAGCTCTCGTCGGAACTGCGTAGATTACTTTCCCTGTGATGGGTCATCATGTTCTGTTTCATGAATCGTTTTGAATTTATGTAATTAAGCTAAATAGAGAAACAATCAAGTGTGGCTATGGTTAAATGACTTGTACATCCAGTGCTAAGAGTATTGTTTTGTTTTTTTTTAACACTGAAACATCCTCCTGTTACATTAATATATCGTAATTCTTCTAGTTTTTGGGGACATCTGGTGAGTCCCTTTCAGACAACACATATGCTCCCATGGTTAGTCCCTCTAATGAACGACTTATTCATGTGATTACTTTTCCGGATAAGCTAAAGATATTTTACTACCATTCGGTTAAAAAAATAAGAAGAATTAGTCTAATGTTCTCATGTGAGTTAGGCAATTGTTCCTTCGTTTTGAGGCAATCAGAAATGTTAAACAACCCGTCCTGGTTCTTCACAGTGTGCGTTTATTCCTTCAAATTTACCTAACGTGTTTGTATGGCTGATGGTATTTATTTCTTTAATTCACTGCTGAATAGAGTAAAAAGCATAACTAAAAATTATCATTCTGGGTAAAAAAAAAACAAACAAACAACAAAACAAACCCTTAATGCAATCATGAAACAAACATGTCATGCACCCGCACCATATACAGAACTTAACATAGCTTGACTAGGAAACCTAATCCGACCATGCTCCTCCACTTGATGTACAGGCTTTCACACTACATATTTTCTTTGTTCACACTTCACTGCCTGTGAGCGGTAAATGTGGGTTCACGTGGGTATCCATGACAACAGTTTGCAAAAGTCAGGTTGATCTTATGTTGGCCAGTGCGTATGCGATTTCTATGCCATACCACTTATGCGATTTCTATGCCATACCACTTATGCGATTTCTATGCCATACCACTTATGCGATTTCTATGCCATACCACTTATGCTATTTCTATGTCATACCACTTATGCATTTCTAGGGGCCTTCGTGGCTTAATCGGTTAGCGCGCTAACGTAGCGTTACGACCAAAGCATCCCACCAATGCGATCGTTGTGAGTATAGGCCCAGGTCATGGTGGCTTCCTCTCCGGCCATGCGTGGGAAGGTCTGCTAGCAACTTGAGGATTGCACCGAGCCCATGTCTCATGAGCAAACAAGCATATAACATTTCATGTCGTCATGACAGACAGACTACATCGACATTTTCAACTGCCAGTACATATGTCACAATGAAAATGAGAAAGCTTAATACATGTGCACAAATTAGACTTAAGACCCAGTCACTCTAAAACTTTTTTCAACAAACACAGCCAGTTTTCTTAGCTGTTGTACATTATTTGTTGTCAACAGTTCGAAAATGTTTCTTCAGTCAGGGTTGACAGTATAATACTCAGTAAGTATTACATTTTGCCTTGGATGATTGGTCGTTTTTTAGGCCTGCGCCACCTGCTAGTCTGTATGGTTAATCTGCGTAATGAGGTTGTTAATCTGGCGATTGCCATCCTACCCTTCTTAATCATGATAACATTTAAATACAGAAACTAGTTCATTCCATATAGAAGTTTCATCTACCCATGCTTTAGAGTCGTCCATGCCAGTCCTGTATAAATATGTCACTTATACGTTGTTTTATTGGTGACATGAACATATTAACGCTGCATTCCCGTTGTGTGTACTTGTAGACTTATTCCAAGAACATCTAAACCCAAGAGAATTTAACAACAGATGTCATTCTGACACCCAATCAATCTTGTTACGTACTTGGTAGTCACGCCGTACCATATTGCAAGCAAGTCTTATCTTGCGTCTTCCTTATGCGTGAATAATTTCAGTCCAGTAGGCCACTTAACAATCATTGAAAGTCTCTTTGACAACACTGTATTTCAACTGGTTTCCTTATAGATAAAAGCGTTTGCCCTTCACACCCAGTAAACTCTTACAAAATCCTGAGTCGAATATGGTATTGAACAAAACCATCAAATTCGGTCTATTAGAACATTCTTGCCATGTGTCAATAGATCGTTAATATCTCCATCAGTGCGTCCTAACAAACAAGTTTTCAGTTCTTCAATAGCATTGTGCATTTCAGCCTTTATGTTTCATATAATTTCTTAGTTCCTTGGTCGTTTGTACTATCTGTCGTTTTTGGAAACTGGTCTTGCGATTACTCTCCCGGAACGGCCATTTTGTTGACCATTGGTATAGGAGTGTCGATTTCGACGCCTAGCTTCAGAGATGTTTTCATTTAGCTGACTAAACATGACTTTTCAATAGGGGAGTTTCGAGTTCGAACTCTTTTACCGCTAAAGGTAAAAAGGGTCCTGTTATGTCACGTGACGTGTCAAAAATGTTTGTTGACTTATCACCCATCTCACCGTGTTCAGGAGGTACAAATGACGTTTCTTTTCTTCAGTAACTTCTTCACAAATATCCAGCTCCTTATTTTTTACCATAGTTCGTCCAGTATAAATAACTTTTTGTGACACTTTTTTAGACGCTCATGTTATTGCAAGTACAATCAGACATAGTATCCTAACATTTCTGTTCAATCATGTAATACAATAGCACTTTTCTTACCTTTAGAGATAAAAGAGTTCAAACTCAAAACTCCCCCATTCTCCCTCTTTCGTATCTATTAGTGAATCCAGTTGCTCTCCATTTAAAATCATAAAAGCTGGTGGGGGTATTCACAAGGCTGAAAAATTCAGGGAACATACTGGCAGACATGTGAGAATCCGTATTAGAGTGCAAACCTTTAGATAGGTTTCAATGGGAGCCTAGGATGGGTTTCACGGAAGGGTCTAAATAGCAATAGAAACGCTTTAATTGTTTTCTGCTGTGACGCTTGGGCGCTACCTAAGTGTTTTGTAGCATACATACAGCTAAAGTTGTGATGCACTGCGGGAAAAGAACAAAATAGTACACAGCTTTGCACCCTTTTGTTAAAGGTGGGGAGGTGTTTAGTGAGTTCCCCATAGTCCCTCGTGCTCGAGAAAAGTCTTTAAATTTTGTTCGATGGTAATGTTAAAATCTCTGTGAGCATTTAACTAAATTTTTATACCGCCGACGGCGACCAGCATTATGGTGGGAGGAAACCGGGCAGAGCCCTGGTGAAACCCACGACCCTCCGCAGGTTGCTGGCAGACCTTCCCACGTACGTCCGGAGAGGAAGCCATCATGAGCTGGGCTTGAATTCACAGCGACCGCATTGGTGGGAGGCTTCGGTCATTGCGCTGCGTTAGCGAGCTAACCGACTGAACCACGGAGGCCCCCCTATACCCCTACCTATAGGATGTCATCAGTATAACAAAATGCGACTAAAATGAAAGAATTAGCTATAAACCCCAACAGTTGACTTAATTCATACACTAGTGAAGAAATGTATTATTAACAAAATGTATTATTACACATAAAAATGTACCTGCGCAAAGTAAGAGTGAAAAATTACCAGAAATTTTGGAAAATTTATTGAGCATGGTTCTCCAAATCAACCAAGGATTATAACGGTACCTGTGTCTGCGAGCACGCATACAAATGTGGACTTAGACTGGAGCAAACTTGTTATTTTCCGCGGGTTTGAATGGCAAAATCACAAAAATGAACTGTTCACAGTGAAAAAAAATCTTACAATCCTGTTTAAGTGTGAACGTTATTTACTTATTTATTTATTTACTTATTCATTTAGTTTTTTAGCTAATTAGGTAGCGCAAGCGGCAAAAAAAGCGTCGTTGACCATTTCCTCAAGGTGCAACAAAGCAATACTGTGACGATGGTTGGGATTTACAAATTTCCTGTCCAAGTTTAAACTTCAAAAACCTGATATAAAAAAAAAGTTTTCAAATTTGGCGTGTTGTGCATAAATGAATGGCGCGCTGCAATCAATTGCATTTTTAATTTTTCGTGTTCACCTCTCAGTTTTCAAAGAAAATACCGTCTGTTTACCATCGGCAAAGGGGCGAAATACTCCTGTAAATGCTTTTGTGTTCTATAGATCTATAAACGCTTGCCTATTTAAATTAAGTTCTGATCTTGATTGTACTGCCTTTGGAACTTTATGAAAGCAGATCACGCTTACTTGTATACGCCTACATGCACCCATCTTCTTCCGCGTATACACCTACAGGATATTCGTGAGGATCGTGCCCTGCTCCCAACAGGACGTATCTACCGAAAATTCCTTTTCCGTTTCAAGGTATAGCACAATTTTAAGAGATCTTTTTTCCTAAACTGGTAGTTTTTCTTAGAACATTTTATATCCTCCCCCTTCGAAAATCGCTTCTCTTGATGAATCACTGTAGGGTTGGTTAATGTGCGCCTATACATAGGCTCGAAAATTTTTCTTGAATATTCATGCTTGGTACATTCAATCACACACCGGGGCCTCTGTGGCCTAGTGGTCGGCTGACAGGCTGGTGAAGCATAGGGACAAAGGAACCTCTTATCAATACGGTTTTTTGAGTTCAAGTCCAGTTCTGGCAGAGTGCCCCTCTTGTCGTACGTGGGAAATTCGGATAAATGGAGTATTCTTGAGCACGGAGTAAAATACTAATCAAATAAATAGGTAAATAAACAAAGCACAACGCATGCTCATCTACAATTGTGTATCTTCAGTGTTCATGAATGAACGAAAAGGCTTTAAGTGTTTCCTGCAATTACAATATGCCTACTTCTGAAAAATGAGAACGCATACGTACCTGCACGATGTAATGATACAAAAAAGGGTTGAAAAATTGCCCGGCTTCATTACCTAAACTTGGAGGACTATAATTTCTGTTCGTGGCTTTTATAGCAGTGGCAAAGGTAGTGTGCAAAGCTGCGCATGCGCTATCCAGGAGTCTAAAATGTCCGTCGTTCCTTGTATAATCTTACGTGAAGTTCAAATGAGATAATTTGCCTTCCACATGGAAAAGTTCGCCAGAATAATTCACCGGAAGGCTGGCGGTGTATTTAAACCGATGTTTCGGGTATTCCGATTGGGGTGATTTCCTCCACCCATATAACATAGGCCGACTGGCCGCCATGATAGATGTGTAGATCAAAATTCTTGAGTATAATGTTAAACACCAATCTATTATATACAGAGATTTCCTGAAGAAAGTATTTGATTGTTTACCCTGGTAGAATTGGCCAAGCATACACAGTTTTCAGGCACTCTCACTGTGGAAGACCGGTACAGAATTATTTCTCGCGAATAAAGATTAGAACGATGGCATTTCTTCCCAACAAATATTTAATATGTCATTGTACGTGTTACACCTGCAAAATAGCTATTACATTAAAATATTAATATTTAATACAAAAAGAGAAATATGACATCTGTTAGGTTTCACTATTCACAGAATATTTAACCAGCTTTTAATACTGGCAAAATCCATACACTACATGAGAGGGGAAGTAACTCTAAATGAAAGGACGAGTGCTCCAGCATATGAACGCGAATGTCAACACTTTACACGAATGTTTATCCGTTAAAATTTCACTTTCAGTATTGGAATAATTTGTGCTTTTCAAGCCTGGCCATTGTTTCGAAACACCCCTTTTCCTATAAACTCGAACTATTCCACCATCTCGTCTCGAACAACACGGTTTAGCTTAGCTACAACGTAGTGGATGTACAGTTTTTAAAGGAACAGAAAACTTGGGTGAATTCATACAAACCTAAATATTATAATAACACACAAATAGTATCTAACTGAGGGAATGGAAAACACTCAGAACAGCACACATATCGTTTACAGACGTCCGTAACGAAAATAAAATTGGGCTCGAAACTGAACCTTGTCGCACTCCGCAGCGGGGATTAACACCGCTCAAGTGCGGAACTCTCTACATGTTGCCATGCCAAAGCTGTTCGCGAGTATGATACAACGACAGACATTGGCCTCTCTAATCCTTTATAATGAAAAAAAGGAAAGGGAAATTTGGAAAGAATAAAAAAAATCCCTGGCATGTCATAGAAAGGGAAAGATCCGTTAAACATGTATTCATGTTAGATATAATCCCACAAGACGGATATAAATAAAAACTATAATTTTAGCAAAATTTGATATGCAATTAATTAACAGTCATACACAGTTTACAAATTTGTACACAACAATATATTTTAAATGTGCTATGGTATATACAATATAAATGTACAAAGTAAAATTTACGGAAGATTTCGAAACAATAATCATAAAATAAAAAGAAGAAAACTAAGTTAATAGATAGTTGCTTCACTGCATGTGCAGTATATCTTAAGAAGTCAAAAAAAAGTGATGTGTTCGATGTCATTAAAAGTTAACTGATTTTAGAATTCGGTGTTACAGTAACAAGTAACACGTTGCCGAAATGGTTTTCATTGGTGTTCATCACTTCATTCAGAAACAGGTCAAAGGGTAAACGCCGTTCAATCGTGGAACTCCCCTTTAGTCGCCACAGCAGGCAGGGAGGTGTAGACGAATATGATGTAGAGACATGCAGATGGATTCCAACAAGTCACCACTATAACACTTTATCATAGACTAAACAAGGGCCGGGGGGGGGGGGTAGGCAGGGGAGGCGGTAGGGCGGGCAGGGAGGGTGATTAGAATGAAAAAAGTTTCCCGAAAGAAACCTTACCTGATAAACATATACTCTTATGAGGTGTGCCGGTAATAAAATTCTGTGATTGCTAGAGAGCTATATCCGTAAAGAGATTGTGAATCAATTAGGTACTTAAAGAGCGGATGCAAAAACTCAAACACACGACTTAAAAGTGGTTTGTGAATCTATGAGGTTCATGCTATAAACATAATCATAAACATACTTTTAAAATATAAATACTCAAGGTAAAAATACTCAGCAAGTCTCACAGTAATAATCATGAAAAATATATCATTAAAATTAATTTGGATATAGCTTTGAATATCTGGAAAACCCGTTGTTTGAACTCTGCGAATGAGCTCAGCTTTTGATTCTGATACTGACTTCTTTGTTTTTTTATATTATTCTGAGTGTCATTCGTGACTCCGACATGATGGATTTTCCTAGTTCATTGTCCGTCATCTTTGCTGGGTCTAATTTTCAGACAACTTTGTGTGAGTTGTGGACAGCTCTGCTGAGACAAAACGCCAAGATAACTCCCATCAACTGAAAACAAAATATCAAGAAACACTACTTCATCCATTTGATGTAATCAAATCCCATAACACGACCTGCAGAATGATTGAATTCCTTTGTATTTGTGTTTTTCCGTTTTTGAAGTGACAAAGGGGAATTGATCACAACATCATATCATTCATCCGGGGGGAGATAACTCGTGTTTTATTACAGTGTTTACGAGGCGCTTGAATGCAATACATTTCTTGTTTATTGGCCCCAATCATGTTACGGTATATTTCGCATCAATCAAATTGGCACGTTACCAATTTTCTCTACAAATCACCATCCCAAAGGGCAGGAATGCAAAACAGATTGCACGGACTGGGCCTACATTATTTAGGCGGAAAGATTGTTGATTCGTTTTTATTTGCATCTGCATCATTCGAGGCACGGTTAACGTTTGCGTTACGTCAGTGATCAAAGGCCCATGACACCATGAAGTTATATTCTTGTTTTACTTTTTGATTTTGGATATAACACCATATTTAACAATATCATCCTTGTACCTTCCAAGGCGGTCAGGTTTATGGGTGGAGAAAGTCTGGGGGAACCCTGGCCTTTGCCAGGTACCCTGCAAACATCCGGACATAAAACCTCAGCTGAAAGAGCCACAGCTGGGCTCGAACCAGTGCCGTCTGTGATCCAAGGCCCGTCTGCTAAGGTGAAACGAGCACTTTATATGAATGAGCCAGCGATGGTCTGAATTCAATGACATTTACTTATCTATTTGATTTGTGATTTACGCTGCACTAAAGAGCATTTCACATATACGACGACGGCCAGCATTATAGTGCATAGGAGGAAACCCGACAGAGCCCGGGGAAGACCCACGACAATTGGCAGATTGTTGACAGACCTATCCAATCTGAGCTGGACTTGAATTCAGAGCGACCGCACTGGTGAGAGGCTCCAGGATCATTGCAATTTTCACTCACTATTGGTCCTTTTTTAACTGAATTAAGGATTTTCTTAAAAACAAGCTGATACACAAATCATTTCTACGAAGACCCTTGTTGTAAGGGCCACCATTATAATCGTTAAGGGGGCTTCCGTTGCTGAGTCGGTTAGCGCGCTAGCGCAGCGCAATGAACCGAAACCCCCCACCAATGCGGTCGCTGTGAGTTCAAATCCAGCTCATGCTGACTTTCCCTGCAGCCGTGCGTGTGAAGGTCTGCCAGCAACCTGCGGATGGTCGTGGGTTTCCCTCGGGCTCTTTCTCCCACCATAATGCTGGCCACTATCGTATAAGTGAAATATTCTTGAGTGCGGCGTAATACACCAATCAAAAAATTAAATAAATAAATATGATCGTTAACTCAAACAACTTAGACAAGGGTCTTTGTCACCGCATACACACACCTGTATTGCTAAGACCACAGCTCCGCCTACGATGATGTAGTTGGCGGCCGTCCCCAAGTTTGACTTTATCTTGTCAAAACATCCCTGTATAGCAAAAGAATAAATCAGGCAACCAACGTGAAAATAGTACTGTATTATCCGCCATTATTTCAAGTTGTACACTTTTGTAACAAAATGTGTCGAATTTATTCAGAGAAAAAGAAACACAAACCAACAACAAGAAAGAAATATCCAAGGATTGTCTGTAACTGTCGTCTCTAGGTCTCTAATTGTTTTCGGGCTAACCTCAAAAGTTATTCACATATATGTGATAGCGGCCAGTTTTACGGGTCTCAAGAATATTTCATTTATACGATGGCGGCCAGCGTTAATGTGGGAGGAGACCGGGCAGAGCCCGGGGGAAAACCCACGACCATCCGCAGGTTGTTGGCAGACCTTCCCACGTACGACAGGCAGGAGAAAAATCCAGCATGAGCTGGACCTGAACTCACGGCGACTCCACTGGTGAAAAGCTACTGCTCTTCAAGAATCGACTCTTGACAAGTTGCTGGAGAATTTTCCCACGTCTGAGATGCGCCGTATTAATGGAAGGCTAGCCCTTCAGTGAACTTCGTGCCAGACCACACAAGACAGCGCCGTCGACTGTTTCTCGTCACCATCGGCCCGAGAAGACTGCAAGCTGGGGAATCTTGAACATTCATGGTCCCCGAACTGGACTGAACCCATCCCACTGCTCGCGTGACTTAGTGGTCGATAGGCCGGTACCTTTACCATCCTGCCACGACCCGTCCCCTCACAGCCACCACAACAGAAACAATGAACTATCCCGTCAGAATGTGCCCGTAATGCACCGAGTAGTATACTTAGACTGTCTCCCTTGAGAAGGACCCAGGTGTTAGTATCAAACTACTATTTAAGTGAGCTAAACGGACCGGAATAAAACCCTCTCCATGCGCTTGGATTGCGCCACATAGTTAAATTCCATTTCAGAATGAAATTTCACAGGTCCGCATAGGCCTTTAGGAAGTTGTTAATTTTTCATGTTTTCTGTCAACTGTTTCTAGTTCATTCCCATTTTAGATTTTCTTTGTCAAACGTAATATCCTCTACCACGTGAAAACACGATGTACTCCACAACTCCCTAGCTTCAAGCATTGCATGCACATACTTACTTCAAGGAGGAATTGTTTGCAACTGGAAAAACCACACACTTCGAAGGCTCTGGCTCTAATGAATCAGAAATATAGGTACCTTGTTCAACAGGCATTGTTTTCATCTGGAAAAACTGTACAGTTGAAAGACTTTGGCTCTGAGGAATGAAGAATGGTCGTATATTGTTCAATCAGGCTTTGTTTTCATCTGGAAAAGCTGCAAAGTTGAAAGACTTTGGATCTAAGGAATCTAGAATACACGTACCTTGTTCAACCAGGCGTTGTTTTCATATGAAAGAAACTGTACTGTTAGAGGATTTGGCTCTAAGGAATCGGAGACATACGCACCTTGTTCATCCAGGCAGTGTTTCATGTAGAAAAACAGTACATTTGGAAGACTATAGCTCCAAGGAATCGGGAATTTACGTACCTTGTTCAACCAGGCATTGTTTTTGTCTGGAAAAACTGTACAGTTGAAAGACTTTGGCTCTAAGGAATCGGGTTCGTCTGGGTAATAGGATGTATCCAAAAACAGGCAGCAAGAGAACGGAATGACGGATCCTGGAAGTGGGAAAGTCCGGTTCCACTTTTTCGTGTAGAGAAAATCATCTTGGTTTACAATTCCACAGCACTCATTCTGAATAGGAAGAAATTAATAATGCAAGAAACGTTTATTACCTTGCTGTCATAAACTTACTCTAATACAAAATAGATTTCAAAAGCAAATAAACTGGAAAACGCCCTAAAGTTAGTTATATGAAATTATTCCCCTAAACAAAAAGGAGTAAGTCAGATAATGATTTATTTATTTATTTATTTATTTATTTACTTGACTGGTGTTTTACGCAACTCAAAATATTTCATTTATACAACGGGGACCAACATTATGGTGGCCATACGCAGGTTGCTAGAAGACATTCCCACAAACGACCGGAGAGGAAGCTCACGTGAACCGGGTTTGAACTCACAGCGATAGCATTTGTCACATTATGCGAATGCCAGCTCTAAGTTGGAAAACGAGAATTGGCTATGTCAAAAATCGGGGTATGATACTGAAACAGAAGCACGTTTTTTCAGTACAAGTTAAGTTTAGCGGTTAAATTATCTCATTTCCGCCGCAAAATGCTACATTATAACTGTAATGGCGGCTGGAGGATATACCTTCTAAAAGCGATGACATGTGCATCAATTGCTCCTAAATTTTCATTGTGGATTTGTTAGGGCAACACAATTAGATGAATGTACATTTTGGTCACAATACGTGTGTGGCCCTCGCACAGTGCAGATACATACTAGGGCTGCTACACATCTGTATGCACATTCACACTGACATGTGTATCAATGGAATATCAATTGCATGCCTTTCGGACGGGGAGATCTGGGTTCAAACCTGGGTCGGGTCATGCCAAAGACTTTAAAAATGGTACACCCTGCTTCCTCGCTAGACGCTCAGCAATAAGAGGATAGAGAATGGACTGGTCGGCCCGGTGTCAGTTTAATGTGACTGGGTGAGGGGGCTTTTTGGGTGTCTTCGGCAAGCCGTCTCGGTCAGGCAGCACCAGATAAAAGACACGGTGGAAATCCGTCATGCACCAAGGAGACACCGCCTTCGTATAAGTGAAATATTCTTGAGTAGGGCGTTAAACAATAAGCATTCATTCATTCATTCAATTGCATACCACTGATAGACATATCTTTCTAGATGTGTTACACAAATTTCATAACCTGGGTACACACATTTACATGCATTTTGTCACAATACTGTGAACAACTCGTACTCAAGAGTTCCTAGAGAATACTAGCATACGGATCTCACCGAGATCTGATAGCCATCCCAAAGAAGAGAGAAGGGTTCCTTTGAGTCGAAATGTCCCTCGTAGTGGTCAACCAGTGTCGTGTTCAGGAGCGAGATGAGTTCCTGTTCGATCTGATAATCAAAATGACAAAATATGGAAAAAACAACACATTTCTTTATTTGATCGGAGTTTCACGAAGCCAGCCAGATATAAGACAGGAACAAAACAGAGACACCTGAAGCTAGCGTCTTTCTGTAGCATGTACGTTTTGCTCAGACGACAAGCTTTCAACCCAGGCCACCAAGCCTCTGGGTGGAATTGGAGAAAATCTTATGTTTGTTCGATGAATAAAAATTGATGTGAATTCCTTGATACATCTTTACTTCTATTCGCTTATTCATTTACTTTTATTTATTTTATTTCTTTGTTTATTGGCCATTGCCCTGCATTATCGGGCTTGTTATCTCGGCCACGGAGTCCCCACATCATTTATAACGTACATTATCCACAGATTACCACAATTACGCAAATATGTGCTTAACAACAGAGTTTCTAGACGTTTGTTTTTGGCATAACTTTCGCTACTTTCAAAAACTAAGATGTGGTTGCAATTCTACCAAAGAGCTCGCCTGTAGGGGATAGGTTGTAATATGCAGTACAAGAAGTCAGGAATTTGGATATTTTACGGTATTTAATATGCACACACGGGATCAACCATAGCATATCCCCTTTGTGTTATTGTGCTCTACATGTGTGCAAACCCTGAGTTCAATGTATGCAGTGCTTTTTAAGATACCACCCCTAACATTTTGCTTAACATTGCTTTCCCTGTTATTGGCCGCCGACGTCGACGACCTGGCTACGACGAAAGCCACGCCTGTAATTAGTACAGGCGAACTAAAAATGATAATCTTCGTTCTCACGTGACCTTTCAGACATGTTTTGACCAAATGACAAGGTGGTTTGTTTCTTGTCAGCCATGTTTCGTTGAAAATGGCTGGAAAGAAGGATTTAACGTAAATTTCACTGATTGATTGATTGTGTCATGTTGGTTTGTTTGGGGTATCACGTCGATTTCAACATCTTTTCGGTCATTTAATTGCAGGTCAGACCCAATGCCGACACATTTATAGCCTTGCATCACTGGATCGTTATGCCCAAAACACCAGCGACGACGGCCTATCCAGTCACATCATAAGGCACTTGGCCGTCCAACAAGTGACCTATTACTGCGTAAAAACAGAAAAGCGCGAGATACCAAGTGGGGCATTTTCTGACAGTGCATAAGTCGATTTTGGAGGAAAATGTCACAGAAATGTCTGCTTAAATTGATTAAACCGAAAATTTGCTATAAATCTCCGTTATATAGCCTCTTTAATATGTTGAACGCCTATCGAGGTATGTTGCAGTGAAAGATAAACACACCATTGCTTTGATCGCATGTACATACATCTATTTGCAGTTACTGACAACGCCACTGGCCTGTAGTATGTTGCCACTGGCCTTTAGTATGGTGCCATTGGCCTGTGGTATGTTGGACGATGAGACGATCAAGTCTTGGTTACTATAGCCAAATCCCTATTTCATTGCAGTTTCTGACCTTGCAGCCAAGATAAAACCCAATTCTTGATTTTGGCACAGATAGAAACATTTACGCCTTTAACTGCTCTGGAGAAATACATCGGATATACTGCTGCAGTACTAAGTGTAGATGTAGGCCCTACGTAGATCTCAGATCTGCTTCATTCTTCCCAGCTTACCTTTCAGAAATAAATAAATGTGGAAACTCAGCTGGGAACTTTTCCAACCGCTCCCAGAGCTAAGATTTGTTATGTTTACAAAGCTGCTTAATTTGATGAGGCCAGGCGTAGGTCTTTGCATTGCTGATTATAAACGTATTGGTTCAATCGCTGAATTGCTGAGTCTAGTCTTCCTCTTGCATTACCTTACCAAGATGTAACTGGACAGTTCAAAGCTGTAACCAGTTGGTATTGGTAAGAAAAGCCCATCTTAGTAGCAACTGTGTAAGTTTGCCTTTGTAGGGGTATATATATATACATCAACGAGTCCGGAGGTGTGGTCTTTAATTGCTGAGTCAAACCTTATGCTGAAGTACATAAATGCATTTCATTCATTCGGCCACAGAGGCCAATGCCGTCGTTTCAGTAAATCAAGTGAAAAAACTTACCTTGTCACGAAATAAAACCGCTAATATGACGGCCGAGAGTTGCACTAGAACCAGGACCAGAACGATAACTCCGTACTGGAGGAAATAAAGCAAGAAAAGTTTCAGCACGCTTATTTAAGTACTACTTGACAACCATGACAACTTTTATGTAGAGATATGAAGTGCACTTAACTAATGGTTACTGAACATTAAGTGCGCCTCATGAAACTCGGGAAGGGCGAAAGCCATGCATTTCTTCATTTATTATTTATTTATTTATTTTTCTGTTGCTTAACGCCATACTCTTTGTCTTATGGACAAAGAAAAATACGGAGAACCAGGCGCCAAGCAACGGCCTTTGGCAAGTTACAAACGACATCTCCCATGTATGGTGTGCATATATGTGTACAATATATAGTGGGTTTTGCACGAACGTGATACACGCACAGAAAAGGTTGATTCAACAGACTCAAAAATCTGAGTTTTCCAGTAGAGCTAATTCAACTCAGAAAACTGAGTTATATGACCAGATCGGCTCAGTCATTGGAGACTTCTTATATTATCTTATTGGCTCATAAATGGTCGATGAGTCCTTTGATTTCTTTTGAAAGTCACCAAAACAATAAGATGAGTCTTTAATGACTTGGTCGTTGTCATCGTCTGACTCAGTTTTCCGAGTTGAATTCGGTCTACTGGAAGAAAAAATCCGATTTTTGAGTCTGTTGACCCAGGTTTGTGTCGTAGTGTACTTTGAAAACGATGACACGGGAGTCAAAGACGGCTTATTGCCTCCTAGGCACCACGTGCGTTGAGAGTGGGTGAGAAGGAATCGAGAGCAGCAACGGCAGTGTGACAGATGGCAAATGGTCACATGTAACCGGTGAAATCCGGCCTCTTCCAGATACAAGCCCAATCGCCTGACTTAAGACCGTAGCTGAAGAAGCAGGCCTTGGGATTCGTACGTATGGTCTTAACAAATCGCGGGTGTTGCAAAACTACTCCAAAGATATATGGCTGAAAATGAGGGGTTGAAAAGTTCAGCTTGAAGCTTTTTATACATTCGTATACATACAACCATGCACGATGACAGAATTTGATTTAGTTATTTATTTCATTGATGTTTTACGCCGTACTCAAGAATATTTCATTTATACGACGACGGCCAGCATTATGGTGGGAGGAAACCGGGCCGAGCCCGGAGAAAACCCACGACCACCCGTTGCTTGCTGGCAGACGAACGGCCGGAGAGGAAGCCAGTATAAGCTGGACTTGAACATAAAAGCGAGCGCATTGGTGGGAGGTTTCTGGGTCAATACGCTGCGCTAGCACATCAGTTAGAGCCCTGATGGTGTATGGTAGACCAGCTGCGATTCAAAAAGACTGTACTTCAATGAGTGAGGTTATTCAAGTTTCAAATTGGACTACGTTGGTATATAGTTCATAAATGTATCATTTCATATTAATTAATGCATGATCATGTATATCTCCAGAGTAAACAAGAAGTTGTCAGCCATATAACCTATGACCCTCATAGTTTAACCTTGCTTTCTGTTGCGTAAGCAGTAGTATACGACCCGAGCAATGTGTATGTATGCCATCACACTGTAAAGTCCCTGAGTCGATAATCCCGAATATGCCTTTCTCCTGTTTCTGGAATTAAGAATTTTTGAAACCGAGTGAAAGTTGTACATGGTTTATTGTTGAACTTAAAAAATGACCTTGTTCGAGTTTGCCCAGCAGCTATATTTTCATTCTATACGAAGAATTCAGCTTATTTCCTGAACTGTACAACTGGCCAAGGTAAACACAAGGTCTAATGCGAGATTATGGTGGGCTACACAAAAGGGTTCAAATCGTAGAGAAACACATCATTTTGTCCCCTAGACGCTGCAGTGTTTGTGTACTACATAAGTGCTTTTGGAGCTCACGTGCGCCTAGAAGTGTGATATAATCCTAGAAAGAACAAAGGAACACATGAATTTGGACCCCTTTGTTAAGATGAACCACAGCGCATCTTCTAAGGTAAGTTTGCCTAAAAGGTTGCACAGTGTTCGTTTCGGTAAAGTATTTTTTCTAACAGTACCATGACAGCGGAAACAGACATATGACCGTGCTCCATCGACTGGCCATTCTGTCTAAGCTGTGAAGTAATTGTTCCAAGCGCGGAATACTCTTGTCATCTGAGACTGTAGTAAGCTGCCAGGGTTGTCTTTGTAACTTAAGTATATATGTCAATATATAACATGAAATGAATCTGAGACTGTAGTAAGCTGCCAGGGTTGTCTTTGTAACTTAAGTATATATGTCAATATATAACATGAAATGATCAAAAAACTAACTTCCGCCACTACACAATGGTCTTGAAATACTGCACAGTGTTGCTCACCCATGTACTTGTTATAATTAAACCATATAACATTAAAACAGTGTGCTGCCCTATGTTATTACATGTTATATTGACAGACAACTCAGAATATTCACGTCACAGCTGATATCTCCTGGCTCCAGTTGCTCATAAGTTTAAAAGCATGGGTGCCCTCACATTCCCAGTCCGCAGCACAATACTCCACACTTCAAACGAAGATAATTCAGCAACGAATACAACTACAACTTTTTTTTGAATTCAGTAGAGAATTTTATAATCTGTATAATGAAAAGTACCTCTGTGATGAACTGTATTTTACTTTAAAGGCGGGAAGGGATTTTCAGAGCGTCCCATTTCAGAAACGTTGCAATTCAGTCTTTTGTTGTTTTCTCGTAAATCACGTCGCTGTTTTTCTTTAACGTATTGATGAGCTTGCAATTCAGTTGAAAAAGAGGTCAACGATGTCAACTTTTATATATGTCTACCGAAGCAAATCCTTGTGAAATGTTAAATAATTAAAGCAAAGTATATACTGTGATGACACATTTTGAAAAAAATAACAAATTATAGAAGTTTTGGTTTAGCTTATAAGAAATTTAATTCCTAATTTCAATCACTAATTACTTACTTCAGTCAGACTTTTTGATGGTGTAGGCCTAGTAAGAAAGAACTTCTGACCAATAAAAATATTTAGGGCCTTGACACCATGAAGGCCATATATAACAAGCAAACATGTTTGGGTAGTGATGATGACAGACAGCTACATATGATTGTATTGATCTCATTTGTCTCAAAGAAAATAATGCTTCTCTTGCTACTTTTCAAAAATTATTACCAATGGCTTAAATGTGGTTTTGGGAGCCTCGGTGGCTCAGTTGCCTAGCGCAGCGTAATGACCCAGAAGCCTCCCAACAATGCGGTCGCTGTGAGTTCAAGTCCAACTCATGCTGGTTTCCTCTCCGGCCGTTCATGGGAAGGTCTGCCAACAACCTACGGATGGTCATTGATTTTCTCCTACCATAATGCTGGCCGTCGCCTTATGAGTGAAATATCCTTGAGTTCGTCGTAAAACACCAATGAAATAAATAAATAAGTAAATGCGTTTTTTTAATGTCCATTTCAAGTGATAGAAACAACATGGAACTTTATAAATTGTTCACAATATCCTACGGGTTAAATCTGTACCTCTGCGCTAAATCCTTATCTGACGTCAAGAAGAATCCGCAAACAGTATTTATTAAAATCTGATCAAGTTGTTTGTTTGCTTGTTGCTTGACGCCATTTTCAAGAAGTTTTCACTTATACGAAGAGAGGTAATTGCATGGATGCAGAAGTAAACCAGCGACGATAGAGTAAATAAAAGTGTAGGATGTTTAGAAAATAAGCCTGTGTTTGCGTCCTATGTCGTCTTGAGTAAGGCAGAAACGTACAATGTAAAGTAAGTATTTAGCAATTAAATATGTGTTCCAGAGAATTGTGCCGTGTGTCGCCTTGAGTAAGGCAGAAACGTACAATGTAAAGGAAGTATTTAGCAGTTAAATATGTGTTCCAGAGAATTCCGCCGTGTGTCGTATTGAGTAAGGCAGAAACGGACAATGTAAAGGATGGTGTATAACATGTAAATGTGGTTTCACGTCCAGATAATTTTCACTACATATCTCCCTGTGAAAATCCAAAACGTAAAGGACGCGTTTAGTATTTAAGTAATTGTTTTTGTCCACAATTCCGTCGTATGCACATTTAGTATAACTATTACTTACCAGGATGCTTACTTTCTTTACATGCCCCAATGAAGCCCAGTAAGCTAAGGAGAAGGATGACGACGCCGACAGATATCAACGCGTACGCCCCTCTTCGTAACATCTCCGCCATGTCGATCGTCCCTGTGTCAAGGTCAATCAACTTGATGACGTCAGAAGTTTTCAAAATCACCCAAGCACCCAGACCGATTGCAGCTGATCCAGCCACCTGATTCAAAATTGACATACAGTACATTTACTTGGGATAATGATGCCAAGTGATAAAACCATTGAGTAGTAAGCATTAATGACAATGAATATATTGTAAGTGGTAGATTGGGGCTTCAATCCCGAATCTCACCATACTTGACATTTAATTTGATAATCTTGGTACTATGTCGCCTGTCGCTTGGCGTGAACTAACTGTCCTGGTGTCAGTATACTGTGGATGAGTAGGTGGGGCGTCGTGTCTGGTGTCTTTGACATGGCGTTTATTTATTTATTTATTTATTTATATTTTTTTGTTTGTTTGATTGGTGTTTTAAGCCGTACTCAAGAATATTTCATACGACGGCGGCCAGCATTATGGTGGGAGGAGACTGGGCAGAGCGCGGGGGAAACCCAAGGCCATCCGCAGGTTGCTGGCAAACCTTCCCACGTACGGTTAAAGAGGAAGCCAGACATGAGCTGGACTTGAACTCACAGCGACCGCATAGGTGGGAGGCTTCTGGGTCATTGCGCTGAGATAGCGACTGAATCACGGAGGCCCCGACATGGCGTTTAAATGAAGCAACATTACAAATATGTCGGCATTAAGTCCAGCCTGATAGAAGGAGACATCGTGGTGATTTGACCCAAATAATTTTGCAAGCGACGATTGTGGCAATGAAACTGTTCGTATTGCAGTTTTCACCCAATAAACATTTCCTGGTGTTTTTCGGGCTCACCCCCTTTTTAAAGACGGAAGAAAAGAGTTTCCAACTGGCTTATATCGGTGATAACAACATCTTTGTTAGTATATGAAAATGTGGATATTTCAATTTGCAACAGTTAACAGATGTGCGGAGATTAGCATTATTGTGCCAGGCATAACCATTGTGACAGAAATGAAAACAGAACAAGACAAACGTGACATAAAACCGGTGCTGTCAAATTGTTCTGTCAATTAAGTGGCATGAGCGAAAGAAAATTGAACGCTGTTTCAAATCTGAAAAAAGGGCAAGAAAAGAACAAGTGAACTCGTGGATGACTTGATTAAGGATTTCATGTTAATGACGGCAAATTACCGATGATACTATTGTTTCTATAGTAACCCAACCCTTAGTACAAGCCCATCAGACGTCCACCGAATTGTACTTAAGCAAAGTGCGTGAGATGTAGCCGGATTTACATGGTCCGATTTGTCGTATTGATACGTCGAATTTCATTAACTCACCTGTCAAATTCGACCATTTGATATGTACGATAAATTGAGCCGTGTGGAGACGATTTTACTTACGAGGAAAAGAAGGTTGAAAATCAGCAATGAAATTTTCATGCATTTTCGACAACCGTCCGCCATCTTGTCATGCAAGTGAAGGCTACGTAGTCCGCACTAATGTCACTGCCAGCACGAGTTGTTGACAGAATTGACAGAAATAACGACTGCGCCTGCGTGCTTAACAAATAATTCTTTTCAATATGAGCACGTGCCGTCGCAATATTTAGATCTCCCATCATTTTGTATGTTACAGAACGTGACGTGACCTAGGATTTTGCTCTCCACCTTGTGTTTACACAAGTCTCATGTGACGGCTAAATATGGCTCAGTCCACCATTATAGGCGAATCCGACATTTAAAATGTTTGTATATACTTTTGTCGTCCCGGCCCTAAAAGCCAGAATGTTAAGGATGATTAGCAGTTAAGAGTGTTTGCCTCCTGTGTCATCTTGTGTAGGACAGAAACGCACAATGTAAATGATGTGTTTACAAGTTAAGTATGTGTTGCATTCAGAAAATTCTATAATGTGTCGACCTGAGTCGGGTCATACCAAAGACTTTAAAAAAATGGTACATCCTGCTTCCTCGCTAGGCGCTCAGCAATAAGAGGATAGAGAGTGGACTGGTCGGCCCGGTGTCAGTATAATGTGACTGGGTGAGGGGGCTTGTTGGGTGTCTTCGGCAAGTCGTCTCGGTGAGGTAGCACCAGATAAAAGATACGGTGGAAATCCGTCCTGCACCAAGGAGACACCGCCTTCATATAAGTGAAATAGTAGGGCGTTAAACAATAAGCATTCATTCATTCATTCTATAATGTGTCGATTGGTGTAAGGCAGAAAAGTACAATGTAAAGAGTTTGTAAACGTGCAGGTGTTGCTTTCTGATGGTAACATGCTTAGGATGTACACTTTAGTCCCTTTGGCTCTGAAAGGCAGAAACCTACAGGTTAAATGATGTGCTTAACATTGAAATATATGTTTGCATGCACCAATCCGAGGCATGCAGAAAGCTGCAATGTAAAGCATGTGATTAACATTTAAATATGTTGTTTGCGTCTGCAAAATTCCATAGCGTGTCTTCTTGTGTAAGTCAGAAACGCACATCCATTACAAAGGATGTGTTTAAATACATACATGTGTTTTCGTCCACTGAATATCTCTGTCCGGTCTTGTGTAAAATGGAAAGGCGCAATGTAAAGGTTGTTTTTAGCATATGTCCTTGTATCCACAGTCTCAATGTACATGTGAGGATGCCGCTGGAGATGGGGGTTCAAACCCCGAGTCAGGTGATCTACGCATCTTCGGCAGTCTTGTTATTTCGCCATGCGTGAGAAGATATGTATGTAAGTAAGCTTGAGGTTTTACTTTGCACTTAACAATTTTTCATCCACATGACGACGAGGACTCTTAAGAATGTATATATACTGTGTCTTCTTGTGGTGGAGCGAGTCCATTGCCGCCACTGAAAAATCATGCCGAAGGCACCAGGCATGACAACTCACCCAGTCACATTATACTGACACCCGGACCGACAAGCCCTGTTTCTAGCCTCTGAGTGCTGAGCGTCAAGCGAAGCAGTAACAAGTTAAATTTTGAAATCTTTGGTTTGACTCCACCCGGGATTGATCCCGGATTCCCCGAACTCGAGGCGGATGCTCTAACCACCAGGCCACCGAGGCGGTCCCTCTGAGGGGGACACGCCGAATATGTGTCAATTCGTTCACTGCCAGAGTACTGAGTGGAGTGTCATGTTTTGTCACTGTGTCTTCGCTGTGTTATTCCAGTGAGGCAGCACGATGTGTTCATCCGAACATTTGTGCCATATCAAACGTTATTTAAGTAAAGATAACCTAAAGCATTGATGCCAGGATTCTTGTAGAAGGAAAGATTTCTTAAGAACCTTGCTTAAGGTGGTTCTTTCAGGAACCTCCTTTATCGATAGGGTCCACTAAGAAGAGCTGCCTGGCTTCTTATTTCCTAACGGGACATACTATTTCTGGTCCCCATTACCCGCCCGGAACGACAAACATTGACATTTCTTAACATCAGACTCAATCCGTCTGAACGCCGTCGTGTAAGTGAAATATTCTTGACTACGGCATAAAACCTCAAGCATATAAATACATAAATAAGTAAAGAAATGAATAAATACAAGACTATGGGTTTGATGCAGCTATTGACAATCGTGTTTTCACGTAGCAAGCCGACATTTGTAGTGCTGCCTCAATGAAGTGCAATTCCCAAGACACCAGACTTCACACCCTGTGGACTAACCTATCATACCGACACTGGGCGCCGACCAGCACTTGAAGCATTCCATCGTGACGAACACCCATTCACAATGGAGAACGTAGACTGCATGTCCACTGCATAATGCCCTAATAACAGATGCGGAGTGGGACCGGGTCTCCCGGTTTGAAATCGGACGCTCTGAGGCCAATTTTTCATAAACAGACATTTTCTACCTTATGGAGCTAAAGCAGATATAGCGTATATTTACGGAGAAAAAAAATCCGCAAAAAATTTCCGTTAAAGGAGGAGGTATGATAAGGCGAGAAATCTGTCCTTTGTGGGTGCGTTAAACTGATCATGAAGAAATTCCTACATTACATTTTCCTTAAATTTCGATATGACGAAAAAGTATAAGTTTTTGAAACATCGAAAATGTTACTGTCAACTGAAAATGCCCCATTTTTTCCATTTGGTCAGTTTCGTGCAGTCCTCGACCTATTCAAGCTTCGATTTAGGCATGAAGGATGTGGATCCCAAGAACAAAGCTTGCGGAGGATTTGTATTTCAATGAGTTTGATCTTATGCAAAATATCTTTTTGGGGCTCCACTTCTTTCATGGTTAAAACTAACAATGTCGGGGGCCTCCGTGGCTCAGTCGGTTAGCGCGCTATCGCAGCACAATGACCCAAAGCCTCCCACCAATGCGGTCGCTATGAGTTCAAGACCAGCTCATGCTGGCTTCCTCTCCGATCGTACGTGGGAAGGTCTGCCAGCAACCTGCGGGTGGTCGTGGGTTTCCCCAGGCTTTGCCCGGCTTCCTCCCACCATAATGCTGGCCGCCGTCATATAAGTGAAATATTCTTGAGTACGGCGTAAAACACCAATCAAATAAATAAATAAATAAACAAATAACAACAATCATGGTATGGATTGTGGGTTTGAGCCTTTTTTTTTTTTTTTTTTTTTTAACATTTCCATGATGATGTGTTTTTGACTTAAATACGCAATTCTGTAATAATATGACATGATTAAACATTTAAAAACCTAAACATGTGATGAAAATACCCATCGATCTCACATGCACTTCATGTTTCATCTAGCTACACGCCTTCATCAGGCAGCTCATGGCCAGTATGGGCTCAATCTGCTACAACGAATTATTTTTATTAATGAACAGATAATCTTGTGTTATATTGACATTCCGTAATAATGGTCCATCGTGGAATTCTGTGTACAATTATATTTTAAAGAAACGCGAAGCAGAAAATTAAAGCTTGATTAGATCCTTAGAAAATGGAACGTCAAACCTTGTATCAGATTATACCGTGTTAAATGAAAAGCAGAAGTCAATGAAAGATATTAAATGTTGGAAACCAAACAACAGTCTATATGTAGCCGTCTGTTTCGATAACTCGAATGCCGAGGACTCGATTCCTTGCGGTTATAACTGATTGACAGTCGTCGCAGACAACCTGATTGATTTCTGTCTGTAATGGGCAGTGCTAGTTATGGACACTTTCAGCGCCTTATTATACCTCCTCTTTTGTTGAACGATGACGGATTCCCTCAGTTCCGTTGATCTAACGTAATACTCTGTACCTGATTACGGATTAATTCGTTATCAGGAATGTCAGGCACGGAATTATTAGTTACCCTGAAGTCGGAACGGATTATTCCGTAAGACTGACGGAAAGTAAATCCGCCATCCCTCAATTAGCAGATTTAACGGAAGGTTTTTTCCCCGAGAGTAGACTATACCGCAGATTTTTGGTAAAATATCAATTAGCGAAAATCCTATAAACTTTTTACTATTGTTTTATAGAATAGCCCAAATACCTGCCTTTACCACAACATCTCAATCGTCTGTGCACGTATACTGCAATTCAAAATCAGTGATAGGGTTTGTAAAATTGATAATTCTGACCGCTTTACAACTTTTCTATGTTTAGAATGAATTTAAAAATATGAATAAAAACTGTAGGAATGTGATATTTCATGAAGCAATAATTTTAGCAATATTCTTGGAAAATACTTAGACAGAATTTGACTTGATTAGCCAAAATGAATATTTTGGGCCAAAAATCTCCAATACTTATATAGCCTTTAAGTTAATCTTTGAGAGCTTTTCTTTCCCAAATAACAGAAAAGGAAGCCATTTTTATATATACAGTAATATAGCTCTGGCGCCAGAGAAAAGAATATTTATTTAGACCAGCAACAAAACAAGTTACAGTACCTTAACAGTTTTTCATACTGACGGACTGCTTTAACACGAGACACTTGTCAAAGAAACAAAGCAAACCTCGGAACTGGAAATAGTATGTAGTTTCCTTCCAAACACAACAGCTTACATACAAATGACTGAAAGATATTGTCATAACTAAATATTTGTACACAATACAAAACAGAGAAAAGAAAACTCACACGTCAGACGAATAAGAAAGTTAACGATGTCATAGATGTTGTATCACCAAGTGAAATTTTATCATTTTAAAAATTTGGTGCGCGAAAAAAAAAATTAAAAAAAAAAGATACATATATTATTGGTCAGGTAAAATATTTTTTAATTATATTTTACAAAATTCCGCGAATATTTTCCTTCCAACTTATATATCAATATGCAATGAGGCAGATTTATCGTCTTTATATATAAGTAAGCAAACCAAAAAAGATACACGAGAAAAAAAGTAATCATAATGAAAAGACAGAAAGACATGAAATGTTGTGGATTTCGTGACAATTCGTTTCCATAACATCCCACAAAAGTCGAAGATATACAATATACATATACAAACCATGGACCTGCGCATTAGCAAGGATCTAGCTTCCACCCAGAACATGGAAGGGCTCAGGATCAAAGGTATTCTATACCAAGTAACGGATGGTATATATATATATATATATATATATATACTATTCCGCGAGAGAAACAGCACTGCGCGATTTATATTTACAATTTGCGCTGTTTTTTTTTCTATTCAATAACTTTTTCTCCTTCATTCATATTTCACATGTTCATTATTTCATTCAAATTTCAAGTATACCCATGATTTCGTGAATTAAATTTATTGTATTTCAAAACTCTAGTACAAAATCAAAAATTACATATATACACGGGGGGAACAACTCTATGGAGAAACTTTTTGCAAGACACTGCAACTTGAAACGATGCTCCACTGGAGAGCCAAGGCGAGAAATAACCAGTGTGATTCCCTGTGACGTCCGAGAAACGTGTAATTACGTCACTGCTTCACTCGCCCAACACAGCGACAAAAGCTGCAGAGCACAACTATGGGCCGAGCTGATTGACAGAGACCGAGACACAAGCTTGTAGTAAATTCTGTGTTCACAAAATGTAGCAAAATAAAAAAAAATTAAAGTACAGGAAAAATGAAAGAAAAACAGATCGCAAAGACTGGTCACTTTCTAACAGTGCTCACGCCAACGAGGTGGGGGTGGGGAAGGGAGGGGCGATCTATTATTTATTTCAACTTGATGAGGCTGGAGGCGTGCTGTGGTTGTCAAGGGGACGAATTTAATGGAGTTTTCAATGTGTCGTTGAAATATCGCTCTGAGCTTGAAAATACTCTCTTCCTTCCGCGAGTATAGACTTTAAACCGTCCACAGAGTTCAGTCATTCTCTGCTCCTTTTACAATAAAACAAACGGCACTTAATGTCCGATTTGACTTGATCAGTAACAGAAAAACTGATCTGATGGCAGATATTTCCACATAGGCAGTAAAAACCGAAGCAAGAAATCACTGATGAAAAATGAATGTTCATGGATATACACTCTAGTCAAACTGAAACGTTTCGAAAGTTCACTCCACCTAAGATATGTAATCGACCAATGCATTAATTGCTTCCAAGAAAGAGGACGTACATATAGGGATTAGTATACTAAGTCACAAATCAATACCTTAAAGCAACTAGCCAAGAAAAAATACACTGCTGTACAAAAAAAAAACAAACAACAACAACAAAAACCAAATGAACATATCTAATCCTCTCAAGCACCTCATAACGCTGTCTTGCTTGCTATATATTCATAGCATTTCTAGAAAGATAGCATGTCTCTTCTTGAGGAAAACCCTATTTTATTTTTAGTCTCTGGAATCAAACCTCGTATAAAATGCACCCAAATTTGCCTTCTGCCAAGTTATAACATATTAAAACTGAAAAACGGGGAACCTCTTGAAGTTGACCCAGGCTGCGAACTGGCGTGTTAAATTGTGAACTATTTCACAATGTCGGAGTGGCTGTGCTCTTAAAACAATGACGTGGAGCACAACAATTCATTATGTAACAGCAGGCAATGACGTGGTTTTATAAAAGTTGGGCGACAAAATGTTTTGCACAAGGTGGACAACAAATATTTTTGTCAGGACAACGAAGTGCTTTTTCACACGCTGGAAAACAAAGTGTTTTAGCACAAGTTGTACACCAAACGTTTTTGCAAGGGTTGTACAGCATTTGAAACAACCGCGTGGATTTTTTTTTGCAAATTCTGGACATTGCAACAATGTGCTTTTCATAAGCTGGACTTTCTATCCTTTTGTACACGTTCATGAATCCAAATTTCCAGGCTCAAGGCCCAAAACTCACATCCAGAAAACTTGGAATAAAGATTGATGTGATGCAAACAGTGTACAGTTCACCAGATTAGCTGAACTTTAACATATAATTTCACAGTAATTTCAAATGATGCTGGAAAACAATTGCTAACAAAGAATTTCAGCACGAACAGAGGTGAAGAGATTAAGTGTAATGCTGTAATCTGTTTAGACATTAGCCTATTGATTAAGCCCATGGCCTGGAAAAGTCACGGACAATAAGCCAGACAGCAGTTTTCATCAGAACCTAACAGTGCATACGTAGAACGCTTCCTACTATCTTTTTGACGTTACTGACTCCAGCGACAACTCAATAATGAGCTCAAATCTGAAATATTTCTGTGTTTTTCTTCACTGATTTATCCACTTGAAACTGCCCATACAAAATCTCAAATGTCATGCTGACTCACATAAGATACATGGAATGGGCTGAACTGTGTGTTACTGCCTAGGGCTACAATGCTTCAACATAGCCATGAGAGTTTGTTTGTCTACCAGTGAATGAATCCGTCATGCGCAATGGAAACTCCTACCTGACTTATTTCCATGCTTTTTTCAAAGCCTGAAAGACAGATTTTCCCACAGGCTGGATAACAAAGTGTTTTTTGCACATGATGGACATGACAATGTGTTTTTGTAAACACTCCAAGACAATGTTTTTGCACACGTCGGACAATAGTCAGGAAAATGTGTTTTTGCAAACACGTCTTAACAATGAAATTTTTGCAATGAACTACAATGAAGGTGTGTGCACATGCTGTCCATTTTTCACACAAATCATTTAAACTTCACTGCTTTTTTTCACAATTCACAATGAGGTTCACTATAAAAGTGTGAAGGACTTCACCAAAAAAAAAAAAAAAAAGAATCAAAGTCGTAGATTTTATGAGCTTAGGAAAGCTTCTTAAACTGAAATCTTAAACAAATCATTATACTGCATTTTGACCTTTCTTTTTTTTCAAATTTTTGGTTTCTTCTTACCTTTTTTTCTTCTAACATTCAACAAAAAAAATCACAAAAAATCATCCACTCATTTGTTTAATTACTTCTTAACACATGACTTTCAGGTGGCAAATTTTCAATCCTTTTGCTTCATGTTGATACGTACAGGTCCTTGCAGGTACAAACGCAGAGGCCAACCGCAGCATAAAACAAACGTAGTTTAATAATCACTATCCCGTTATTTCGTATTTTGCCTTCATTCAGACTTCTTCAGCATTAAATAACATCTGAAATAACATCTGAGACACGTATCTGAGGATTCCCAAACCAACTTTCCTTAATCTCGTTAGCCAACACCATCCATTCTGTACAGTTCCTAGACTAAACATTTTGATATTTCAATTTTTGAGTCAACTGTGCATTGCAATCTCTACCAGCCTCCCTCTCTCTCTCTGTCTCTCTCTCTCGCTCTCTTAGTTTCGCTTTCCCTTCGCAGTGCGCTGTCTGACGCTCCCGTTTTCCGTGGCATCATTTGGGTCGGTCTCTGGCTGTGAGTGCACGTCATCATCATCCTTAGCTGTAAAAAACAAATAAAAAATACTTATTTATTTATTGGTGTTTCATGCAGTTCTCAAGAATGTTTCACTTGTATGACGGCAGCCAGCATTATGGTGGGAAGAAAGAGCACAGTCCGAGGGTAACCCACGACCATCCGCAGGTTGATGGCAGACCTTCCCACGTATGGCCGGAGAGGAATGCACTCACTGTGAATGCAGTGGTGGGAGGCTTCTGGGTCATTACACTGCACAAGGGCGTTAACCAACTGAGCCACGGAGGCCAGCTTTCTGTATTTAAAGTATCTGATGGCAACAAAAGCTCCTTATTTTACATCCACTGTTTAAACAAGAACAGAATGGTGTTATCACAAAACATTACAAAAAGCCTAGTTTTCAGTGGGATTAAAATTGGCCAGATCATTTCCAATGATCACAGTAGTCAACTGTCGTTTTCATTTCAATCTGCCACTGCGGAGTATTCTCCCTTGGGTAAAGCAAACAGCTGCAAAACATATATATATATATACATCTGCAATCAAGGATAATGAATATCTGGCAGAATTCCACTGTTTGCAAAACTAGTCAAGGCCCTAGTGTTCTGGGTATCGCCTCTAGAACTAACCTTGGTTCACAACAGAGTGGTATTTGATCTTTTATGCACGAGACTGCTGCAGCTGGAATAAGCCACATCATGATCTTGAGGTGGCCTACAACGCACATGCGCAACAATCTAGCCTTGTTTTGAAAGGCATGCAAGCAAAGGAGCGTAATCTATGTTTTAACATCAGAGTAAGCACATCAGAGCTGGCTTTTCACTCTTCTTTGTTTTATTTACTGAAGTCTGCCTTTCTTTCCTGGGTGTTTTATGGAAAAGCAGATGCTAAGGTGTAAATCACTTCAAAACGGCAAGAAATTAGCAGCAGTGTCCTCGCTCTAATATTAAGACCTAGGCGAAGCCAGTTTGGTTACATTCCTTTTGAAGACGATGCATCGCGTATCCAGACAGTCAAGCAGGCAACTGGCAACTCTGTTGCTGATCGTGAGATGGATTATTCTAAACACGCCTACCAATGTTTGGCCGAAGACGATCAATGTAACAATGATCAGCTGGAAGAGCTTGTTTTTTGCTGCAGGTCTCACACTTTGCTGGATCATTAAACACTCACCTTTCACAGGTTTTTGTTTTTTCTTGGGAGACGTTGGGCGCCGGTTCGTGCCACTCTTTTCCCGCAGTCGCTTCAGATGGAAGGTGATGAAATTCCACATCATCCACGCTTGTAGGAGACACAGTGCAGCCAGCGAATTAATTCTGAAAAGTGTCAGGCCACATCCCATTATCTACATATCATTAAGACAATTCTCAAGGTTGTCATCCATGGTCAAGTTGCTCAGCTTTGCAAAGATCGTGAGTGTTTTGAGGTTGGTTTGGAAGACAGAAAGATGTTATACTTGAAGAATTTTCAGCATCAGAAAGTAAAATTTTAAGACATTTATTTGTCTCTACAAACGCTTCTTTTTGATTTATTTGATTGGCGTTCTACGCCGTATTCAAAAATATTTCACTTATACGATGGGGGACAGCATTATGGTGGGAGGAAAAAGGGCTAAACCCATCCAGGTGGCTGCCACACCTTTCCACGTTTGACTGGAGAGGAAGCCAGCATTAGCCGGACTTGAACTCACAGCTACTGCATAGGTGAGGGGCAGCTGGGTCATTGCATTGCACTAGGGCATTAACCCTCTCGGCCACAAGGCCTTTTGGTACCTCAGTCTCTCAAACTAATCAGAATGAAGAAAAGTTGGATGAATATTGCCCTCGCTGTAGTTTACATGTACCCTCAAACAAAGTAACAAACAGCTTTGTCAAAAATTCCTCCTAAATTTCCAAATCATATGGTAATTCCGAATAAAAAAAGCAAACCACGGAATCCCCGCCCTCTCCCCACAAAACCACGTTCACGAAGCCTGAGAATTTTGACCACCTAACGTCTGCATAATGAACATACCTGACCAGTTTTGTGTTAAAGTTCCCAGCAGCTACGTCCATTTTCTCTACACTGGTCTGTTCCAAACCATACCTGGAGAACAAAGAACACACAGTTGCCGTCAACACCCAAGACTTCAACAATGAAGTCATCGCTGTCTCAGAAACTAAGTAACGTTAGCGTAGAAGTGTAGAAATCAGAATATATGTTAAAAGTAACAGTTATGGACAACTCCAGTGACAACAGGACATTCCACATGGTGGAGATGATGTATTAAACACTTTTCATTTATTTGATTGATGTTTTAGGCCATACTCTAGACTATTTCCCTTATACGACTGCCCCCAGCATTATGGTGGGAGCAAAAAAGGTCCATAGCCTGGGAGAAATCCACGGCCAACCGCAGGCTGCTCACAGACTGTACTACATCTGACCGGAGAGGATGCCAGCATGAGCTGGACTTGAACTCACAGCGACCGCATTGGTGGGAGGCTTCGGATCATTGTGCTGCGATAGTGCGCTAACAGACTGAGCCACGTAGGCCCCTCCACAAAGATGAGATCGATGAGAACATTTCACATCCACACGGAGGAGGTTGAAGAAAACATACCTCTTCCGCAAATGTGAACAAATTTACACTTTACCACATGTGACCCGAGAGGAAGCCAGCAGCATGAACAATTTACTGCTTCCACAGCCCAGTCTTTCTTCAATCACGTAAATTTACACAAAATTTTTGATTGATTTTTTAAAGGCAAAAGTAGAAATTTTTATTTGTGACAAGCCCCTGCATGTTGCTTTGTCCATCTAACATATAATTTTTTTTACCTCCTCGGAGTGCAAGTCAGGATGAACTCTTTTTGGGATGTCACAGGTATTGCCAATTTTCTATGGCTCACATACAGAATAGTTAGAATTTGATACTGGAATATAGTACACATGTATAAAGCACCTGAAACTACGCCCTTAAAACCGGATGCTGAATTACGCCCTTAAAACCGGATGCTGTGTACTTAACACTGGATATTGTGTACTTAGAACCTGAAATTGTGCATTCACAAGCTGATACTGTGTTCTTATCAATTAATACTGTTTGCATGTACATGTATTTAGCTCTTGTTATTTTGTACACACATCTAGCACCTGATATTGTGTACATGTGTTTAGTACCTGGCTCAGGATCACGAAGCTGTCTGAGACTGAAGTCAGACTTGATCCTCATTTGTGGCATTATTCCTGCGCTTAAATTAGAACACTAATTTTCATTCTTGTCATGAAAGCCCAACACCCAACAACCCTTATTATTAACGTTAAAAATCCTCATGTGAGTCCCAATTTTCGAGCAGCAAACTGTTGTGACTTTAAGGACGACTCTTTAAGTCTAAGACATCTTTGTGATCCTGGCACCTGTTACTTTGTAGACGAATTTTTCATCTGATATTGTTTATTAAACACTTGATCCTGTGTTTGCTGGGACTTACCAGAAGGTGAGCACAGCCAGTGTGATTGTTCCCAGTCTGACCAGGACAAACAGGACATTCCACACCATAAAGCTGGCAACAAAAACAGACACAAACATATAAACATGTACGCAAGCTTGTTTTACTTTCTGTGAAACAATCGTTTAAAACAGGAGTTTTCAAGGACATGCTCACATCTGATCAAAACCTGCTTTAAATCAATGGAAAAAACAGCATTGTCAAAAATGTTCCCCAAAAAACACTGATCAGATTTTATTTTAGACGTCATTTCAAAGAGTAAGACACACATGTAGGATGGGGCAGGAAGACCTGAAACACACATATGCAGGTGGCTCAGCCATTTTAACCACAATGAGAAATATGGGAAATTGAGTTTTAGACAATTTTGTACTGAATTTTCATGAAATACATTGGTGATGAAAAAATACTGAGATTTCTGATTTAGGACACTGATCTCTGTCCTGGAAGAAATGACGTTTATACTCACCGATGCTTCAGGGGCACTGTAATTTATCAACTTACCCTGTGGCTGCTAGGTCAGATTTTTCAGCAAAGTAGAGAAGACGAGATGTGTGGAAGACAAACTCCACCAAGTAATGGATAACCATCATACATAGCGCCACTCGGGAGAAACTGAAAGTGAAAGTAACATCATACGATTTAACATAAAACTGAGATTTATGGGCTAAATCTCCCATGTGGAAGGCAAACTCCACTAGGTAATGGATAATCATCATGCATGGCGCCACTCAAGAGAACTGAAAGTGAAAGTAATATCCAACAATTTAATATAAAACTAACATATAATGATGAAATCTGGCATGTGGAAGGCAATCTATCAGTTAATGGATAATCATCATACATAGTGTCTTTCAAGAGAAACTGAAACTGAGGATAAAATTTGACAATTTAATGTAACACCAATATACAGAGACTATACTGGGTGCAGGGAAGGTAATCTGTGAGGTATACATGTGCATGAATGACTTGTCACACAGTGTGCCAGTGAAGAGAAACTGAAAGTGAAAGGTAATGTGTTTTTATTGGATTTATGAACAGTATGTTTATACACGTGTATATATGTAACAAACTGACTTATCCATACTATAACAAGATAACCTGTGTCTATCAGAAGAAATTGAAACTTTCCCCACACTTGTTTACAAGTATCACCTTGCCACAAGAAGTTACTTTCGATTTACATAACTTACATGTAAAACAGCTGATCTATTTCTAGCTAAAACAGACAGTGTAATATTGAGCCGTGGACAAGAAACACAAGCTCAGCTTTACTGCCTTCTGCTATTGGCCTCTGGGGGATCTACGGGGGAGCCACTGTTCAAGGCAGTGGTTTTTGAACCTTTACCTTCTGTGTCAAAGTGGTGACAGGCAAGCTTCCTGCACTTACATTCAACTGTTGTGACAAGAATGGAAGTACAGTACAGCACAGTCAGGACAGTCAGTGGTCAAGTGCAGAGGTTTGTACATGCCAGTAACCAGAAGCTACTGGCACCCATCAGTCAATAGAATAAGCTTAAGCCTGCGATGAAGTGCCTGACATTTTTGAAAACACCCCTCTGGTGAAAGTGGTATGACGCAAAGAGCCCTTCATTCAGTAATACATAGCATGGACAACATGGTCATACCACTTTATCTACAGGGGTGTTTTCAAAACTGTCAGGCACTGATTTGCAGTCTTGCAAGTTCATCATAAATCAACAGGACAATGATCATAACTTCAAGGGATTGCCAGCAACAATGACCAAAAGCTACTGTAAATATTTATATCGCACAGAGCTTAACGCTTTGGTAGAAGCACTTGCCTTGGGTGAACTGCTAAATCGAACTGTCTCAAAAATACGCTACAACAGGTTTTCATAACTGCAGAATAACTGTTACGAAGATGTGGAACCCTTCCCTTGGTAAGGAAAAGTGCATAACAAGCAGATCGTCCAATTGTATAATTTAACTTATGCCCACAATAATAACTCAGAACCTTCGTGCTCCCTTACACTCACAGCCAGTGGTAAAGTCACTTGCTTACACTGTGTATGTAGGCTTGGGTTTTATAACATGCTCAAGAATTTTTCAATCGTATGACAATGAGGAGTCATTAGAATGTATGTATAGATACTGTGTCTCCTGGTAGCGGAGTGAGTCCATGCTGCCACTGGAACATCATGCAGTAGACACCAGACATGATACCACAACTGACACCAGGCCAACCAGTCCTGTTTCCTTGCTCTAACCTCTCAGTGTTGAGGCAGCAACACTTTTTAAAGTCTTTGGTTTGACCCGACCCGGGATTGATCCCAGATCTCCCCACCCAAAGGCGGACGCTCTATCCACCAAGCCATCAAGGCGGTCAATCGTACACAGTGCTATTAATCGATAACATAGCTGCGATAAAGTGCACAAGTTTGTTGTCTACTGTTAGGAGAATGCTTTTACGACAACATCAAATTTACACCTTCCAGGCGAATACCTACTTGAGCAAATAGGCAGCAGTGATGAAAACCAGATAGAGGACTGCATACTGGATTCTTGGATACATATCATCCTGTAATAACAACAACAACAAGTCTTAAGAAGCATTCAGGTTTTTTTTTTATTTGAAGCTGATTTTATTTTACATCCTATTACCCTAATTCTTCAACGTTTTCAATCACCGCTGAAAGCAAAATTTCACTGTGTGTGGGTGTGTGGGTGAGTGTATGTGTGTGTTACTAACAAAGTTCTCTAAATGTTCTATTATAATTAAGAAGTCACTCTTCCAGTATATATTGTTGTAATCTATGGTGCCCTTTTTCTAAGACTGCAATTAATCAAATACGGGTATTGCGCTGTAACATGTTCCGCTGGTCGTTACACTATTGATATAGTTTCAGTGCTTCTGCTACGTTTGCAATTGATGGCATAACCTCATTTGGTGATGTTATTCCTAGACCTGTGTATGGATTTAGAAATCGACTTGATCCAAGTCCAAATAGTGCTTGGAGGAACATACTAGAATCAGACGTGGGGTGTACGTCAGCATCTATGGCCAAATGGCACAATACTCTGTGTGTTCAATAGTGCCTGCTCTACATAGCTGCAGTTAAGAGCTCACATGCTGGTATGATTTACCCTATTACTTTATTTTTCCTGATTCTGGGAGTTCTATCAATTTTAGAAATTCATTTTTAGGTTTGTTTGGAAGGTTGGATGATACCCTACTGGAAAACGTGAGCTTCATTACTAGATAATTTTTATGACATTAAATGTGGATTTAAGATCCACATTTTTTGGAGGAAATTTTCGGTCATTTACCTGTAAAGGTAGCCAAGCGGATGGGTGGAAAAAGAGCATATAAATCCCCCACCATTATGAGAGTTTGAGAAAGAGCTATCATCATGTTTGTATTATACAAACAACTAGTAATTCTTACCTTTTTAACCTTTTGAAAATATAGTTCTGGGAAGCAATGAATCCAATAGGCTATCTGAAATACAAAGCATACAGATAATGTGCTAATGACAATGATAATAATAATAATAATAATAATAACAATAATAATCACGTTTCATACTAAGTTTAAACCATAGCTCCATCTTTCAACTGAACCAATTCTTGTTTAGTTTCTACAGATGAAATCAAGTTTATATTTCTATTTCGCAGGGAGATCCCACATGTTCAGCCCATTACTAAAAGGCTAACAAATGCTTAAAGGGTACATGAAAAGGTTTGCTTTCATATCTTAAAAGAAATGAACACATTTATACAAGCTACACTTTAAATGAAACAGCTACACAAACTGTGCAGAATACTATTTTTTTTTTAAAGTCTGAGATGTACTAGAGGGCCACATCATGCCTAGCGAGTCCATGCTGTGGAAGTGGAACGCCACTGGAACATCATGCCCAAGACACCAGGCATGACACCTTTACCAAGTCACATTATACTGACACTTGGCCGATTAGTCCTGCTTCCTTGCTCTAACCTTTTAGTGCTGAGCGCTAAGAGAGGCAACCACAAGTACCATTTTTGAAGTCTTTGGTATGTCCCCACCACAATGCAGACGCTCTAACCTCTTAGTGCTGAGCGCCAAGAGAGGAAGCCACAAGTATCATTTTTGAAGTCTTTGGTACGTCCCCACCACAATGCAGACGCTCTAACCTCTTAGTGCTGAGCGCCAAGAGAGGCAACCACAAGTACCATTTTTGAAGTCTTTGGTATGTCCCCACCACAATGCAGACGCTCTAACCTCTCAGTGCTGAGTGCCAAGAGAGGAACCCACAAGTATCGTTTTTGAAGTCTTTGGTATGTCCCCACCACAATGCAGACGCTCTAACCTCTCAGTGCTGAGTGCCAAGAGAGGAACCCACAAGTATCGTTTTTGAAGTCTTTGGTATGTCCCCACCACAATGCAGACGCTCTAACCTCTCAGTGCTGAGTGCCAAGAGAGGAACCCACAAGTATCGTTTTTGAAGTCTTTGGTATGTCCCCACCACAATGCAGACGCTCCAACCAACAACACCCAGATAACCATTTCACAAAAATTTTCCGTGATTTCAATTCATTTCTACGACTTACAATGAAATCCAACCACCCGCACACAAATTCCATCATTTTCACCGCCTGGAAATGATGATTTCAAATCCAATGATTCACAATGATTTTCCAGGGCTGCAGGAACCCTGTAAACCCCTGTAAACACTTACCTGGATGATGAAGTAATACTTAACGATGAATCTGCAACAAGATGGGGAAAAAAACAGAAAAATTAGACAGAGGATATATTGGCATTTCACTCGCAACAAAAAAAAGGCGTTCAGAATATGAGAATGTAACAGTACTTTGGAGAATTTTACCCTAATTCCTCAACCTTTTCGCATATGAAAGTTTGACTTTCAGTGCAATTTATGCAAATACTCCATCGTTTGGAGACAAAACTGCATTGGTTGGACTGGTCAGTTTCAGGACTTCAGAAAAAGTATAATTTTATCAGTCAACACAGAATAATACCTTCAGAATATGGTTGAATAAACACCCTGCAAACATGCAGAAATGTTGAAGAATTACAGTACACTTTAATAGTACTAGATAGCGCTATAAAGCACAACATCAGAGAAACCAAACAAGACACGACATGTGACGTATCTATTTCTGTGACACATTTCTCAACAAGAAGCAACTTCTTACTGACCCTGCAAACAACACCTGACTTACTGATGTGATGCCGAAGGAGTTTCCAAGACAGACCTGACTACATGTACGAGAATGTATGGGCTTACAAGCACGCTGACTTGGTGGCTACAAGCGTGACACGTTACAAGGGTGGCTGCCTACCGGCATGGGAGTTGGTGGTTACCAGGGTTTGCTGTATCGAGGGCTGGTCTTTACAAGTGTGCATGGTGCAAGGATGGGTGGTTATGAGTGTGGGACTGGGTGGTTACGAGGGTTTGTGGTTATGAGTGTGTAAAGTTACAATAATGGGTGGTTATGAGTCTACATGGTTACGAGAATGGGTGGTTACAAGGGTTTGTGGCTATGAGTGTGTGTGGTTACAATGGTGGGTGGTTATGAGGGTTTGTGGTTTCAAGTGGGTGGGTGTGAGACTAGGTGGGTAAAAGTGTGGGTGGTTACTTACGGTAGATGATTGTGAGGATAACCCTCCCAAAGCTGATTGATGTTGGCCACATAACTCTCCTGAAGGAAAAACACAAACAAACTGTTAGCCACAAGTTTCCATTATCAGATTTTTTCATTTATAAAAATACAACAAAATAAAAAAAAAAGTGTTTCACTAAATGATGGCTTTATTTCAATCTTCAAACCCCTGCAAATATCTTCATGCAGAGAGCTTTTTCTTTCCCCAAATTGTTTTTTTTATTTGTTCAGTGCTATGCATTATTCTTTGTCATAATAGCACAACAGAACTGTATGGTTTACAAACAAAGAAAACCTGTGCTTATCGTCAGAGGCCGCACCAATCTTCCGGAGGAGAACCAACCGGCCTACACCTAGTACTGTAAACTGAGTGTGTACTGCCTAAGCAACAAGGACCCTCAAAATCAGGTGACAAAGCAGAACTGTCAACATAGATAATACTGATGGGCATACATGCCTGTAAGATGTGGTTGCCTTGTGACACTGGGCTTGAAGCCATAGCTCCGGTGACCAAGCAAATCCATAGGCAAACTGTATAGCCCTACTGATAATACACGTGGCCAGAGAATGGCTTTTCCACCCCACTCGACTTCATTATGGCTTGCAGAATATCATGCAAGTATAAATTTCCATGGCGGCCAATTGTGAAGGCATAACACCGCCCAGGTGCACAATTACTTTCACGAATTCTGTGAAGTTTTTTTTACAGTTCGAAATCCAAACTGTGCTTAAGAAACCAGACATTTGCAGTGAGACATTTTATTGGATGTGGAAGGGCGGGGAGAATCCTAGGGACAGCCAAGGGAGACAACTCTTACCCTGATGATGATGTCAGCCCCCCACACGGCTGAGACGATGTAGAAAGTAAGCAGTTGTCCGGATTCGTTAAACTTGCTGTGTTTAATTTTGGACAGATGCATGCGGCGATTCAGTTTCTGATAAAAAAAATAACAACATAATACTAAAATAATAAATAAATAAGTAAAACCAGAATTAACGAATAATATTTTCATTTGCTTTCCTCAAGAAAGACCACGGTTCTTCAAAAAGAAAATGAGTGTCAGCCTTTGCAAACAGTCATATGAGTGTTGCTGACAGTTTATTACCACCAAGGCTTCATAAACAATGAAAGCTTGGGAAGGTACAGAGAATATAAAAACAAAACTTTCTGTCCTTTCCATTTTGCTGCGTGTGGTGTCATGCACGAGCACATGACTTCACCAATAGCTGATGTGTATCCAGAAATGATGCTGTCCTTACTAGTGTTCTCAATATCATCCTAGCATAAATGCATTACTGGAATATAATATCTACTTGATTCAGTGTCGTACAGGGAACATCATCATATCACAACAGGAACATTTTACGGACACAATTTATGGGTTAAATGGTGTTAAAATCCCTTTAAAACCATGACTGTTCAGTCTGTTCTGTAGGATTTTATTCATATGACTGTAATATTTCTACACATTTGACATTTTCTGACCGGAGTGGCACTTTCAGTACATGTAGCACATGTAACCTGATTATTACACACTGCTTTTCACTTCATTATAAACGGAGTCATCAGTGATAAATACTGAAACAAAAATATCATTATAACATTATAAAGAGACCTAGTAAAACCATACAGGACACAGTATACAATAACTTACGTCAAGTACATACTCCTGTATGACAGCATGGATGACAATGCAGATGAGTAAGTAGAAGAAAATGTTGAAGGCATCTTTAGAACCGTAGGTGTAGAGACCAGGCACCCCGGCGTCTGGAGTTTGACCAGTGGAATCTGATTGGAATACCCAAAAAGACAAATGAATGTGACTTACGACATTCAAAATTAGTATCACTGGTGTGACTACATGGAAAGAAACTCTACAGTGTACTTCAATCCTGCAAATAGGTACCTGACACCCCTTTGGACAAAGTGGTATGACCATGTTTTCCACATTATACAGCACTGGACAAAGCTCACCTGGGTTATATCAAGCCCAACAAAGGCGTGTTTTCAAAAATGTCAGGTTCCTATTTGCAAGCCTGTACTTGAGTGAGGTTTAAATATCAAAAAGCTTAAATACAGCCTCATGGCATCTGACTGAACTGAGGACAGGTCTTGCAGCTGCTCCTAGCAATGACTTTATTGCTTACTCAATTAAAAGGTCTCAAGAAACACTTTTTCTAAGCCCGTCTGCTGCTCTTAAAACAAATTCTTAAATTCCATTTTTTGTATAGTTAAGTTGGCTATCATCTCCATGCAGTTTTGTTTGAGGTAAAAATTTTGATTGCCAAACCAGTGTGAAATGGATTCTAACATGACACCTTATCCTTGATGGCTACTGGGTTATTGACAAAAGTCATTAATACACATGGCAAACGAAGGTCCCAATAATACTCACCATTAAGTGTGATGTTGTGTTGTATAGCAACAAAAATGGAAGCTACTGAGGAAGTTGCCTGAAAGAAAAAAAGACCGAAAACATTTGAGAAGTTCATATACAACCAATAAGAAAGCCAAAGACAAAATGTACTGAACTGTAATTTTCACACAAACTATGATCAGCAAAAATAAGCTTAATCAGCACTGCAGCTCTACATATGATGTTGAAAAAAGGCGTCCACTGAGAATGAGAAGAAATGCCCCCAAATAAAAACGTGATGAGGAATTAGCCCACTGTTAACTTGGTTTCACGCTGAAAAGAGGAATCAAAGGAGAATAGTTTTTTGGATTTTTACTACACAAATATCTTCACTGTCTTGACCTTAATAGAAGTGGTCAAAGATTGCTGTCTATTCAACCATATGTTGATTATAATAGATATCCATATCCTCATTTCAAGTAATGTTCACTAGAATTACAACAGAAGTTTGTCATTTATACTTCGAGTATTCAACTATGCTTTCTGCTGAATACAAGAACCAAAACCTAACTAAAGATAATGCATTATGCCTTCAGCAAAACGACAGAAAATGATCACAGCAACTTTCTTATTACCAATACTTCTGATGAAGTGTACACGTCAGTAAGGCTTTGCTGTATGGTATGCCTGAAGTACTTTCAGGCTTTTGGAACTGAACTATTTACATATAACAATCTTTTTGTTGTGCCTTTCAGCTTGGCGCTTGGAACATGACTGTAAAGACGAACAGATGAAGGCTTAAGAATACGTGTGGGTGTGTCTATTATCGAAAATAAAACCAGCTGTTAAAATCAGAGAAAATAAAAATTGCAAAATTAACCTACTATGTTAAGTGGAACTGAACAAGATTTCTCCCCAACATTTGGATCAAAACTTTACAGGAGTAGGCTGTATGGAGGTGCATTTAAGTCCAACAGCTGTGAATGTGATAGCGACAAGTCAAGGTAACGTGGACATCCAACACAACCGGCGACTTGACCACACACATGGTTCCGGAAAACGTCAGTTCGTTAATTACCTGAAACATCAGCCCGATGACAAAAACCATAGCCACACAGGACACGATGTCCGCGTGGTTTTGAATGAAGAACTCATGGCTGAAAATCGGTGGGTTTTTGTTTGACTTCGGCCGACGAAGACCCATCTTGGCAGCTAGAGTAGAAATGTGTGATGTGGCTGCTTCACAAGCTCGGTTGGGAAAGGAAGTGACGTAAGATGGACATGCGCATTTTGGATTCAGGTCAGCGCTTGCGATTAAGCTCAGCACTGGTTGGTCAAAATATTATTTCGTCTGCTGTCTTAGCCAAACATCAACAGTGTCAAACAACGTGGACCGAGGTGGGAAGTGTCTCTGTGCTATTGCACGAAAAGTACGCTTGTCTATCACGTAAAGTCATAAAAGTTTGCTGCTAAAGTTTTGCTACTCGCAAGATTAATTGCAATTAGCGACATGTGTTTCGGGTGTGTTGGTTAATTTCAAGCTTTTGGTTTGACAGATGATTTCCCGCCATTATTTCTGAAGTCAAAAACTTTTCAGTTGGCGAAAAGAAGGTTAAAAAAAGTTTGGTCTGTTGGGTGTTCAGTAGATTTCAGAAAGAGATTGTGAGTGTTTATGGAATCGTATGTGAAACAATCTAAAAATGTGCAAGAAACAAATGACCAAGAAAATAATGATCACCGTTTCTTGTTTTCATATAGAGCGCATAGATATGCGCATTTTCCCCCGGACACTTCGCGTTTTCCTCTCACCATAATGCTGGCCTCCGTCGTAAGTCAAACATTCACGAGTACGACCTATAACACCAATGAAATAACTAAATAAATCATATGTAATGCGCATAGTAAAGCGTCAGCCAGTTGATAAAAAGCTACCAGCACTAGCAGTTAAGGTACTTAAATTTACTTCAGAGTAGACTGAAGTTCCACTTGTAATTTTGTGTAGCTCTGATTTAATTATCCTTTAACAACAACCGTGAACAATTAACTTTGGGTTGGTAGTGGTTTCTATACTGTTACAAACTAAATTTACTGGTCTTGAACTACTGGTACTGGTAACTTTTTAACAACTGACTGACACTTTTAAAGCAACAACTTAATTAGTATGTTAAGTAGTGCTGTAAAATTTTGTTTTTCAGCATCCCTTTTGTTTGCGTACAACACACTTAATAAAGTCAGCATCAGGAAGATATGCTTCTCCCAAACATTTGTGACTAAGCTCCATGCAAGGAAAGAAATTCAGGTAAAGTTATAAGTTTTCTTTCACCTTCCTTTCCTCTTTGAGGCTTGGGTAGAGTGTTCTTTTTTTCTGGGCTCTGCCCAATTTTGTTTACCCATAAATTTGAATGCTGCATTATTGAAATATTTTCTAAAACATACATGTGATTAAAACTACCCTAATTCTTCAACCTTTTCAACCGCCTGTTCGAAACCAATAGTTCGAAATATTCTGACCAACCTTTGTCTTTAGTGTCATTTTCACAGTCACTGTTTGGTGCATAAATTCCACTGAAAGAGGTGGTTTAGTGGTTGAAAAGGCTGAAGATTTACAGTAATGATTGTCTTTTTTACAGGTCTGATTCCCATGACGATGGCGTACTTGTGCATATTAAGCCGTGCTGTGTGAAGTTGAACAGAGATATTGTGTCACATTGGTAAGTATATACATGTCTTTATTCTCTTAGCCTACATGTAATTCTTCTAAAGTTTTAAGACAGATATTAGTAGTACTGAAAGCAAAAGCAACATTTCTCACCAACTCTTCCTAAAATGTAAACATTACAGATATATTTTTCATTAGATGGACTAAGTACACTGTGAGATTGCCGTGCACTGACGATTTTAGTTACATTTACATGTATGCTGGCCAGAAAGAGCAGACAAGATGGTCCAAAATTTAGAAGAATTAGAGTGTAAATGATTGGTATGAAAACATGCAACAATTCATATTTTATCCGATTGGTTTGAATATGTTTTTTACATCGCCAAATGTTTTATATGGTATAAATATGATATGATTTCATCCTGCCAATTCCTACACTTTACGGACAGTTATTTCATAATTGTTTTATATACTTTTTTTGTCGTTTGTGTGACCTTTATTTGTTGCATAGTTTGCTTTGCTGATATATTTTAGTGAATATAAATTGTATCAAATATACGTTCATTTCCAAATAGACTCACTTCGTGCGCTCTTCCAAGTTAAAGGTAGAGAAGGTGCAGATTAACATTACCTTGGAGGAAAAGTCATCCTACTGTACAGTATGACTGAGTGGCCCACTAGATGTACAGGCTGCTCCTTGCATCAGCCCACAACATCACACTTTATCGCTGAGCTTAAGGTGGACTGTCCTGATTCAGTTTCACTTTACTTAAGGAATGATATACCTGTGCTACAAAAAAAAAAAAAAATGACGCAAACAGTGAATTGTGTCTGGTGAGTATTTTTACTTGTAGAAAATAAAAATATGTTTAACACCAAAAATTCAGGAAGAAAATAGCACATCACTTGTATGCCCTTGAGTGGCGCTGGTGACGTAATCTGATTGTGGCATTTCCGGTTTTGAGGCATAATGTTTACTTTCGATACCAAAGTTTATTTTTAATCTGTATTCCAGATCTAAGCGTGTCCTCAACATGGCTAAAGCATAATTAGAGTGCTTTCCCGGTTGAAAAGGTCACATCTCATGGCATTTATCCATTTTTGTTGTATGGAAGGGTCTGATGCAAGGCATCAAAACTAGTCCCATCATAATACTGGTCATGTGGAATTAGTGTGGTTGATTATGGCACAAATGGCATCCTGCCAAAATGACGTCATACACTAGGAGGACATCAAAGGAAGATAAGCATTTAAAGAATACCAAGCATAACGAAAAAATTATCCATGAAAGATAATGCCTTGCTCGTTTAGAGCTTTAAACTAGCTTTGATTGAAAAAATGTAATATTTTCAAAGTAAGTCTGTGTACTCCTAAATTCATCTCTCCCCACCAAAACATGATTTTTTTTACCTTTCTAGTACCTAGTTTCGACCAACTGTATTTCGACAAAACCAGTAGCAATACCCTTGAAACTCTACATCCACTAACCCTATCATGTATATAATTCATATACAGCCACTAAGCCTATCAGGTAGACGGTGAATATACAGCCACTAACCCTATCAAGTATGTATTGAACAGCCACTAACACTATCAAGTTTACGCTGAATATATAGCCACTAACCCCAGCTATCAAGTAAACACTAAATACACAGCCACTAACCCTGTTAAGTATACACTGAATATCAGTACTGCCAGTAATCCTATCAAATCTATAATGAATATACAGTCACAGGCTTTTCCAGCCGCTTTCTCGTCGTGGTAACCACAACAGAAAATATTGGAAAATTGACTTCTAGACAAATTTTGTATTGAGTTTTGATAAAATAAATGAGTTTATGAGTTTACATTTTACATACATTGGTCATGAAAACTGTTGAGTTTTCTGATTTGTTCAAATTGGGTTCCTATAAAGAAATTGGACAAAAAAAACCCTGAGCCACTAAGCGTATCAGGTAGACACTGAATATACTGCCACTAGCCCTCTCAAGTAGACACTGAATATACAGCCACTAGCCCTCTCAAGTAGACACTGAATATACAGCCACTAGCCCTCTCAAGTAGACACTGAATATACAGCCACCAGCCCTCTCAAGTAGACATTGAATATACAGCCACTAGCCCTCTCAAGTATACACTGAATATACAGCCACTGGCCCTCTCAAGCAGACACTGAATATACAGCCACTAGCCCTCTCAAGTAGACTGAATATACAGCCACCAGCCCTCTCAAGTAGACATTGAATATACAGCCACTAGCCCTCTCAAGTAGACACTGAATATACAGCCACCAGCCCTATCAAGCAGACACTGAATATACAGCCACTAGCCCTCTCAAGTAGACACTGAATATACAGCCACTAGCCCTCTCAAGCAGACACTGAATATACAGCCACTAGCCCTCTCAAGTAGACACTGAATATACAGCCACCAGCCCTCTCAAGTAGACATTGAATATACAGCCACTAGCCCTCTCAAGTAGACACTGAATATACAGCCACCAGCCCTATCAAGCAGACACTGAATATACAGCCACTAGCCCTCTCAAGTAGACACTGAATATACAGCCACTAGCCCTCTCAAGTAGACACTGAATATACAGCCACCAGCCCTATCAAGCAGACACTGAATATACAGCCACTAGCCCTCTCAAGTAGACACTGAATATACAGCCACCAGCCCTCTCAAGTAGACATTGAATATACAGCCACTAGCCCTATCAAGCAGACACTGAATATACAGCCACTAGCCCTATCAAGTAGACATTGAATATACAGCCACCAGCCCTCTCAAGTAGACATTGAATATACAGCCACTAGCCCTATCAAGTAGACATTGAATATACAGCCACTAGCCCTATCAAGCAGACACTGAATATACAGCCACTAGCCCTCTCAAGTAGACACTGAATATACAGCCACTAGCCCTATCAAGCAGACACTGAATATACAGCCACTAGCCCTATCAAGCAGACACTGAATGTACAGCCACTAGCCCTCTCAAGTAGACACTGAATATACAGCCACTAACCCTCTCAAGTAGGCATTGAATATAGAGCCACTAACCCTCTCAAGTAGGCATTGAATATAGAGCCACTAGCCCTATCAAGCAGACACTGAATATACAGCCACTAGCCCTCACAAGTAGACACTGAATATACAGCCACTAGCCCTCTCAAGTAGACACTGAATATACAGCCACTAGCCCTCTCAAGCAGACACTGAATATACAGCCACTAGCCCTCTCAAGTAGACACTGAATATACAGCCACTAGCCCTCTCAAGTAGACATTGAATATACAGCCACTAGCCCTATCAAGCACTGAATATACAGCCACTAGCCCTATCAAACAGACACTGACTATACAGCCACTAGCCCTATCAAGTAGACACTGAATATACAGCCACTAGCCCTATCAAACAGACACTGACTATACAGCCACTAGCCCTATCAAGCAGACACTGAATATACAGCCACTAGCCCTCTCAAGTAGACACTGAATATACAGCCACTAGCCCTCTCAAGTAGACACTGAATATACAGCCACCAGCCCTATCAAGCAGACACTGAATATACAGCCACTAGCCCTATCAAACAGACACTGACTATACAGCCACTAGCCCTATCAAGCAGACACTGAATATACAGCCACTAGCCCTCTCAAGTAGACACTGAATATACAGCCACTAACCCTCTCAAGCAGACACTGAATATACAGCCACCAGCCCTATCAAGCAGACACTGAATATACAGCCACCAGCCCTATCAAGCAGACACTGAATATACAGCTACTCGCCCTATCAAGCAGACACTGAATATACAACCAATAACCCTGTCAAGTATACACTTAATACACAAGCTTTTTGTTTTCATTAAGTAGGCCTACTGTGGACCAGGTAACATTAAAATAGAGGCACGAAATGGCATTTACCTTTTGTCAACATCATATATATATATATTCTTTTTCCTTTAGTTGGTGTCTTGATACGCTCAGCAGCAGCAGATACAATGGATGACTGTTGATGTTGACAGCGTATATTTTTAGATGAACGAAAATATAGCCAGTACTTAAACAATAATGTTACAGTAAGGGTTTGCATGTAAGGTGAGTTAATTTATTGATTTATTTATTTGATTGGTGTTTTACGCCGTACGCGAGAATATTCTAGGTGAGTTAAACATGTGTTACTTAAGGTACATATAGCATTATGGTCACTTGTAATTAACATGTTTGGGTTCAGACAGCAAACCTCGCTGACACCTGCTGGGGCCTTGACCAATGCGATGGTGTGTTCTGATCCACTGTCCTCTCGCTGGATTGGCTGTGGCTTTAAGTCAGGAGGGTTGTCCAGTGCCTGGTGATGGTCGTTGGTTTACTCCAGGCACTGACGGTGATGTCCTCCATCCATACACCTGACTATCATCACGTAAATGAACATTGTTGAGCAATGAACTCTAAGAAATTAATCAGCAAGTCAATGTAGGTATCCTGAATGATGATAAATTGTGTCCATAAGTTCAGTTGCTCATTTTCCTTGATTCTGAGAGTTCTACATGTATTCATTGTAGTTCAGGTGTTTTGAGCTTTGTTTGGAAGGCACCGTCATATCTTGATGGGAAAATCAACGCACTGGTTTGGGGACAAAATATTAGGACATGTACACCAAATGATGTTAAATTTAAATGATCTGCTGCCCTTAAATTAATAGTGATGTTAAGTTTAAATGATCTGTTGGACTTGAATTAGTAGTAGCCAATTCTGTTATGTACATTTGTTGAACACATATCACAGAGTTAGGTAATACATAGTATGGTGTGGAAGTATGTGTCACTGACACCTTAGCGAATACACGTCATACGGCTTGTGATGTGTTGTATACATGGAATATACTAGCTATATATATGGCGTGAAAAAGTGCAGGTAAGTTGAAGATTCTTTTGACCTGTCATGAAACAGTAGTAATGGATGATTGCTTCATTTGCTGTGGCGCAAATTACCGTGGGCTAGATGTTTTGAAATCAGGCCCACAAATTTGATTTATTAAATGACCACCATAAATTCATGTACATTGACATTTATGTCATTGTTCAGTTTAAGAAGTCTACACTACCGGTACTGCATAAATCTGAGAAGCTTTGATATGCAGATGTACATGTACTTTTGATTCAGATTTTGCATGCCAGCTTTATTTGATTCACTTGAATCAAGCTGCCTTCTAATAAAGCATTCTATTTTTGAACTTGCTGCAGTAAAATGCACTATATATATGTAAGTAGTCCCCAAGATCAGAGTGAGAAGATTCAGCTGTCCCAATTGGTAGACAGTGTCTGACCTTTCGTGACCTTTGCCCTTTTAGGTGACCGGACTCCAACCCCTCCTTCCAGATGTAGTTTACAAAGCCAGCCAATGAGCTGTGCTGTAGCGTGTCATATGACCCTCAGACTGACAGTGCCTTCCTGCTGCTCACATGTAGCCCTGGCAGCCATTTTGTCTGCAGAGTTAGAGTGTATGATGTGAATGAGAACTGTGAACACTGCAGGGCTTTATTCAGTTTGACTGTAGCCTCTGTGATTCACCAAGTAACAGGTAAAGATGCAGACTGCGGTGCAGTTGCAGCTGCATTGTGCGGTTTGGTGCGCATGCAGCTTTGAGTAATGCTATTTGCTGTGGTACATTTGCTGACTTGGTTTTTAATGATGTGAATGTTTGCATGGATGCAAGCATTCAACATGAATCTGTTCTATGTATCTCAGTAGTAATCACATTCTGGTTATTCGGGAACGCTAAGCCATCTGTTATGTCATACCTGCATGTATATTTTACGTCGTCTTAAGTACACATACTAAATTTAATCGGTCTACTATATTTAAGGCTGCACGTGATACATAATTTTAGTTTGTTAGTACATGTATGAACTGTCGTGTACTGAAATGTGGGTGTCAATAAATTCATGCAGTGCCAAAGACAAAAATGTCGCGAAAAAACCATATATGCCCGGCACAGATACAGGCGGGTCTTGTGTCCATTAAAGGAAAATCAGATGTTTTTGTTAATAAACTGGTACCTCAGACTTCGTCCAAGTAATCTATAAAAGACGGTTAACATTATATAGCGCCGAATTACAGCTTAACAGGCCGACTAATGGTGGTTTTATGAGCACGAAGCTAGTGTGTTTGCATCGAGAAGGTGTGAGTGGATCTGACACATGTTGTATTTGCTTGTACATGCACGGCTATTTTGATCCGTTTATGCCTCTTCGCGCATGATGAGAACTTTTCCGTAAACTCAAATAAAGACCCTAGAAAAACTCCTGGATCCAATACTGCATGCATGCCTAAATCATAACACTCTTCTCGCTGAATTAATCAGTTTGAAAATACCGTAATCCAGAGATACGTTGGAGTGAAAAATTTTAAGTCGATTATGTGTCATGCTGTTACGTAAGGAATGTCCTTTATTGAATTTTGTGCAGTGTCATATATATATATGCACAAAATTCACTTTGTTGTTAATGTCATCATGCATCATTCAAAACAATGTCAAGAAAAACAGAAATGAGTTCAAGCATACAGTATTCATGTCGTCATTTTTATGGTTGAGTTATAGGTTGTATGAATGTATAACTACATTGCAAAGCATGCAAGCAGTTTGTGAAATATGTGAATGGACATCTGCATTTACGGGTATTATTTCTTCCGTATAACAGTTTAATTGCTACTGTCAACTCAATCGATCTCCATTCTGGAACATATGCGTCTCTATGGCTGTAATTCTAATAGTTGCGTCTGATGTCATTCATTTGCATTTGCATTTTTCACGGATTTACCCGTGATTATATCTGTTTTGTGGTTACGTTGCTATTTAAACTTAATTTCAAAGGTTATTGGCAATGTACTTCACCTTATGCTACCTATCAGTGCTTGACCCTTGCTGTATAGCCTAGCTGCTTTACCTTCACTAATGCTGTGGAAAAACACCCGTAACTAATTGTTAATTTGAGGTCCACCTGACCTCTGGACATCATTGTCTGTAGTGTGCCTTTACCATTTCTTAGGTTCATGATGACCTTTCAAAACAGCAACACTCCTTCCAGATGTTATGTTTCAGGGTTAGCCAATCAGACGTGCTGTAACAGTCACATGACCCTCATGTTGACAGTCCCTTCCTGCTCACATGTAGCCCTGGAAGCCATTTTGTCTCCAGTGCAAGAGTGTATGTTGTGAGTTAAAACTGTGAAAACTGCAGCCCCTATTCATTTTGATCACTGTAGTCGCTGTGATTCACCAAGAAACAGGTAAAGACACAGACTGCGGTACTGTTGCAGCTGCGATGTGTGTACATGGTTTGGTCAAGAAATACAACATGCATTTTGTGATTGAGAGAGAGATATATTTAACAGTAGTATTGATACCTCTCTTTTATGAACAGGGTAAATATCTGGGCTGTTTTGAAATGTTTTGTTTTTCAAAACTGTGGCCGTCGTAAATATTGACTATTAATTTGATGATTATTAAATCTAACCAGTTTGCTGCATTTATTTGATTTTAGGTGAAATTTCATGAAATTACATTTCCTCTGATTGGATGAAGATTTGCACATATGGGAATGCTACATTTGGATGAAATTATCTCCAGAAAGTCTTTGAAAGTTGACAGATAGTGAACTTGTAGTTAATAAAATTTCAGTGTAACATGATGAAAAAATTTAGAAATTTAAAAGTTTAGATTGTGCATTGATTGTAGGCACTGAAACTGAATGACTCAGACTGACCAAGTGCGGGCATACATGTATGTTTGAAGATCATTATACAATCGAGTACGTTTGGAAATTTTATTTTGAATGTTGTTTGAAGGCTGTGCGAGTAATTACAGGCCATTTGGAGTGTTCTGAACCCTTGGGCACTGATAAGACTTTGATGCTACTGATTACAGACCAGAGATAACTTGATGGTTTTCTTGCTAAAAATTGAAACTAAAACGCAACTATTTTTAGGTGTATGTGTTTGTGAAGACACAGACCGACGCGCTAGTAATATCAGTGCGATCACTCTGCACAGTTTGAGCTCACTCGAAAATAAATCTGGTGTAGGGTGTTTTTTTTGGTCGAAATTGAAACATAGATGCGTGACGTGACACCTTAATGTCGTCGGGACAAAAAAGCAAACGTTACTTCGCGCCAAAATCTGTCATCATAATTAAGTCACTCACTGAACAAAACTGCCTGTAGCATTATATCTTATTTGTCATCTTCCTTTGATTCTTTGCGCCGCACCCCCACCCCCTTCCTCACACACCAGGGGTGTTTAATTTGTGCACCAATCTCATGCACATCACTGTCTTTGCTGCCATTTTTAGCGGGCCTGTACTGAGTAGCTTACACTGAGCATCGGCACCGGCTTCCAATAACAGGCAATAGCAATGCTAAACAAAATTTTAGGGGTGGTATATAAAAAGTACTACATGCACTGAACTAATGGTTTGCACATTTGTAGAGCACAATAACACGAGGGAGATATTCCATCGTTGATTCTGTGTATGCATGTTAAATAGTGTAAAATTACAGAATTCCTGACCTAGTGTACTGTTTATTAGTACTGTTTATTAATCTGTGTTAAATAAAATGTGGTATTGTAAAAAGGACAGCATGTATTAAGCTCAGGGTTTGCACACATGTAGGGCCACTGTAACATGAGGGGAATGTTGCATCGTTGATATCTGTGTGTGAATATAAAAAAGCGTAAATTAGCAAATTTCTGACTTAGTGTACTGCTTATTAGAATCTATCCCATACAGACGAGCTCTTTGTAGGTTAACATACACCCACTGGCAGTGCCAGTCAGTCTAAGAACTCAGGACCGCCTGTCTGTCGCTGCTTTGGTATAAGGCTCTAGTGGGTCCAAGTGTGCCTTGTTTTCTTGCGACTAGTCTTGATTTTAATGTGACGCATCTTAACTAGCTTTTTTAGTGGTGCTAATGTTTCGCCAGTTACGCAACTGCTTTAAAACCAAGTGCAGTCTGCCGTGCAGCAGTTCTCATTTTGGTCGTGTTATAGTTTTTGTTTCCGATGGGCTAGGCGTCAAGTTATCTCTGCTCTGTACTGTACATTCTGCACTTGCTAACAATAGTAATTCCCCTCTTTTTCAACTGGTAGCATCAATTTTTAAACACACCAGGCTACTCTATACATCTTAACAGGGTACGACGCAACGTTTAGTGTTGTATCTTGTCTGCAGGTTAAAAATGTGACGTCAGGTAAGGCATTTAGCCTTGGTGACGTCAAGGGCTTTTAGAAGGGCAGCATCATTTGTGGACACGTGTCAGCGATGTGTCCGTGCGGAGTGTCATACCACACAAAGTGGAAAGGACAGTTCGTTGTCATTCATTCATTCAGTGTAATACATTGCACCATTTTTAGAATTAAGGAAACCAGTTCAGGCTATTTCAGTGTTTATCATATAACCTTGCTCTTAACACAAAGAGGTTTTGACACCAAAGTAGATCCTTAATGGCCTGCATGATCACTCTGGAGCCAAATTCCAAATTTGCATGTAGCTTTAATTGCTCCAATGATAGCCTGTTTCAGTTTTTGCCATCACATTGAATAAAATTAGCTTGATGATGGGCGTTTTAGTTGATGATGTAAATGGATCCTGTGGCTGATTCCAGAAATCATGTTTAGACTTAAGTGAAAACCTGTAATCTTAATTTTACAGCTTATTTGATACTTGTTGATTTCAAAATTTGTGTCACTTGTGCTTTGATCATCATGATATACATGCAAAACCCATGCCTTTATTTTAAATTTAAAAAATGTTTAATTTTAGCTAAGTTTTAAAAATTTTACTTAAATAGACATTGTCTCCAAAATTTGTTTTTTTAAACAAATGTTGTTTTTTTAAACAAATTTTAGACAAATTCTGATTGCAATATTTTAACGAAGTTCTGAAGGTAGTTCATAAACAAATCAACCACTTTGAAGTAAAAAATGTTCATTGAGTGTGTAGCTTGTACAAGCCTGGACAACTTCTGCCGTTATTCGAATTCAACACAAAGAGGGCAGGCCATGTTGGACGTTTAACACTGCCACAACAGCAACATTTGCACCCACCTATCAAGCAGTGTAGTTTTACGACAACTGACCACCAATTACAACTCTGAACTTACTTGTCAAAATGCTAAGCGATCTTTTACGCCTCTGTTTGGCAGATTCTGTTAGGAGCAAGCCGTAAGTCCTTCTCTTACATGTGTCTTCTGCCATGTTTGTTTACATATGAAGTATTGTCTCTGATTTCAAGATATAATTTGAGCAGCACAGCTGTAACTGGAAAATGCTTGCTGTGAGAATCCGGAGACAATGTGTTGTTGGTCAGTACAAGTCTCTCAGTTAGGCTATTCTTGGTAGGTGACGAGTTGCATAGCTAAGAAGCTCAGGATGTTTTATGTTTAATCTGGTCTTCAGGTCGTGGACGAAAACTGTGCCAGATCTCATTGTCTATATACCAGCTTAAAACTGACATTTTAAATCATCAGAATTATCGTCAGATTTTGGCAATAAAATTTGAAATAGTATGGACTGAAATACATGACATTAGAACATAAGACCACTCAAATATGAAGTTGAGCTGAGTGAAAAGAGCATGAAAAAACTGTATCTGAAAATACCTTCCCTGATTTTGGCAACAGAATTATAAATTATACATACAGAAATATATTCTATTTGATTAGACCAATGGTAAGTTAATAGCTTAGCAGTATAGAATATTGAAACTGAGAGAAAGTTCTGCTCATATCGTCCTTCTATACATGCAGTCAGAACAGTTCAGATTTGGTTGTGTTGCAAAGACTTTACTTTATGTCTTACATGTAGGTCACATAAGGCTGTATAATGACATTTCCAAATTGTAAAAAAAGAAAAAAACAACAAATGTCTAATTTTCTGATGATTGCAACAGCATTAATAAAATCTAGTTAATTGTTGTCACTGGGATGAGATACTGAATCTTGTGTAATGCGTGAGAACAATGTTTTACTACATGTATATATCTACGTTTGTACATTAAAATATACATGCATAAATCTCTTTGCTTTGTAGACCTATTGGACAGGACATTGTCATGTTCATGTATAAATTTGAATCTCATCTGGTGTTGTAAAACTTGTGAACAGCTACACTTCACCAAGACCCTGTATTTATAGATCTTGTGCAGGTTCCCCTCCCTCCATAGTTTGTTATCAGCCAATCACGGGGCAGCACCCCTGATAAGCCCCTTGTGATTGACAGCTGCTGATGTGACTAAGCCCCTCCCCCTGGTGCTCTGTGTCAAGGCCATATGCCTGGCCTATGTGCAGTGGGAACCAGTGTGTGTGAGAGTAGAATGAATGGGGTCTGGGTGTAATATAGTGAACTCAGCTGTAGCTGGACTGAAGAGAGCAGGGAGCGTGTGGGCAGGCAGCTAGCAGCCATATTGAGTGCACCGCTGTGTTGTTGTTGTCATTATATAGAGTTGGTAGTACACTTTATAGGCTGCTCTGAGTAAGTCAAGATGATTTTAAATCCAGTGGGAGTTTTAACCTGAGTATATCCTTTAAACTGGAAGATACCTGTACATCGTTATTAACACTCGAAGGGTTAATTATGTGTCAGAAACTAACATGACAAACCCACCGAATAATAATTACTGACCATTTGGCCATTTGTTCATTTAAGTTGTCTAAACTTTGATCTACAAATTATCACGGAAGATGAAATTATTGTGTGGATCGTCTGTAGGATTCCTTTGACTGTAACTGTGCCAGCTGAGATTACATGCTCACAGCAACTTTGTTACACTGTAAGGAGCTGAATAATCCGTACATCGTGTGTCTGACCCTGGATACATGCATGGCCACGGTCTGACAGTATGAAATCTTGTAATAAATAACTTGCACAGTTTTACATTGTACAATTACTAGTCGTACGCTGGGACTGCAATGTTTAGGTATCAGTTTGATCTGCTTCTATGCAAAATGTGTGTTTTCTGACAGACAATATACTGTATTGTGATGTTAAAACTCAGTCTGTGTTTCGTGGGTCTCGCTCTTTCATGCAGGTTGAGGTGAAATGGAGGAGCGCCCTCGCAAACTAACGCATCTGGAGACTTGATTTTCTGTTAACTGATAAGGCGTTGAACTACATTTTCTGCCACGTTAGCTCGCTGAAGTAACCCCTTTGTCTCACGTCAACCTGTGTGTAAACGCTTGAGACTCCTGAAATGCCGACTCCACTTGATCATTATATTGTTTCAGTGAGATCTAGTGCTCTGCATGTGTATAAGTAGTGAGGTGACCTTTTCAGTGTAGTATTGAGATGAGGAATCTTGGGATTGTTTACACTTACGTGGAGAGTTTCAGGGATTACACAACAATGGGGACTTCTGGACAAAAAAAAGGGTCCTTCTGTAATGCCTGTGTACTAATAACATGTTCCAGGCGTTTTGGGGGCCTCAGTGGTTGACGGGGTTTTACCGTAATAGTGGGGACACCACATATTTTTTAATCCCTTGAGGTGGCACGAGTTGAAGCAGGACCCTCAGGCAGAAGGTTACATAAAAAAATTGATCTTGGTGCAGCCTCTACAATGTTAGAATGTGTGAGTTCTTACTGTAATGTCTGCAGTGTTAGAATGTGTCAGTTTTTACTGTAATGTCTGCAGTGTTAGAATGTGTCAGTTTTTACTGTAATGTCTGCAGTGTTAGAATGTGTCAGTTTTTACTGTAATGTCTGCAGTGTTAGAATTTGTCAGTTTTCACTGTAATGCCTTCAGTGTTACAATGTGTTCCCTTTTTATTGCAGCATCTACATTGTCACATTTTGTCACTTTTTACTATGTCATCTACAATGTGTTGATCTTAACAGGTTCACACTGACTAAAATCTGAGGTTATATTATGATGGAAAGGAATCTTTTGATGTCAATAAAACGACATCAGAATCCTGCTGGCGAGTGTTTGCCATGTCCCCAGTTTTTGTCAGGTTTATTGCACGTAGTTACCATGGTAAGGTTACGTCCCCGTAGTATTAACGTTTTTGACTGTTGTTGTTGTCATGGTTGTTGCAGGATGAATGGCAGGAAAATGGACTCGTCCATGACCACACGGTCCAGAGGCACCCAGGTTCATATTAGTGCAGGTAAGAACAGTATGAATTTACAACTTCCTGGGTGATGTCCCTTGTTGACGTCACATCGTCCCACGCTAAGGCAGATGAGAGCATTGTAACATGGACAGGTCTCAATACAGCAATGAAACTAAACCACTGTTAAGTGATGACTTCATTTTCTGATGCACCTCAGGTCCTTTAAGATAAGATAAATGTTTCAGGAAATAAGTCGTCTGTTATGGATGATATTTATCACACTGTACCAGCTCATGTTGAAAAATAGAGGATATTGCATAGTGAATACCATAAATATTGCTGGAGTAAGAGGTGGAATTGACAACGCATCAGAACAATACATATAATACTCAACCTTCAGTGTGCAATGTTCTGTTTATTTTTAAGTCTGCCGGTCTAAGATCAGAAGAGACTAGGCATTAGCAAGTTGCCTGACGTCTACCTGTCTGTCTGTCTGTCTGTCTGGCATGTGGTAACTTTGGCTTCAAAATGCTACTCCTCCTACCGTTTTTGTCTGATAGGAACGAAACTTGGGTCAAGTGTAGACGACATGAAGATACATAATTCGTAGTATCGATTTCAATTTCAATTATTGGTTGTCCGTCTGTCTGTTAAATCCAGAATATGTTAACATTTTCAAAACGCCACTTCTTGTACAGCTTTCGTCCAGTTTCGTTGAAATGTAATTCAAGTGTGGACTACATCAAGATATATAATTCCTAGTATCAGTTGTCCATTTGGTGATTGTTTGTCCGTCTGTCTGTTCGTGATAACATTTCCTTTAAAACACAAATACTTTCACAATTTTCGTACGATTTCAAAGAAACTTGGTTAAAGTTTAGACTACAGCAAGATACATAATTTGTAGTATTGATTTTCGATTTCGATGATTGGTTGTCTGTAATTGACCTTTTAAGTTAGGGAAAAATTACGTCACAACTAAATATTGCTTAACATGATTAAACAAACACACTGTCTGGTGCTCCATTATGTCAGGATTACAAGTATGCAAGAATTATTTTCGTGCATGGTATAGTTTTAAAGTTTTTATTAAGAAATGAACAAAAATTTGTCAAAATTGTCACATATAAGTAAACACTTCATCAAAGCTTTTACTGTGGATGGGCTGGCGAGACAGTGTAGGTGCAGGGAGCAATAGATCAAAGGCACAGTCTCTCCCTACATCTGGCACAGTCCTGCTATATGTTTGTTAGCTCCCCTGTACTAAGCTCAGGGTTAGGTTATGTCGTAACCTGAATGCCAGAGTCAGAGTCCAATAACAGGGAAAGCAATGTTAAACAAAATGTTAGGGGTGGAATCTTTAAAAGCACTGCATGCATTGAACTCAGGTTTTGCACACATGTAGAGCACAGTAACAGGAGGGGGATATTGCTTCGTTGATTCTGTGTGTGCTTATTGAATACCATAAATTAGCAAATTCTTCACTTATTGTAGTGCGTATTAAAATCAGTGTAAAATAAAATGCTGGGGGTGGTATCTTAAAAAGTACTGCACCTGTTGAGCTCAGGGTTTGCACAGAATTGGAGCACAATAACACAAGGGTAATGTTCCATCAGGCATGCTTTACCCTCATATTAATTAACGTAATTTACAAATTTCATCTCAGACATCCAGTAACAGGGTAAGCAATGTTCAACAAAGTGTATCTTAAAAACCTATTGCGTGTATTGAGCTCCGTCACAGTTATCGGTTTTCTCTCAAAATGACACCATTCACATGTTAGTTATGCGCTTTCTCAAGGATGTTAATTTTAATTATCTAGCTCGTCAACATTTATTCATTACTCTCTCGCCATCAATCCCCTACAGGTGAGCTCTTTTGTAGCCTTGCTACCACATTTAAGTTTTCTTTTCAATTACTTTCACCATAGCCCCAGTTAACATTGCTAGCCTACAGATGGGTGCCTGAAGTTTTTCAAAACACCCCTTGGGCTGAAATGGTATGACTGGGTTGTCCATGTTATAAATACTATGCAATGGTCTCTTGGGCCATACCACTTTTGCCGAAGGGGTGTTTTCAGTGCAGGCTTGCAGTGCACCAACATGTAGCAGCCTTTATAGGTTCAGAAACAGTTAAACTCTGCTAGTCTTTTCTCTCTCAAGTTTTTAAAGTATCACAAAATTGTTAGGCACTGTGGAGTAGTCCTAGAACTCTGAAGTTCAAATCCAGCCTATTTTTTATCATTTTTACATGAAAATTTTCCCCACAATTTTTATTGTTCAACCTGAAATATTCATATTGCCATGCGTAGAATGTGTTGTAATGTCATTTTCTCAGGTACGGTGTATTCGATTGGGCTGAAATTTATAATACAGATAGAGTTAACCTTAGGGAAAGTTAACTGTACTGAAATCGTTTTTATATCTTGAAAACTGTGGAAATGCATTGATTATTGAAATTAATTGTCATGTGACCAAAAGCTTTTGAATTAAAATGTTTTAACTATGCTACCTGATGTACATGTAGCTTGATGTCCTGGTCACAAATCTGATCTTATTTACTTCCTGCGACGTATACTTTGACGCAAATTATGATCAAAGTTTGGAGAAGTGCAGTTTTCCCCTTATTTGAAGGTGACGAGAGAAAACCGTTACAACTGTTAGGCGGAAAATTGTAGAAAAAAACAGAAATTCTCCCGTAGTTAGAAGTCATGTGATAGGAGACTGTCACAGTTGTAAGGCGGAAAATCGCAGAGTGCAGTTTACCTGAGACTAATGAGTGCATGAGAAGGAAAATCTTCCTTGCTACACTGTGTTCATTATGTCCTTTGATGAAAGCTGCATTGCTTCCTTACTGGTTTCTAGTTTCTAGCCCGTGGTATATGATACTTGTTAGTCATGGGTTCAAATCCAGTTCATTCTTTTCAGTCTTTTCTCTTTTTTTATTACCATGGAGTTATCTGGTAGTGGGACTACCAGGTATGGTAAATAGGTCAGCTTGGACCCAGGCAATGTTGTTGGATAACAGCTTTAATTTTGTAAATGACTCCATGATAATTTTGTGCCAGCTAGTGGAGGTACTGTCTCATCAGAGACTCTGGTTGGTACTTTAACAGTATCATGATTTTGTGTATTTAAAGAAGTTTTAATTTAATTCATTGTATGTTTCATATATGTTTTTAGCTGTAGATCTTTAGAGACATAACTGGTCTCCTCTCCGACGGTACGTGGGAAGGTCTGCCACCATTACCTGCAGATGGTCGTGGGTTTCCCCCAGGCACTGCCCGGTTTCCTCCTACCATAATGCTGGTTGCCGCGGTATAAGTGAAATATTCTTGAGTATGGTAACACCAATGAAATGAATAAATTAGAGACCTGTCATATACATGACATCTTCTATGACTTTGTCTTTTCTTGTCTGATGTAGGAATGTAGCTGTTTACTAAACTTATGTTAGGGCATATGTCATCCTGCTTAGCTCAGATTGGAAAGTCATAAAACAAAATGTTTCTTTCTCGACACCATGGTGTCTGAATGTGAAATATCAAAATGTAATAACAAAAAAGATATTCACTTTCATTAGTGAAGAAAATCATGCTGTTTCACTGATGTATAAATAATAGATTAATTTGCTCCACCATGAGGTAAATTGATGTTGTAACATCACAGATCGAAAACTTTTTATTAAACGGATAGGTGTTCTCACCATGTAAGTCACTTTTTTTTTCTGTTAGACTAGTATTCCCAGGGGACTTGCCCACAATTTTCAAAAAACATGACTCATATTTTCCTCTGTGAAAAGTTTCCATGAAAACGGACATCGTGCGATGCTGCACTATGAGTAGTAAATTTACGCTGTATGCCTGGGACACTTTGAACCTGGTGTGGCTGAGGGAGGGAGTAGCGTGCCAGCGCGGCATAATGACCCAGGTGCCTCTCATCAATGTGGCTGCAGTGAGTTTCAGTCCTGATCAGGCTACCACCCTCTCCGATCATACGTGGGAATGTCGTGGGAAGTTTCCTCACATGCTCAGCGCATTTTCCTCCCACCATGATGCTGGCCTCCGTTATATAAACGAAATATTCTTGAGAGCAGCATAAAACATCGGTCAAATAAGAAAATAAATAAATTGAACCTGGTGACTTCAACAACCAAATTATTCCCAGATGCCTTTACATTAAATCTGGAAGTTGAGGCTGACAAAGAACTTTCCAGGATTTAAAAATGCAAATTAAGTATGCATATGCTAGATATGTGTTGTTTCTGGCATATTGAGTATTGAAATCCTTCTGTGTACAAGTACACTGTATCTGCGGTTTATAGCTGCTGTGTTTTCTAAGAAATTTTTGATCAGTAAAACACTCAGTGGAAAATATTGGAGAGGGTAGATCCGAAGAAGTCAATAAGTAGAAACTTTATTTTCTCTGCAGGTGCGGAGAACGAAGCCGAACCTGTTGGGAAAAGAGTGAGCAGAAGTAACAGTTTCTCAAGTGTCTCCAGTCATACCAGCAGTAAGTCCGCCCCTCCAGCTCCCACTCACACCCCTCCTCCATAAACTTCTTTTTTATGTATGAAATCTTATTCAAGGCCCTCTCTGCCAGAGCTCAGTTCACTTTATTTATCCCTCAGACAGTCTTCTCATATGACTAGAAGAGTGTGCTAGGACATCACCTCAGATAAAATCTGTCGATGGTTCAACGCCACTTCCTAATTAGATCTTTATGACATATTTGGTAAAACTGTACATGTAAATACCTTTGTTTTCACTGATATTATCTTTTGCGAAATTGCTACGAAAGCAAGTTCGCTGGATTTAAATTTTGCAGATGTAGGGCCTGGGCTCCTAAATTTATGAAGATAATGAAGAAGTCCTGATCAACACCAAACTCACAGGCTTCAACACAGCTTAAAAACAAAAATTTTAATCTGCTTACAACATGCACGCTTATAGACTTACTGGAGTGCACATGTGGGCGAGGCCATTCTACTCAATCTATCCAAGGCCATGTTTTGTACTGTGGGATTAAAAGTACTTCATACTGGTATTCCTTTCCTTGTAATACCCTCTGTTGTGGAAGGTTTTAGGATGGAATATTTGCTGGCTGAATATTTTGTGGATTAATCATTACTGTTAAATCTGCAAAAGTACATGTAAATGTTCCTCAAATAAAAAGGCATATACAGTATTTGACCCCACCATATGTTTTTTTTGTTTAGATTCCGACAGCACTCCAGCAGTCAAAAGTCATCACAGAACGAGGTCATCAGCTAACTCTTCAAGGTCAAGCACACCGACGCCACCTGTTGGCAAGGAGGGGAGGCAATCAAACCCAAGTACACCAGTGACAGGGACAAACAAGACAAAAGGTTAACACTCACATCAATCCACCACATGTGCATGTTATCAAAACAAGAGTTAGTCAGGTGCAGGCCTTAGGGTTTGTTTTTTTTTGAACATGTGTGTGATTATCACACCCCTTTCAGAAACCTGGGGGGTGATTTGCATACCAAGATCTACACCTCCCTGACTTTCAGGCATGTGTTATTAGCACGCCTAGATTCTGTTTCAGGAATATGCTTGTTGTGATAGCACGCCCCAAATATGAAGGCCTGCTGAGGTGTTGTTGCGACACGTAGTGGTATGTGTCATTTTGGTTTCCCCCAAAAACCAAGTGGCTATTTGTCATCACAAAAGTGAAAATGAGGGGCTGAAACTGCTTTCCTGAGTTTTTTTTTTTTTAGAAAACAGTCGTATTGCGTTGATTTGACATTACATACAGCTGCACAAGGAAGACCTGTGCAATGTTCTTTATTTTGTGTGTCATGTCACATCACAGTAGTGTGTGCATTATGATATCATAGCATATCCAACATCTTTAACAATGTGAAAAAAAGGAAAAGGGGGAGAAAAAAAATGTCGCAGTAACGAGCCCACTACAGAACGTTTCTTCCAACAATGTTAGTTCTCCTCCCACCAATTTTACCCTGTACATATTTGTCGCGTATCTTCATCATATCTACATCGTATCTACATGTGTGCGTGTGCGTAAGCTTTTGTATATTTCCATTCATATGTTTGGATATTATGTTAATGTTTATATATATATATATATATATATATATATATAGTATTTCCTTCTGTGTTTATCCATATTCCTTGCTATTGAGTTATTGTAGTGTTTATTGTATAATTCATTATGTTGTATATCAGAGGAAATCCACAAATGGCCAATTGGCTGCGGGGTATCCTCTTGAAATAAATAAAGAATTAAATTGAATTAAATTAAAACAAAGCTCTGTTGTATTAGATAGCTAGGATACCAGACTAGCAGAAATCTTGACGGTAGGGTACTTGTAGACAAATAAGATGGTGGGGAAACTACACCAAGGAATAATATGCTAGCCTGCAAATGGATGGCTGACATTTTTGAAAAACGAAAAAAATGCCAAAGTGGTATGACCGTGGGAATTAAAAATGTCAGGCATGTACTTGCAGGCTTACATGCAGGTATATGTCATTGTGAGCATGTTTGCAGACACCAAGCCCACCCCATCCTCTGGAAAGAAGCGGTCACTGGCGTCCATGCTAGAAGCGGGCGACACTCCTACCGTCCCACCTCCCAAGCTGAGGAAGATAGGCAAGAATGATGGCAGCGGTGTGGTAAGTCTGCTGGTCTAATGAAGTAGTCACAAAGAGTAAACTTCATGGTCTAAAATTATCACACACTTTGGTGAAAAGTGAGCATTATTAATCTCGCTTTTCTGTTTGTCCGTCCGTTCGTTGGTTTCTGTGCATGATCTCCTGCAAGTATTGTTCAATTTCCATAAATTTTGTGAAGAAAGAGTACCAGCTTTCTCCATTCATAAGTTTTGCAATTTTGGTTTGTGTTATAAATTCTCCAAATGGATAAATCATCATCCTAGATCTCTTGGCCTCCATCAGATGATAACTGTGACCATTACAGTTGTCTGTCGGGGGGGAGGGGAGAAGGGGGACCACAAGGTGTTGTTTGTGTCCGACATGTTTAGATCACTATGAATTGCAAAAATTCTTAACCATGGCATTAAACAATAACCAATCATTTTGTAAGTTGCTCTTTTTTTGTTTTTGTTTCTTCAGAACAATAAGAATGACTACTTCTGTTGGATTTGCCACAGGGATGGCAATGTTATTGTGTGTAAAGTGTGTCCAAGAGTCTATCATACAAAGTGCTTAGGTCTACAAAATAGCCAGCCCAAGGATTGGGTGTGTCCAGAGTGTGAGGTGAGTGTCTGTCTGTGTGATTGTTTGCCTGTGTGTCTGTCAGTTTGTCTGCCTGTCTGTCCATCTGTCCTTCTCTCTGTTTGACTGCATGTTTGCCTGTCTGTCATTAGGTCTGTTTATATGTTTGACTGTCTGTGTGAGAGTCAGTATGTCAGCATATGTGTCTTTCGGTCTGTGTGTCGGCGTGTTTGTCTCTCTGTCTGTCAGGGTGTGTAGTCGTTTGTTCCTTTAACTGTCTAAATGCATTATTGTCTCTGTGTATGTGTTTGTCTGGATAACTCCTGTGTTTGACTGCCTGCTTGCCTTTCTGTCATTACATGTGTGTCTGTTTATGTGTTTGACTGTATGTGTCAGTGTGTCCTGTATGTGTCTGTCGGTCTTTGTGTTTGTCTGTTTGCCTAATTATTTGTTTCTTTAACTTTCTGAATCCTCTTTTTGCCTGTGTGTCTGTCTGTTTGTCTTAATGGAAACATGGCATAGAAATATGACAAATCTGTACCCCTGGCTATTGACTGACAAAGGAATTTAGCGTCGTTCAGAACTGTGCGGTTGTATCAATCTATACTTTCAAAGATTAACGTTGGTAAACAAGACAGACTGATTGACATATCTGTCTCTTTCACCTATTTATTGTCATCCTCAATGACTAATATGGAATGATGGAGTATTTGATATACAAATAGATGAATATTAAGTGATATGGCTGAGCTCATTTAACATTCTTTGTGTTTTGGCAGAAAATTCTACGTGCAGAATGTGTGGACACACGGTCCAAATCCATGTCGATGATCACACTAGATCAGCTGTGCATGCTGCTCAAGTTTGCCCTGGAAAGAATGCAGCATCCCACGGTGAAATGCCCCAGCTTTACATTTTTTCCAGAAGAATGATATTCTTCAAATGCGGTTAATTCTTGGAACTTAAATTACTTTTTATGTTTGGGCATAAATTTGATTAAATTGTTTTTTTTATTTATGTATAGATTTTCATGTAGTATGGAGAAAACAGACAAAGTTTTACATTTATGCAAATAGGTAAAGAAAACTCGCGAAAACTTTCTGAGAGCAACATATATTTTATATTTAAAGTAAATATGTTTTGTGTGCTGGAGCCCGGCATACATGGGCAATATTTTTTTTCGGAGAAGAGGTTATCTTGGAACCGATAGCAAAATATCCTTGAAATTTAATCATGTGCAGGTATGCACAACAAGAGCTCCTGACTATGAAAATCTCATCCTAAGTTTCAGTGATATTCTTAATCATTTGAAAACAGAATATGAACATTCTATTTTCGACACCAAATGTTGGCCATGTCCACTGGGTTTTAGTTCTTAGTGTGGCTTTAACAATGATTCACTGGCATCAAAATACTGCCTCCAAGTAGTTCCAACATATTCATGCTGCGCCCTCACTGGCTCTCCACCTCAAAGACACCCAACAGGACACTCTTCAGTACATCGATGTCAAGACAAGGGATGTTTGGTTTTTATCTTCTAATGCGCAATGGCTAAAGCCTATAATATGACTAATACTGTTAATATGACATCAGAATCCCAGGTAGTCATTCTAATGCTCAATGCCAAGCAAGTTTTTTTGCCCTCGGCCAGTTTTGGCCAAGGGCTATTGTTGTAGCGGGTGGTGTCCGTCCGTTCATCTGTCCTTATTCCTTGTAAACGCTCAATCTCGGGAACAGTATATCCAATGTTCACCAAACTTACACATTGGCATTAGGAAGAATCCCATTAATTTTCAGTGATCATGATCTTTTCTTCAAGGTCATTGGGGTAATTTAATTTAAATTTGGCTTGTAAATGCTCTATCTCTAGAACGGTTTAACCCAAGTTCACCAAACTTACACCATACTTACACATTGGCATGAAGAACTCCATTGATTTTCAGCGATCTTGACCTATTCCTTCAAGGTCATTGGAGTTAAATTCTTGTGAAAGCTCTATCTCTAGAAGGGTTTAGCCCAAGTTCACCAAACTTATACCACACTTACACCACACTTACACATTTGTGTGAGGAAGAACCCTGTTGATTATCATCTACCTTTACCTTTTTCCTAAAGGTCATTGGGATCATTTGAGTACAATTTTTATAAAAGGCTTGTAAACGCTCTGTCTCTAGAAAGGTTTAGCCCAAGTTCACTAAGCTTACACCACACTTACACACTGGGGTGAGAAAGAACCCTATTGATTTTCAGCAACCTTTATCTTCAAGGTCATAGGGGCCAATAAAGTTAAATTTTTTAAAAGGCTTGTAAACATGATATCACTAGAATGGTTTGGCACAAGTTCACCAAACTTACACCCTACCTTCACTTTGGCTTGAGGAAGAACCCAATTGGTTTCCAGTGACCTTGACCTTTTCCTTTAAGGTCATTGGGGTATTCACTGTTGTGAAGGCTTCTAAACACTCTGTATGTTGAACAGTTTATTCCAAGTTGACCAAATTTATACAGCCCATATACCATTTTATGAACGGCTGGTATTTTAAATAATATCTTTTGAAATTTGTATCTATTTTTTAAAAAATTTTTTTTACACACATTTGACTCAAGAACTCCTTTTTTCAGTCATGTGTTAAACTCCTATGAGCCATTGATATTCGCCACAAAAATGTGGCAGTGTATTTGGAAACTGCCAAAAAAAAAAAAAAAAAAAAATCATAATCCAGGCTTCATACGACAATATCAACTTTAAACATCACCTTTTTTTTCTCATGGTTTTGTGGTTGTGATTTCAGAGTGGACCGTTTGAGAAGCCTGTAGACTTAGCTGCTGTGCCACTGTATGGCGACTATATTTATAATCCCATGGACCTCGGTTTGCTAGAAAAGGTAATCTACAAGCGCACCTGGCTAGCTTTCTCTTAGTTTACAAGCTGTTACCTTGCTATAAGCCAGATAGCTGTTCTGAGTGAGCATGACTGAAATTTCTTCACTGTGGGACGAAGAAAACCGTGTTGCTTTGTTAAAACATTGGAATCCTCGCAGTCAAACAGAATCCAACCCGTGCCGGGAATTTTACACAAGTCTGTGACATCTGAGACTTTACAAGGGCCAGAGGACAGTTTCAAGTTGAAAACTCAGTAAACTTAGTAAAACTTAGTAAAATCCACATTGGACTTTAGGACTCATTGTCACCCTGGGCTGTTTGCCAAAGTCTGAAATGTTAGACTAAGCTTTTCTTTATCTCAGGTATGACCCGGTCTGCTTATGCACAGTATTGCACCACTTGAAACAGCTATCTGGCTTATTGACTTTGTATGATGTGTAACCAAGTTAAGTAATACACAATGTACCACTTGTCTAAGTAGATAAAAATGCAAAGGATCTACTGGATAAACTTCTATATTGCTATATATATCCAGCGTGCGAGGATGTGATGAAAACTGTAATTCGCTCTGTACAACAGAAGCACATGTAGAATGGTCTGGTATTGAGTTGAGTGTATGTGGCTGTCAAGCTGCAGATGCACGTTCTCTGTATTTATGGAAATGATTTTGCTGTTTCGATTTAACAGAACATAGACAACAGAATGTATGGCTGTACAGAAGCTTTCCTGGCTGATGCGAAGTGGATTCTGCACAACTGTATTATCTACAACGGGAGTAAGTATTCTTGCATAGGAGTTGTCTCCCTTGGGATTTGATGAATCCAGGAAAATCTCAATTGTTTTGCATGGCCCGGCTTCAAGTGGACAGCCGAGTGGCTTAATGATTCAGAAGTTTAAAATATGATGAGATGAAATGTTTCAAAGCCATGAAAGTGAATTCTGGTTTTGAATGATGGAACAAGCCCACATCTGGATACAGGTCATGTGGTATTGTGCAGTAAACATAGCTAGGCTATTAAAAATATCTATGTTAGGGGTAACCCGACTGCCCTTCCGAAAAGATTTATCGGGCTTTAGATGGAATTTCATTTTTAATTTTTCTCTCCATGTTTTTTCTTTAAAATCCTTTATTATTTCATAACAAAATATGAAAGAAAACATTTCCCTACTGACAGACTGTATTTTTGGTGATAGGGTTGTGATACTTGCAACAAAGAAGGATGGCCTTACATACTGGTTCAAATAAGTGTTGTGTGGAATGCCACAAGCCTGCAAGGAGTGGCTCCAGTAGTGCACCAAAAGGGTTTAAATTTAGGTTAACACAGATGGTAATCCTGCATTGGCAAAGATAGCCACCCAGAGCTGAAAGCTGCTTGAGGACTCCTAAACCTGACTGGTAAACCTCTCCTTCATTACAGCTCTGTTGGGAGACAAATCTGCCTACCGTGCTATAAGGGAAACATGTTAGCCTGTGACTTAAATGATATAATGATTTTGTATTAAATAATTATATGATAACCAATCGTCTGCAAAGAATTAACAAAACCTGAAAATTTGGGGTACACGCTTGTGCGTGGCGGTCAAGGGTTGCTTTACACTAATGAATTCAGGCTTTAGCTTGAATTTGTTATTTAATACTTAGCTCTGGAATGTATGCATCAGATCAGTGAATGTTGTGGTAGTGCAGTAACCTGATTTGATGTATTTATTTATTTATTTGCTTGGTGTTTTACGCCATACTCAAGAACAGTTCACTTATACGATGGCGACCAGCATAATGGTGGGAGGAAACCGGGCAGAGCGCGGGGGAACCCACGATCATCCGCAGGTTGCTGGCTGACCTTCCCTCTTACTGCCAGAGAGGAAGCCAGCATGAGCTGGACTTGAACTCATAGTGGCCGTATTGGTAACCTGATTTGAGCATCCAGATTCAAACATTTTGTTTTGAGGAGAAGTTGTAGACTTCATACTAAAAGTCATTTAGCATTGTTACCTTGAGTCCATTACCAAACTGTCAAATGTATGTCGAGAAAAAATTACCAGTTGTGTTTTGGTTTTATAATGTTTATTCCATGCATCTTGTGTTCGTGATCATATTTTAACATCTGTTGCAGCCCATCACAAACTTACATCCAGTGCCAAGTTGATTGTGAAGATCTGTAAACATGAGGCAAGTTGTTCCTTAAATGATCACTAATTTAAACTTGAAGAAATGCGAATTTTTGAAATCTGTAATGTGTTTAATGAGAATAAAGCATTATATCATAGACAGTTTGTGATGCTTCTCCATCCATTGGTGAGAAAGTTCTTAAAGGTGACATAATAAAAACGATCAAGCCACGAATTCCTCTTGTTCTTCTACTCCACGTATATCTTTTGTCGGATGAGGTGCATTTGTCCAACCAATCACTGTACACATGTAGTTCAAGTCCAGCTAATGCTGGCTTCCTCTCTGGCCGCACACGAGAAGGTCTGCCAGCAACCTGCAGATGATTGTGGGTTTACCCTGGGGGTCTGCTCTGTTTTCTTCCACCATAGTGCTGGCCACTGTCGTATAAGTGAAACATATACACCAATCAAATAAATAAATAAATACACAGGTTGAACTGATTTATCCTAAGCATTGGGCAGGGAAATTTCTCGACTTTCTCCCACAGTATTACATGAGGTTCATTTAGAGATTATCACTTGCCTTCCATCAATGTGGTGCACACATCAAACTCCCTCTCCAAAGGAAACTTGTGTGAAATATACGGAAAAGTTTGTCATATACTTTCCAAAGGCCAGTGGGTTTAAACAGCTTGCTCTCTGGTTTCCTTCACCTACGACATTGCTGATCAGCTCTTCTTATTTTATCCTGAGGGTTTGTTTTGTAGTTTAACATGTTTGTTAACATTACATGTATGAAGACAATGAATAGTTTATCAAACTTGCGTTTGTTATGGTCTCATAAACAAATTAAATGTACAAATGCCCATGTTGGGCGCACAGTTTGGATTCATGCAGCTGTTGGTGAAAGAAATTCAGACAAAGTGAGGGGAAACTGTTGATCCCCATCAAGTATCTGGCGAATTACTGAATGTGACACACTAGCTAAGCCATTAGAAATTTGATTTGACCCTTGAATTTGTAATTAGGTCTTAATTGTGACTTTTATGTGTTTTGCTGTTGTTTCAGACAAATGAGATTGAAATCTGCCCTGACTGTTACATGAATTCCTGCCTACAGCGGAATGACAACTGGTTCTGTGAACCTTGTGTAGGTTTAAACTTTCTGCATCCCGTGTTACATGACCTCTTGTGTACAGCAGATTGATAACTTGTTCTGCGAACCTTGTATAATCATTCATTCATTCATCTGATATAAATTGGGCATTTTTATTCGGTCTAAAATCTTTAAGTGCCTGAAAAGCGCTGTTAAGATTTAATAATCTGATAATTTTCTGTTAAAAGCACATTTTAATTGACAGTTCTCTGAGAACATGAACATTGTTTACTTCTTCCACATTTAACATGTAGATGGTTCTTGTAAATATACAGTGACCTTTGGAAAATGTTATATGTTAATTTCCCGAAATTTTTAAAATGTTTTTTTTTAAATTTTTTTTCTTTATCATACAACAGAGAACTCCACACACATTGGTTTGGGCAAAACTCAAAGGCTATCCTTTCTGGCCAGCAAAGGTAAGCTTACTACAAGTTTGGAAAATGTTGTCTTGTTTTTATGGGTCTGTTGGTGAGAATTGCCAGAGGCCCATTATAGAGGCATGAAAATAGTGTGAAGAAATTTCCGGAAGTAGTTTCATCCAAGTATTCAGTGTCAGTGCATTTTATGGTCAAATATTAGCTTCCTTTTTGTGATGGTTTCTTCATTGTTTTGTTAGGATTTACATGGAATGATTATGCATTGAATAAAACTTTTAATTAGGTCTGGAGTAGTGTTTTCCTTTATAATGCTTGTACTTTTGCATCCCAAAAGCTCATCGAATATACTTGCACTATTTTAAGGATGGTAACGGCAAATGGTCACATACCGGTCGGTACTTTGACTGCCTGCGGTAGCGTTTGTAGCGAAAAGATATACATCATGCATGGAGGTAAAATAGAAGGAGGCACAACTTGGCCAGTCAGCCCCGGGAGACGGCTTGACTCACTCGCTGTGCCTTTGTACTCTGAGTGGAATCTCCTGTGGCTGGGCAGTATTTGAAGTACTGTGTACGATACCGTGCCTCAGAGTGAGTGCATAAACAGGCCTTAGCGTGCTCTGTCTCGATAAGAAACCCATCACGTAGTTTCAGTAAAAAGCATCAACTCCAAATTCTGCGCACAACACATATTTAGTGAGGTCTCATTTATGAGACTACATGGGCATTTAAATCACATCGATAGGTTTTTTTTGGGGGGAAGTTGAAAACCCCAATCAACAGCATTAATTTTTCAGCTATCTACATTTTCTGGCCAACATAGCTTGTTAAAGTTATGTTTTACAGAAAGCATTAGTTTGTGGCATTCACATAGCACTGGTGGGATAAGGGTATATTCTCTCTGTTTCTTTGAATAACTATTGAAAATTGCCAATTTAAATTGCATGGGCCTCATATAAATATGTCCATAAATTGATCATGCTTGAGTTCTATAAAATTGCATTTCCGGTCAACTTACAATCCACTGGTTAAATAAAGAAGATTGGATAAATAATTAACTGAACGTGCACATGCCGCAGTTATGTGTACAGTAAAAGTTTTCTTTGCAAGTTTGGCCTACCTTGTGACAATCGAGCGCTTGGGTGGTCATTAAAATAATGGATAAAAAGAATGATGTGGTTAATTATAAGAGGGTGGGTATGTCATTTGTCCTGATCCCTCGGGAATAATGGACTGGACTTGGGTAAAATGTTCCACAAAAATACCCCAGCACACCTGATTAATACCATAATAGAGAACATGAAAGAGATGTATGGATTATTGCATTTTTCTTTTTCATTCAAAACGGTTGTATTTAATGTTAAAATCTCTAATTTTAAGCCTAAATTCATTTCCACCATTAGACTACCCGAGCAGATGCGTCAATACTTGCAACAACACATCAGAGGGCCATAACTCAATCGAACACCATGGTAACTGGCACATTGCTCTTACATATACATATAACTCCAACGGAGGATTTAAAAAAAAAAAGTACCTCAACAGGCGAGGCATTTGTTGTCATACACAATATATAACTCCAACAGAGGATTGAAAAAGGATAGAAACATAATACCCCAACAGACTTGGCATCGGGTGTCCGAAATAAACTCAGACATCATGCTGATTACAGTTGAGGCTAGGTGAATAGAGCTCAGAGGTCTTTAATAGCATATAAGTACACCAGATGGGAAAGGGGATTAAAGTCCCTAATCTGTAACAAGTTCACCTCTTAAGACCTTTTGTTATTTAATGCAATAGGATTAAATAAAAGGATTAGAGTAAACGTATTGTTTGCAGCTATAGTGTATATGGATGATGTTGGTCAGCTGTACTCGCGGAAGATCATACAGTATATAACGTCACAGTTTTGTAGGGACAGTACACCAATGCACTGTTATATCCTCTTAGTATTAACATTAAAATAAAACATTGATTTGACGGGCCACGATATCTGCCAGGAAAGTGACCGTAAAAGCAGTATTGAAACCAAAATGAATGGTACACATTCACATCTTGTGTCTGTAGTTGTGGCACATAGTATGTCCTCTATTCCAGCAAAAGGCTTGAAGCCCTATTAAAATTAGAAGAAGAGCAAGAGACCCATTTCACAGCCCTTGGGCTCTAGTATTCGTCATCATAGTGTTTGAAATATGGCGCGCCAGGCAGTGGGCTTTTTAATTGGTGAGAAGATTTGAGGATTTAAGTGTGGAGGACTGTAACGGGAACAGCCTTCCAGTGCTTTTACCAGCAGTAGCTGAATGGAAAGTTGGCTAAATAAGGTTATTGTTGTGTTTGTGTATGTACTGTGCAGGCTCTCAGGGAAGTGGACGGACAGGTAGATGTCAGATTTTTTGGTGCCCACGACAGGTAAGTGAGCGCATGTCATTCATATATTTATTATCCCCAACTCCTCACAGATGCAATGAGGGTATATGCATTTGTTTGAATGTGCCTATATTCGAAATTGTTTGCCTATTATTCCCTTTAATTCAACAGACTTCCTGAAAATAGTACTTTGAATGAATGAATGATTATGGCTGAACGCCACATCGGCAATATCTCAGCCATATCGTGGCGAAAAAATAGTATTTTGTAATTCTTATTAGGGATGTTGAAGAAAAATAAAACTTAACAATGTTGTCCATGATTCATGTTTATCATTGCGTTATGAAAGTGTTCCTTTCTTTTTTGTATTAAGGAGCCAAATCATCAACTGTTAAGTAAAAATAGAAGAATGACTCAGGAGTCGTTCACCTATGTGGCCACTGTCAGTTCAAGTCTGGCTTAAGTGTAGCACGGGAGGGTGAAACACCAGTAATGTATCAAATGAATACATATGACGGAACGTGTCAGTGAAATGATTCTGTATTTCATCAGTGTGTTGATTACAGCGACTGTCATGCACCACGTTTGTCACTTTAGTGTGGGATGTTAACATGCAGCCTAAGAGTTTTTAATCCTTGGTGACTGTTAGGTGTGGACCATGCTCATGGAGAGCTCTTGCCTTCCACTGACATGATGCATGTCACAAGCTGAAGACCAGTCTTTACACCAATAGCAGTTGAAAATCACTTGCCTTTCACCACTATGTTGTGCACGTCTGAAGATCACCCGCCGCAGTGCTCGTGGGTGACTTGTCAAAGGTCAGTGGTTTATGTCCGGCATTCTGGTTTCCTCCAACTTTGGAACTGACCCTCGTTGTGGGAAGGAAGAGCTCTTGTGTACATAAACAGCAATGAAGTAGATTGATAGATTTAATGTGCAGCCAACAGTGACCATGCATATGTAACTGGCATTAGTTTCTGTTTGGAATTATGGCAAAGGACTTAAACATTTTGACCTTGATTCCTCTTTGCCTTGCTCTGAAAGCTCTGTTGACTGTGGAAAGTTTTTTTTTTTTAAAGGTTTGTTTGGAAGGTAGGAATATTTGGTAAGGGAAAAACAAAGTTTTAGCACCAAAGGCAGTATTTTATGACATTCATTTGCCTTTGTAAGTGCATTTTTTTGTGTTCTGTACTTTTAAAAATAAATTTTCATGGACGTGTTGAGACAATGGACTAAGATGATTACCTATAAGAGAAGATAGGTTTTGTAATTCAGATTAATAAAGTGTAATGCTTAATTGCCTCCCAGGTCATGGGTGCCTGTATCACAAGTCTTCCTTCTTAGCGAAACCATCCCTACAGCATTCCGGAATAAGAAAGCGGGAGGGTTTGACCAGGCCATGGAGGAACTCCAAATACACATAGACAGGATAAGGTAAGGTTGGAAAATACACACAGACTTGATAAGGTAAGGCTGGAAAATGCAACGACAGGATTAGGTAAGGTTGGAAAATACACATAGACAGGATAAGGTAAGGCTGGAAAATACACACAGACTTGATAGGGTAAGGCTGGAAAATACACACAGACTTGATAGGGTAAGGCTGGAAAATACACACAGACTTGATAGGGTAAGGCTGGAAAATGTACCGACAGGATAAGGTAAGGTTGGAAACTACACATAGACAGGATAAGGTAAGGCTGGAAAATACATAAAAAAGAGGATAAGTAAGGCTTGCGTAGTAGAGGATAAGGTAAGATTGGAAAATACACACAGACAGGATTAGGTAAGGCTGGAAAATACACACAGACAGGATAAAGTAAGGCTGGAAAATAGATAATAAAGAGGATAAAGTAAGGCTTGCGTAGCAGAGGATAAGGTAAGGTTGGAAAATACACAGATAGGATTAGGTAAGGCTGGAAAATACAAATAGGCAGGATAAGGTAAGGCTGAAATATACATATACCCTAAATCCTCAACAAATTCAACCAGGAAAAAATAACTTTAAATGCATTTTGCAAATCATAATTCATAAGATCTTAATGACTAAATTCTATTATTCAGATAGGGGCACAAAATAACCTTACGGAATGTAAAAGATAACTTGTCCAGATGAGGTAACATTCTCCTAATGTGCGAAAACATGCACTATGGCTGTGGTCGAATTTCTTGAAGATTTAAGGTAGACAAGATAAGGTAAGGCAAACTCTTCAGTATTTCTGTTACATATTTTCTCTCCCTCACAGTTTAACTATATGACTATGTGAATATTTCCCAAACTAAATGTCAGCGATTGTTGATCATCTATATTGCAATTGCACCTAATCCATGTAAGTTTTATACCTACTGCTGATGATTCTGCTAATTGTATAATTTGATTGTTTTTTTTTTTAACCATTTGTGTGTAGAAATGTTGCTCGTAATGGGAGACTCTAATGGGCTGCACAGAAGGGTCCTAATCGCAGAGAAATACATCGTTTTCTGCAGTGACGCTGCAGTTTTTGTGTATTACTTAAGTGTTTTATGAGAATACATGCACCTAGATGTGTGATGTAATCTAAGAAAGAACAAAGTAACACATGGCTTTGGACCCCTTTGTTAAAGGCGTTAAGTAGTTTTACAAGATTCCCGTTGTCATAAAATGCGTACTGGTATATCATATATGTGCTATTCAGTGCCTGATGGTATAATGTATGACACCTGATTCTATAAAGTCTCTTGCTGAGGAGGCTAGCATACACCTGTGTATCGCTGGGCATGATTCTATAATTGTGGCCAAAATTTCTTGTGGTATACTTTCACCTTATTAAGTTACAGCGTAAGCATGCGTGAGTGTGAACTAAATCGCTCCTTTAAAAACAGCTGTAACCGCACGTACTTGTAAGAGAGGAAGCAACCTCAAATCCCCATCTCCCCATATGTCTTTGCAGTTGTGTTTAGAAACCCGTCCATAATTTGCTGAAATAAGTGCAATGTGTCCAAATTGATTATTGTAAGTGTGTGTCTTTATTTCCTGATTGCTCTACTATACAATTTATGACGATTAAATGAGTTTCTATGGATTTGGCACAAGTTGTGTAAATAAGCACAATCAAATTATATGGTTAAGAGGTTTATAATCATTAGATGCAAAGTTCCTGTGCATTAGGTGCTGACATATTTCAGGTGCAAGTGTAGGAATAGGTAACTCGGGATATGCAGCACACACCCTGGCTTTCTATGGGATAAGGACTTTTTAAAGAATTTATAGGATGCTGTCATTATAGTTGACTTACTTTCAAAGATGCATACCAATTATTATTTATTCGTAAATTTTTTTTAGGTGAAAAACCCCTTTGTCCTGTGGGTTAGTCAACAAGGCCGTCTTTAGCCTGATATTTCAGGAAAATTCTGTACTGATGAAGACGCCATGAATGTAATTTGTTCTTTTTCTTTTTTTTGCAGGGAAGAATTTGGATCATATGAATATGCAGAATTCCGCACGCCATATGACAAGAATAATGTGTACCTGCACAACAAAATGAAAATCAACGACAAACTAGCAGCAATGTCTGCCAAATCTCTTCTCCCAAAGTCTCCCAAGATGGCGAGTTCTCCAAAAACTGCCAAACAAAGTAAAGCAAGTCCTGTTCAAGTTAAAAGTGCTTCAGAGGCAAAGGCAGGAGAGTCCAAATCAGCTGTGACAAAAACTGCGTCAGCTGTGAAAATCAAGTACAACAGTATTATCACCACCAGGAGAGCTGCAGCTGCGAAAGTCGCAGCAGTTGGCAACGGGCCAAATGCAGCAGAGAGCGAGTCTGGTGTACGCTCATCAGAGTTACCCTCAGTTACCCCTAACACCAGTGTTTCTCTAAACGACAAGGTCCAGATTACTGCCCCGATTCAGTCTAAACTGATTCATGCTGGGGCAGTACCACCAGTTATTTCCACTTCTGACATTTTATATCCTACATCCAACAGCAAGGCTGCAACAACAACAACAACAACAACGCTCCCACCGGTCCTGACCCTTAAGCCAGGAGATATTCATCGGCTGCGAATTCAGAAGATAACAGTCAGGCCTAAGCTTGAACAGGCTCTCACGAGTATGGCCGAAAGAGACTCCAAAAGGGTATCTTCAGATTTGCTAGTACAGATAGGTGCGAACATTAAAGAAAAGACTGATAAAAATACTCCTGCAAAATCAAGTGGGGAATTAGAGGCGGAAAATACATGCCAGACTTTGAGTAAGGCTGTTTCAAGTGTAGGCCTGGTTGGGCAGGGAGAAATAAATGATTGTGTGAAAGTGAAATCAACTGTGTGTAGTGCAGGCTTGGATCGCGTAGATTCTTCAGTGCTTACCACTAGTGAAAAGACGTCTGGTACAGATGTTAGTGGGATGAATTCATCACCGAGTGAAGGTGAAGTTAGTTTGAGTGAAAAACATGCCTGTGATCCAAGTGGTGACCAGAAAAGTGCGTTAAAGTCCAGAAGCAATGTGACTTCAAATGAAATTGACGTGACTTCAAATGAAAGCAGTGTGAATTGTGGCATCAGTGCAAGTGGTGATTCAAGCAGTACAGGCATGAAAGGTGGCATAACTCTGAATGAAAATAGTGCTTGTGTAGGGAAAGCAGATGAGGGCTCTGTGGAAAAGTCTGTGAGTAAAGGTGGTGAGAAAGAGAAAATTGCATCTGCAGCATCAAAGCGAATGGTAGCTTCAAGAGACGTAAGTGTTTTTCATGGTGAAAGTATCCAAAAAGACTCAATTACTGCTCAGAGTTTAAAAGCAGAGACTTTAGTATGTCGAAACAGTGTTCTAGGTGCAAGTGAGGATAAGAAAATTTGCAGCAGTGACTGCTTTGAGGAGAGTAAAAACAGCTTGTCTGTTAAACATTCTACATGTAGCACGGATGATCAGACTTCTGCCAGCGGAAATACTGAAGTCTTGCAAAGCACAAGTCCAGTAAGGGACCACGACATGGCTGAAGATAAAACTTCAGCCAGTGTAAGTAACCAAGTGTCCACACAAGCTGAGAAACGTTCGGAAGTTTCTCCAGGGAAATCTCAGTATTTAGAAGGCTTGAGCAAGACAATAGAATCTTGCAAAGCAAAGTTGGGTATAGACGGAAACCTGGATGACCTCTCACTGCAACTAGATGGTGCCTCCACAGAAGAAGACTCTGAGGATAGAAGCGACTCCGAGGGTGGAAGTGACAGTGATGAAGATTTGGAAGGTATGAGAGCTCTTTTATTTTCATATGTGATTAGTTGCTTTTTTTTTCTTTCATATGCATGGTGTTTGTATTCAAAAATAAAAGAAATTCTGTTCATGCATGTTTGTGTGTTGGAGGATTTAAAACCACAGTTTTAGTATGAAGACCTCAGTGTTATCTTTCACGAAAATTTCAGAACTCCTCTCCAAGATTAATAGAAGTAAGTCAGGCAAATATGCAGTTTAGTCATGGATAAAACTTTAATGTTATTTAACCCGCTTCCCCTGGCTCAGGTCCTTGAAAACTGCCTGACGTAGGGCTGAATTTGAAACCATTCTGAGACCTCAGAGAGAGGCTGACAGCGCTCAGCAACAACATTGCCCTAACTCAATGAGCTATTGCGATTCCCAGGATTGGAGGATAATCCCATACATTTATTTTACCACAAATGTTACAGAGTCTGCCAGCAACCTGCAGCTGGTTGGAGGTTTTCCTCAAATAAAGTTCAGTGTTTTGTATTTTCTTTTTGGCAGCACTAAACAGATTAACTTGTCATTTACTTGTTATCACTAGGAAATTGAAAACCACAATTTTATACTTACTAAAACCTTTTCACTAAATTTGTTTATTTGATTGGTGTTTTCTCATGAGTATTTCACTTATACGACGGCGGCCAACATTATGGTGGGAGGAAACTGGGTAGAGCCTGCCAAAAACCCACAACCAACTGCAAGTTGCTGGGAGACCTTCCTAAATATGGCCGGAGAGGAAGCCAGCATGAGCTGGACTTGAACTCACAGCGACTGCATTGGTGGGAGGCTTCTGGGTCATTATGCTGCATTAGTGTGCTAACCAACTGACCCATGGAGGCCCCCTCATCAATGCCATGTAATTTCACAAGGGAGAGTACAACCTACACTTTGTCAGTTGGAGTTATCTCCCCTGCCAAAAGAATGCAATGCAGTAGTAAACATTTTTTTTTGTATAAAAATATCAGGTAAAATATCCTTTTTTCCATGAAAGCTCTTGACTGGCAGTCTGTGTGCACACTTCTTGTCCCAGTTCTCCAAAATCACCCCTAGTCCTTCTGGGTTGGTGTAAATAGCATTGCTTGCCCTCTGCATACAGAGATTGAAAAGGGTCCATATTTCATGAAGTCATTCATGAGGTCATGTTATGAACGTGTATTGACTTATGGTTAACAAATTATTGTACATCTTCAACCTTTTCAACCACTAAAGCACTTTTTTCAGTGGATGATTTGCTTGTGTGATTAAAGATGCAAGCTTCTTGAAACTGTGTAAATTATTTCTGTAGTTTTGTGAGAATGTTTCAAAATATTGGCTGCAGAGGTGGTTGCAAAGGTTGAAGAATTAGGGTAGCTACATTTTGATGGTTATAAGCTGAAGTTATCAGATTGCTTACTCTCTTCAAAGTTTATTAAGCTGTACTGAAGAGCAAAGCCTTTTTGGTGGGAAACGAACTTTTGGTCCTTGATTTTGTAAGTTGGCAACCGACGTGGAAACGGAATGATCATTTCTGTGAAATCCTCATGCCAGTTGTTGTCTCCACTAAAAAAGAGTGGAAGAAAGCAACATTCTGGTACCCAACAAAATATATGTATAATTCAAATTCTTTTAACAGAACTTTACTTTTCCTTTGTTTCAGAATGTAGCTTTGAGAAACTTGTGCCCTTGTGCTCATGTAAACTGTAAAATATGTCAAAGAAAATATGTTTTCTCTTCCAGACGTTCGGGATTAATAACATTTGACTTTTTGACCACTATTAATATTCGTTTTGCAGATCCAACCAGTTCTACAGAAGCAGATAATCCTGCCTCAGAATCCACCGATGAGAAACGAGAGAAAACCGAACTGGCTTTTGGGAAAAATGTGCAACAAGCTGAAAATTCAAGCTGCAATGGTGCGGCCCTTTCTGTGTCCTCTGTGGATGCTGGGAAAAGCGCCGAAGACAAGATGGCCCAGGAGACTGCTGGGGAGGGTGGAGAAGGCCATCTTAATGATGTTACCAGTGATCAGAGTGGCGTGGGCAGAAAGAGGCTGTCGGAAGATAGCAGTGTTGCACCTGCTGCAGGAATAGCTGTCAAACCTGATGGTGCTGAGGAAAACGATTCAAAGAAGGTCAAGCTTGATGAAAGCTCCAACAAGTCCAAGATCAGTGATGGAAAGGAGAGGACTCTGTTGAAACGTTACGCCGAGAATTCCGAGGATGTATCAGAGACAGGTGGTTTGATAATGGAGGTGGACACAGACACAGACAGTAACAATTTGGTGATGGACCTGGATGAAAATGACGTCGTGCTGACGCCGAGGAAACCTGGCGCTCAGAAAGGCTCCGAGGTGATCCCAGGTGAAAGTAGTTCATTGAGAAACCTTGTGAGCTCAGAAAACGAGGCGGCTCTAACCCCACCAATGCCAAAGGACAAAATGGGAGCTTCTACCACAAAGTCTTTCAAAACCACAAAAGGGGCAAGAAACATTGCAACATTGTCTAGTTTAGGCATTCAGGCAGTGCAGCCATTAACCGTCAACCCCAAGGGCATGAAAGAGATAGCCCGACCAAGGACTGGTGGTTACCAGGGAGTGGGTGGTAATCAAACAGTTGTGACAGGGACAAAAACGTGGCGACCCCCTAAAGCTTCCGAGACAACAGCCACATGTACCACCACACAGCAGAACATCGGCATGGCATCTGTGCCTTCAGGCACGACCCATGCCATCCCCAGTGCTTCCTCCATGTTTGTAACGGCTCCCTCTGCTTTGGCCACGCCCACTGCAGTGGCCACACCTCCAGTGGGAGGCACCCTAACCACAACCTTGCACAGTGGTAACTTGCGGCCAACTTTAGTGTCCACACCCACAGTGCTTACTCTGAAGAGCATAGACGGTTCAAGCCAACTCCTCAAGGTTATGTCATTTGGGTGAGTGTTGTACTATATTGTAGCTCAAAGGTCCTCCACAAAGGGAGGCAAATCTTGTAACTGATGATTCAGTAGTTCCTTCAGCCTTACTGTGTTCACTTGAATTGTTTTATTAAAATAACCAGTATTGTTATTCAAGTAGGTAGATGGTATTGTCGCTGTTTCCTTGATTTGCTTTCCTTGGCAGATGGCAGCGGAGCCTCATGATAATTTCACAGGGAGCCTCGCTGGCTCATATGTTTAAAGCACTATGTCACTATGATTGTCTGATTGGTTTTATGTAATGAACTCTTGTTCATAAAGTTGAAGCAATGGTAGATAGCCAGACATCCTCTTTTAACCTCATAAGAAATGTAGTGAGAAATCATCATATAGTACATATATCTATTTATTTATATATTTATTTGAAAGTGTTTTATGCTGTACTCAAGAATATTTCACTTATACAACGGTGGCCGGCATTATGATGAGAGGAAGCAGGACAGAGCCCGGGGTCATTGCACTGCACTATCACGCTAACTGACCGAACCACGGAGGTCCCTACATGTGTCTCAGTTTGTGAAATAGTAGTAATACATAGCATTTCTGAAAAAGTAGTAATACATTGTATAACCAAAAATGATGGACATGGCAAATGAAGCCAAAACCCCCTTGATATGCCTTAATTTTTTTTTTTTTGCCTTTTTTTCTTTCTTTGTGAGGCTTGTTTTATAAGGTGTGTTCTAGTCCTTTGCAAAGCCTCATCACCATACCGATAATCATATTATACTGATTACATGTGGATACATTCATCACCAAACTCTCAAGATTTTACAAATGTTATAGTTTGCAAGGACTGAATACCAAGCCTGCAATCAGGTGCCTGACATTTTTGAAAACACCCTCTTTGAACGAAATGGTGCGACCATATTGTTCATGTTATACACACTGATCAAAGGTGTCTTGGGTCTTACCACTTCCACTGCAGGAGTGTTTTCAAAAATGTCAGGCATGTATTTGCAGACTTGGAATACTGTATACGAGAAAACATAAGGATGAATTTGTCTGTGCATATATTCGTCCTGACAGAAACAAGCCTCGGCACATTGCCCCAGCACCCAGCACCCCAGCCCTGCCCAGCAACGCCGTGCTGGTGTCTGTGCCCCCACCCGTCATCATGAGTCCTCAGAGGAAGGGGTCGCAGCAGCTAGTTCAGGGGCAGACGGCTATGCCAGGAAATATTCTGACGTCTCCAGTGACGAGCCCTTGCCAGCCTCAGCTCCAGACGCCCATTGACCTGTCATTGGTACACAAAATTAATGTGGAGAAGTACTCAGAAAAGGTATGCAGGTGATTTCAGAGAAAAGAAGAGCTGTCATTGCTTCTTCCAGGTTAAGTGTTGTTCTCATGTGTATCTTGGACCATCTCGGTGGCCAGGTTGTTATGGTGTTAGCTTGAGGTCAGATCAGTCCTGGATCAATCCCGCGCCGGGACATAAACCAAAGACTTCAAAAATAACACATGTTGCTGCCTCACTTGGCTCTCGACACTGAGAGTTGCAAGTAAACAGGACTGGTCAGCCCAGTGTCGGTATAATGTGACTGGGTGGGGTGTCATGTCTTTTGTCTTCGGCATAATGTTCCAGTGGCTGGTGCGCTTTGGCAGCATGGACTCGCCACAATACAAGAAGACAAAGCATTCTAAGCATTTCTTGTCATGTGACTGAAAAATTGTTAGGTACGACGTAAAACCCCAAGCATACATGCATGTCCGTACATTGGTATCCGATGTGCCACAAGCCTGCAAATAGAAGCCTGACAAACACCCCTTTGGATGAAGTGGTAGGACGATGCTGTTCATATTATGTATTACTGGGCAAAAGTCTCTTGGGTCATACCACTTTCACCTAAGGGGTCTTTTCAGAACTCTCAAGCACTTGTTTGCAGGCTTGCTAACCAATGTGGTCATGGCTTCAAATCCAACCGTTGTTGGTTTGTTGTGATCTTAAGTCATAAGGGTGTGTCAGGTAATTGATGAAGGTCAGTGGTTTACTGTAGGCATTCCAGTTTTGCCTCACCCATGAATTTATGAAAATATGTTAAAGCACCAGTGAAGTAAAAGAATTTACACCTGAGATCATCCTAAGTTATCCCCATCAGTAACACAGCAAATCCACCCACCCCCCCTCTTCCCCAGACCCCTACCATTGTTGGAGATTTGTAAATGTAAAACAAGGCGTTTCGGGAGAAAATTGAAATTGGTAAAATTGTTTTTGTAATTGTTGTTTGTTTTTTTTGAAGAATTTATTTCCTGAACCATTCAGTATTAAAGCCCTCTTTTATCTTCCAAGTGGAGTGGAACTCTTGTTTACCTGAGCTTTTGCGTGTTGTGAAATACACTGACGCCATGGTGTACCGAGAAAATGATATTATACGTGTATATGGTTTATTTGCTGCACTTTTTTGGTACCTTTTTTTGTGCTGTGGTAATAAAAGGTGCATGAATTTGCTGTTTCAGTTTCATAAGAGGTAATCGCACTTGACGGTGGTGCACAATTTCATCACTTTTTGTTTTTAACTGTAACTTTTTATTTTTGTGTGTAAGTGAATAATTTAAAGGAAACTCAGATGCACTGAGGGATAAGAGAATTATGAAGTGAGTTTCTCTTTTCAGATAGCAGCAGCTGTGAAGGCATCCGTGGACGAGATGTACAGGGACTTGTCTAACAAAAATACCTTCCAGGTACTCTAATGGGGTATAAATAAACCTCATCAGGTTGGCCTTCTCAAGGGAATTGTCTTTAATACATGTAGTCTTATAGCCTGTCATGTTATGGAAAATTCTGGAATTTTGATTTCTTTCTTGTAAAGTTCAGACAAAGGAGGCGGCAGAGACAAGCCTGCATATAGGTGTCTGACATTTTGGAAAACAGCCCTTTGGACAAAGTATATGACCATGTTGTCGGTGTTAATTATTACAGGGTCTCTAGTTTCTCTCGGAGCATACCACGCTAACCAAAGGAGTGTTTTCAAAAATGTCAAGCGCATATTTGCAAAGTCAAGATACTTGTCTGTCTGTAGATTGAATACACCAGCAATTTATTCAGTCCCAATTACATATACGAGAATCTCAGGATTCCCCATGCCTTTGTGATTTTGGTGCCATGGTAGCAGCTTTAGGCTGGAGTTGTTTGGGTGACCTTATGCGAAATCATTTGTTCTGCACCAGTGACAGACACCTGAGCTTGTTCTGCACCAGTGGCAGACACCTTAAGCTTGTTCTGCATCAGTGGCAGACACCTTAAGTGTGTTCTGCACCAGTGGCAGACACTTTAAGCTTGTTCTTCACCAGTGGCAGTCACCTTAAGCGTGTTCTGCAGACACCTGAGCTTGTTCTGCACCAGTGGCAGACACCTTAAGCTTGTTCTGCACAAGTGGCAGACACCTTAAGTGTGTTCTGCACCAGTGGCAGACACTTTAAGCTTGTTCTTCACCAGTGGCAGACACCTTAAGCTTGTTCTGCACCAGTGGCAGACACCTTAAGCTTGTTCTGCACAAGTGGCAGACACCTTAAGTGTGTTCTTCACCAGTGGCAGTCACCTTAAGCTTGTTCTACACCAGTGGCAGTCACCTTAAGCGTGTTCTGCAGACACTTTAAGCTTGTTCTTCACCAGTGGCAGTCACCTTAAGCGTGTTCTGCAGACACCTTAAGCTTGTTCTGCACAAGTGGCAGACACCTTAACAATGTTCTACACCAGTGGCAGACACTTTAAGCTTGTTCTGTACCAGTGGCAGACACCTTAAGCCTGTTCTGTATCAGTGGCAGACACCTTAAGCTTGTTCTACCCCAGTGGCAGACAGCTTAAGTTTGCTCTCCATCTCAAGGTTACAGGAGCGAATTGATATTTTCGTACTATTTATGTAGTAAATTTGTCAACTTCAAACCCTAAAATATACATCCCCAAACGTTCGAGAGGTGCTGTGCCACGCCATCAAAATGCAGCTTGGACTTTGCTCTGCAACATGTCAGAAATCAACCCAGCATGACCATTGTATTTTTTAGCTGTTTCTCCTGTAAGTTACATAACAGTATTTTGTCCCCTTGGTACCTCCAGTTGTGGGGAGTAACCCTGGCAAAAAGTTTTCACTTCTGTCCAAAGCAGATAATATTCTGATCTATTTTAAGTAGGCGTAAAATGACTATAGAAATTTATGATGTATTGAAACATAGACTCTCTGTGTGGCAGTATTACCTAGTTATTGCTTCAGCACTATTCAATTCAGAGCTAAATCTTGGACCTATTTGTTTGAAGTCAGGTTGTGTAAACTCAAAATCTGGGTGTCACATGTGATACTATAAAGCTCATTAGTAGTATGGGGGTTTGCTGTGGGCATGTCATTAATAATTTCCGGAAAGTTTCTAACCAGTGATGAAAAATAGGAATAAAATGGAGAGGATTATAAGAGATAGAAAATTTGCCTCGAATTGAGAAATTTAAAAAATAAAATTTTTGGCAATGTTTTTTCATTTCTCCTTGAATGGAATAGAGAGGTTAATAAGAGATATAAAGTATGCTTCGAAATGAGAAATCAAAAAAAAAAAAAATTTTTGGACACAAGGTTTTTATTCCTTAAAACCATAATCTTCCTTATAGAGTCCCTATTCATGTATCCTTCAAGTGAAATAGCTGGTCAGTCAAAAGAGTTAAAGGGGATTCACCTGTATTTCTCTCTTAGACTGGCCTGAAATACCTGCAACTGGAGTTGGAGCAGATGGAGTGGAGACAGAAGAGAGAGATAGATGAGATAAAACATAATGTGGGTAAGTTTACCTGATGATAACAGAGATAAAATGCAATGTGGGTAAGTTTGTCTGAGGGTAGCTGAGATGACACACAGTGTGGATATAAAGTTGTCCACATTTGGCAGAAATAAAATACAATGTGGGTAAGATTGTCTGACTATACCAGAGATAAAACACCATGTGGGTAAGTTTGTCTGACGAGAGCAAGATAAATCATGATGTAGGTAAGTTTTTCTGAAGTTAGCATAGATAAGACATGATGTAGGTAAGTTTGTCTGAAGTTAGCATAGATAAGACATGATGTGGTAAGTTTGTCTGAAGTTAGCTTAGACAAGACATGATGTAGGTAAGTTTGTCTGAAGTTAGCATAGATAAGACATGATGTAGGTAAGTTTGTCTAATGTTAGCATAGATAAGACATGACGTGGTAAGTTTGTCTGAGGTTAGCATAGATAAGACATGATGTGGTAAGTTTGTATGAAGATAATGATAAGAAACATTCTGGTTAAGTTTGTCTGAAGCCAGCAGAGATCAAACAATGTGGCTAAGATTGTCTGAAGATAGCAGAAATAAAACATTATGTGGATAAGTTTGTTTGAAGATGGCAGAGATAAAACACAATGTGGGTAAGTTGTCAACTCTTATCGACTCTAGTTCCTGTTATGAGAGTACTTAAAGTTAGTCATGCTGAAGTTGTGTGAATACTGTTGTGTGAATATTTGACTTGGAGACCTGTTTGATATAAAATACAAAAGAAATCGACACGTAGGCAGTGAAATCCAGCATCTTCCCATTTTACTTCGTTTAGGGCATTACTTTAATCGTTCACGTAAATAATGATTGAAAGATAACTCCCTAGCACCCTGTAGTTTCTCAGGGATTAAACATACCTGTGTGCCATTGCAAAGCAAAAATGAAAGTGAAAGTTTTTTTTTTAAATTTAATACAACATTACATGTTGAGAAAGCATTAAGTGAGATTCAATCTTTCTCTGAACAGAACTTACCCTATCAGAGATGAAGAAGGGGATGGAGACAGAAAAACAGGCGCTGGTGGAAGAGCTGAAGAAGAAATATGAGGAAGATGTTCAGAAAGCTGTAGATGAAACAAAAAAGAAACAGTGGGTAAGACTGAAGGTTTCTGTTCTTTTTTAATTAGTATACTGCTCCCTGGAAATAATGTATCCACTGGGGGACAAGTTTTTCTAATCGCGCTGTAATCAAATTCTCAAAAAATTTGAATCCAGACAAGGGAGGTAATTTGTGAAGGCTAGAGTAAACAGCCCTTCAGATGTTACTGACCACGACTATAAACATGTGCATAGGGATGTCAAATACTTCTGTTCAATGATCTTCACGTTTTTTTTTTATTAAATGTCACTTGTAAAATCAAACTCGTTGCATTCTCGCAATGAAGTTTTCAAGTTCATGTAATGGAACATTTACGTGTGATTAATGGCGCCAGACCCGACTGTAGTTGATTGCTTTTATATCTGCGAACCATGAGTCCCTGAGGAAGAACATAGACATAGATTTGACCATTGTTCAAAATTCTGTAAATTTTTGTTGAATAATGTATGTTTTCTAACAGAACAGACCTTAAAGTCAAAGACCGCTGATGACTGAGGCACTGTTCATGAAAAAAAATGTCCAAAATTCTCTCTTGAATGCAAAGAAACTGTTTGAATTTGTCTGAATTTGTTGCTGAATTATCATCGTTTAGGGATCTGAAGTCTATGTCAATGACTTTAAGCTTTTAAGAGATCAACCAATCAGAGAGCCAGGAGAGATCAGGTGTTTATAAGCTGTGACGTAAATGTTCTGATTTGACTGACAGTGTAACGTGTAATAGCATAGGGACAGGACATTGTTTTAATGTTATATATGTTAATTTTAATAAGTACATGAGTGAACAATGCGTCAAAGTATTTCCAGATCATTGTGTTACAGCGAGAGCAAGTTTCTTTATCATTTCATGTTATAAATTTACATATATACATAACTTTCAACCACAACATTGGCAGCTTACTACAGTATCAGGTGAAAAGAGTGTTCTGTGCTTGGAACAGTTATGTCACAGCCCACACAAAATGGCTGCGTTTTATGTTAGCTGAAGGAAAACAATCAAATGCTAATTTCCACTGTCGTAGTAGCTATTACAAAAAGTACCATACCGAACGGAACATAATATTGTCCAACCTTTTTGGTAAAAGTAACTTTAAACATTTGCTTTTTTCACTTTAAATTCATATGGTCTTGAAAGAAAGCAAGTCCAGATCGTCATTTGTAAGAAAACAAAGATTGCAGTGCAAAGCTTGTGGATGAGTGATGAAGAGACCTAAGATGCTTAAAATGAGAACAGAGGAGAATCGTTGTGAAGTTGTCCTGGATAGAGCAAAGATGGCTCTCAAATACATATATTTCCAGTTCTATTTACAGTACACAGCTGCTGAAGAGACTGATAAAAATTTTTAACAGGACTCCCACCGATCTCATTGGCTAGTCTGTCATGGCAATTTCACAGAAAAATGATAACCTGCAAGGAGAACGCCATGAACCCTAACTCTCCACCATTCAGAGTTTTAGAGGATATGCTCCTACAGCTAAATGTCCCATATGTCGAGTGCCACATGCCTGGAGAATACATAATTAGGTACAAACTGTGGTGGTTGACTCGTCTGTGCGACTGCTGAATTTAGGTGGGGCTTAATATTTTCGTGTACAAAAATGAAAATAAAGGACAATTAGAGAGCAGCAATAAGGTATATTGAGAGCATTAATAGCATTGTATTATTTGAAGCAGGTCAGCTGAAATCACCTGCACACATGATAAAATTATGTCTTGTTTATGGCGGATAAGGATGGCCTACACGATTGAGTTTATATTTATCTTTTTATGAATTCAAGTTGCTTTATTATAATCTTGGTGTACACTCAACTTTAGTTTTATAGGATATGTTGGGGAGCACCTGTGACAAGAATGTTGTTACCGGTTTATTTTTTACCAATGAACAACAACAAAACAAAATGAGGGATACCACAGTATCGCGTTAGTTCGGATTTGGCACTAAATCAATCCACCTAAATTTGAGGGACCAGGTAGCATGAAATGACTGAACTCATTGATCAGGACAACTGCTGTGAAACTTTGAAGTTCCCCGCCGGAAGAATGAATGTATGCGTTACTTTTGGGAGTTATTGAAGTTCCAATGTCTTGAGGATAGATATGGTTTAAACTTCAGTGTTTCTTTAGTAAAACAAAGAAGAAGTTTTCTTTAGTTTAGCCTAAGTTTGTTCATTTCTCATGAAGATAAACTGTGCTTTAGAATTCTTTTTTCATGTCCGTTACTGTAAATCTTATGCCTTATCAATCATTAAAGCAGTTTTTCAAGGTTAGTGTATGCATACAGTTACTGTAAAAAAGAAGCCAAAAATGATTTGTTTGTGTTACCACAGTTATAAGCTTCATAAAACTATGAGAATTATTTCTCTAGACCCTAGACGGTTTCCCAAGGTTGAAATATTGCTTTCAGCGGTCATTGACAAGGTTGAAGAAGTAGGATAATTTTGTTGCTCTTGACAGTGTGCTAACTGTGGGAAGGAGGCTATCTTTTACTGCTGCTGGAACACAAGTTACTGTGACTATCCATGCCAGACAGCTCATTGGCCACAGCACATGGACAGCTGCACCCAATCTCAAAGCCCAGAGCAGTCAGCTGCCCAATCCAACCAGTCACATTCCACAAATGCTCCCACGGCTCAGACAGGGAATGGTGTACCTGGGCAGGGTGGTACAGTGATACAAAACAAAGCGGATGGAAATTCGAGGCCAAAACAGGTATGTTGTGTAACGAGTCATCGTGGAGTTTTGGATGGAACATACAAGGCAGATGTTCGTGTAGCCCTGGGCCTGCAACATTACGAGCACGTAGCTGCCATGACGACGTAAAGCCTACAGTGCTGGTTGCCACGGTAGTTGCGTGCTCGTAACGTTAAGAGGGCATACTGCAAATGGGCCCAGGCCGCGCATCCCAAAGCTGCCTTAAGTCAGACTTAGTCTTAACGTGTGGCGTAATCCCAGAACTTAAGATTTGGACTTACGCACTACTCACGAAAGCTAAAGGCAGCTCTTAGTAATATGATAAAATTCATAACTTAAGTGACAACTTTAACACAGTAAACCGTTAAGATGAAGTCTAACACAGCTTCATGATACTGATGTCTGGCTCTTAAATGAACCAAATCACTTCATATATATGAAGGTGTCATTGGTTTAGACATGTTACATGGTTAAATTGCTGGCTCATTGAGACTATCAGGCTTTGACTAGTGAGGTTGTGTGTTCAAATCCAACTCGCGCTGTGTTTACGCATGCTTTTAAGCCTGGAAGTTTCTGAGGTACTTAGCAAACATGGCAGATTTTTCAGCAGTTTTTGGACAGTCCGATTAAACTGAAAGCCGACTAACCGATTCATACACTAACATATAGCTGAGTATGTCAGCTTTCGAACAAACATCTTTTTAGTTGAGATTGGAATATTTCTGCATATTTTGTGTCCAGTTCCGACCCAGGTGTTCAAGTTATGTACCTTGCTGTATATGTTTGGCATATAAAGCATTTGTATGTTCAGTAACCTAAGACCATGAGCAGGTGTTTCAATAATTGGGGGATTGGGACGGTGCAAGAATGTTCCTGGGTTTGTGTGGATTTAAAACGCACTTGACCCAAATGTGTTTGGATGCGATTAAGATTTAAGCGGATTGGGTCTATTTGTATACATTTTTGAACCACCAATACCTGAGCACTACGATCTGCATAGAAATGTTGTGTATACAGAGGAAATTACGTTAACTGGACCTTGCAAATTTTTTGTTCCATTTAGTTCATTGTTCAATTCACCAATGTAGAACCGAATGAATGTTCTGACTACAAAATTCCAGACTTGCGACGGGAACTCAGAATAATAGAGTCGGACCATTGTGAAGGAAACTGAACCAAAATGACCAGAATAACATAAACACTATCTGAAAGTGCCAAAGAATGCATTTCTTCTCTGTACTGGTGGACAGCCAAGATATTTCTTAGTACACATCATGGAAATATGCAAATGCTTGTCTGATTATTTGTTCTGTTTATTTCAGAGAAATGATTGGGTTCAAGACAACATGTCATCAAATCTTCTAATTCAACAGGAACAAAATGATATTGGAAGGCGTGGCATGATCGGTGTATCGGCCAATGGAACATCACATATGAGGAACTCTTCCAATCAGGTATCATTGTTTTATTTCTGATTGAAGTCCATATAATAGGCTGGGCTGTCTAATATTTTTTTTGTTGAATGTAGCCTGACACTACCAGAAAAGACAGGGTAGATTTAAAGCATTAGATACAGATTTTAAAGAAGCTAATGTGGGAAAGTCATCCAGAAGCCTGCTGATGGTTTCAAGTTCCCCCAGGCTTTGCCCATTTCCTTCTGCTTTAATATTGTCCTCTGTCGTATATGTGAAATGTGTTTTTTGTACGGCACAACTAAGAAAAGAAAAAAATTGTCATTCGCAAAAAAAAAAAAAAAAAAGCAAAACAAGTTTTATCAAAAGTCAGATCTACACTTTACTGTTGTGCCCTTTTAGGGGTTAGGCTGGATTATGCCCAGTAACGTATTTTTGGTGAAGGCCAAGAGGAAAAAGACAAATTTCGATTAGAGGTCACATGAATTCGCATCCAATGGAAATGTTAACATACTTAGGATAAATAAGGTCTTATTCCTATCTAATATCTGACGTTTATAGGAATCCGTGCAGTTAACAGCTTGTGGTTTCTGAATCTACTTATTTACTTTTGTATTTATTTATTTGCATCAGAGGTCAACAGGCATACACAAAATTACAGACTTGATAGTAATACTATATACATGACAGCGTTAAATAAGTAAAATATTAAATATATGAGACATAATACAGGTAGCAAATTATATCATTTGTATAATTTTTTTTTATAAATGTGTTAAATGCAGAATGAACATAAAACTTAAGCACAGAGATATACCATGTTTAAATTTTATTTATGTATTTTGATTGGTGTTTTACGCCGTACTCAAGAATATTTCACTTATAATTTGACATTATGGTGGGAGGAAACCGGGCAGAGCCCGGGTGAAACCCACGACCATCCACAGACCTACCCACGTACGGCCGGAGAGGAAGCCAGCATGAGCTGGACTTGAACTCACAGCGACTGCATTGGTGGAAGGCTTCGGATCATTGTGCTGCGATAGGGCGCTAAGCGACCATGTTTACTGTCATCTCAAAAGAGAAAATATCTGAAAATGTCTCATACTTAAAACACAGTTACTAGTGGATGGTGACCACACAACACAAGCATAATCCAGGTGAAAACCTACGATACCAATGAGGTGTACAGATTAATTAGTGACTTGTGGTTTGGAAAAAGGTTGCACAACCTTTTAAAAGACCCTAATATTTTAAATGCTTTGGTTAAGAAAGGGAAAGAAATGGTAGGACTATGGGACATAGCCATCGTGTAAGTTAAGATCAGTTGGATGCACAGTGTACAGGTCCAAACCTGGGGCTGCCATTATCCGCAGGTTGCTGGCAATGACCACTAAAGGCCAGAGAGGAAGACATCATTTAATTTAATATTTAAAGGAACACCTGGTAAAATATGCCACGGTTGAATTGTTTGTGTGCTACCTACAGAGAGCATGATTACACGCTTCATTATATGGTGATAAAACTTAGGCAGATAAATAAATACAGTATTTGACGAAAAATTCAGCAGAAAAGGGCAATAAAGTCGTAAAATCCATGTAGTTTTCGCTGTTGAAACATACATACATGAGTTTTGAGTTGTCTGTCATCCTACCCTCCAAACAGTCCTCAAATCACTTTTCTAATATCATTGGAAGTTTCAGGCTCTGACAAAATAAGTTACCCTTAATACCTTAACCTTTTTGCATACGAAAGGGCATCTTTCAGTGCAATTTATTCATCTGTTTAATTTGTTGTTTTGAGACATAACTGTGTTGGATGGATTGGCCAATTACACAGCTTTAAAAAACATGGTTTTATCAATCTTCGCAGAATAATACTCTCAGAATTTGCTTGAATAAACACCTTGTGAAGAGGGTGTGAAAAGCTTGAAGAATTGCAGTAGTCGTGGACGAAAATTCACATACATCATGTTTTAAACTGCATGTTGTATTTCTTCAGATCCTTGCCACGAGTTCCCCTCTGGTTCACGCAGGGTCGACAAACGCGAGTCCGTTTTCCGGGCCGAGGCAGCTGGCAGACCAGACCCCCCTGCTGCAGGTTGGTCAGGTGATGTCAAGTCAAATCCGACAGCTGACTCAGCCAGCCATGGGCCTGACAGAGCAGATGTTACGGGGAAACCAAGCAGGACAGCTCCAGCCACAGAGCCGCCAAATGCTCCAGGGAGGCCAAGGGGGACAACTGCTGCAGGCAGAGAGCTTACAGCTACAGTACATCGCCCAGCAGGGGCAGGCGGCCCACCCTCAGGCTTGTCAGGTGACTGGGCCTCACCCACAGGCACACCACACCCCCCACCCTCATGCCCATCCCTCGCCCCACCCTCAGCCACACCCACCACTGCCCACCCATCTCCGAGGCTATCACTCTGCTGTCCACCAGGTATCTCTTCCCTACTCGTTCGTGCATGGATCTTGCTGGGGTGTAGTCTAATAGGATAGCCAGTATTTCTTAGCCTTTTTGCATGTGAAATAATAAGAAGAACCTCAGATCTGCTATATTTTCCCTTAAAATTCATCCAGAGTACAGCCTTGCACAAGGTAAAATACAGTAATACTTTTGAAGCTGAAGTTTACCCTTTCTGGTGGAATAGCGGCCTTTCATATAAACAACTTTGAGGCAACTTTTCGAGATTGAAATCGACTTTTAATTGTCATGAATGAAATTTTAGGTCAGATACACTATCGATGTTCTTGATACTAAAATAGTAGCATTACATTTAAATACGACAACAACAAAAATGATAGCCAAATGTGGATAGGGTTATATTGACGTTTAAAGTATCGGAATATTTGGCACGGCACCTGTATATGTAGGCAGAGGTGAAGAAAGTCCGGTATTTAGCAAGTAGCTGTGGTTTCAACGTAGCATGCTCTACCATCATTAGGCATTTGTACCCTTCATTTATGCTGGCATGAAACTTCTTCCTCACTGTGTCATCCTTTTTCAGTCGGTTATGTGCACAGCCCAAGGCTGGTAATAGTCGTATAGAATATGACTCCGTGTTCTAACTCATAAGACATATATGTTTGTCTTCTGTGACTGGGTGAAGAATACGTACTTCTCAACAATGACAACATGCACTCAGGATGTCACCAAAAACCATCATAAATTTGGAGCTGGAGTAAAGCCAGTTAGCTAAGGAACCAATCCGATAAGCCTCTTCTTCTATCATGATGAAACACTGCTGCTTCCATGAAGCCGAGGAACTGCTTCGTTTTGGAAAAGTCTAATTTGCGATTAATTCCAAATCACACACCCACCAATTATCTAAAATACTGAATCCAGGCATGCACAACCAATTCAGTCAAACCCAGCTCGACAACGGGCTTTCAGTAAATTCCATAGTTATTTGGCATTACTCCAGCACCAAATTTATGATAATTTGGGTGATATCCAGGCCGCATTCTGTCGTTGAGATGTATCTTGTCTTCGCCAGCCTATGGAGCGATGGATATATCACTGGACTTAGAACACAGATTTATACTCTATAGGGCAAGGCTGGTAGGTAGTTCTCATTGCAGCCTCTGCAGTAGCGTGCCACTAGCTGGCTAGTAGTGAGCTTGTGCTTTGATCATGTACGCATAGTAGTGTGCCCCTAGTTGGCTAGTGGTGTGCGTATGCTTAGGTCATGTACGTGTTGTTGTCTGGTGTTGAGGGGTCATAAACAGCTTGTAAAAAGTTACCTTTAATGGATTACCCTACCCATAGGTCTGAAACTTGTAGCCATAAAGACGTGATAGGCTGGCTCCATCTTTACGCCTCTTAGGCTGCCCATTTAGTTTTCAGTAGATAGGTCAGACGCGTTTTGCAATGCCTGGTTGCAATACAAAATGTTTAAAACAGCACAGTTTTTTTTATCTAAAAGTTGAATTGAAAGTAGTTCAGTTCGCAGTTTTATGCTGTACCATCTGCGATGGCCTAGCATCAGTTCTTGCTGAGATGTTTGCATTATATCAACATTTGGTAAGCTGGTATAGGTGCGGCCATGTGAGGCCTTGCTAGATCTGAAAGGTCAAGCATTCGCACAAAAGAAAAGGTCGTCCAGGCTCCTTGGCTCCAGTTCACCAGGGCCGAGAGTCAGTAATGTGGTAATGTGTATCTGACCGATGAGGCACAAAAGGAAATTTAATTACGAAAACGCCCATCTTGTGGATAGGAATGTAATGTACACGTAGTGTAGGCGTGCTGGCAGGTAGGAACAGAAACGGCACCACTCGCCAGGGTTTCGGGACTAACCAGACTCACAGACATTTGCAAGAACTCTAGATCCCTGACAGTTGGAGCTAGGCTAGATAAACAGTACTGAGGTACTTGTACACTAGTTTGCCGCTGGTGAGGTACACTTTGTCTCCTGAATACTTCATCAGAATGCTCAGAATGGAATTAGGCTTGGTTGTAGTTCATGAAGGCAGGATTTCTGGTGTTTATCACAGTGAAGGCATGTCGAGATTGTGTTGCAAATTCAGGCCAGGCTCCGTTTTCAGGAAGCACACTTACATGCAGCTGAGTATGCCATAAACTACCATATGATTTATGTTCTAGAGATATGAAATGCACTTACCCTAATTCTTCAACCTTTTCAACCATCTCTGCAACCAATATTTTCAAACTTTGTGATGAACTCTGGGGTGTAGAGAAATAATTTCTACAGTTTTATGAAGCTGGCATCTTTAATCACACAAACGAACTGTTTTAAGCATCGTTGTCATAATCATTGTATGGATAAATCCTGTTGAAAAAAGGTTCAAGGTTAACAGTAGCTGTAAAGGACCACAGCATGTCTTGAAATTGACTTCAGGTGATCATTCGCATGCTTGATGCCTTTGAGTTGTAATTTTACCTTTTTCTCTGTATTCTGGTGCATGTGAGGTTTTGAGGTTGGATGGGTGTGGTACACTGTGGTGTTTATACTTATATTTCTATCAGTTTGCATGTTGAATACTGACATTAACATGTGGATTAATTTCAACAAGGAACAGCGGCATAATGACCTAGGTGCCTCTCACCAATGTGAGTTCAAGTCCACTTCATGCTGGCTTCCTCTCTCTGGCCATACATGAGAAGGTTCACCAGCAACCTGTGGATGGTCATGGGTTTCCCACGAGCTCTACCTCTCTTTCCTCTCACCATAAATATGGCCGCTGTCGTAAAAGTGAAATATTCTTGAGTTTGGGCGTAAAGCACCAATCAGATAAACAAATAAATAAATTCAATGAAGAAAGATGATGCCCTAAAGAGTCAGAAGGGGAATGGGGGTGGGGCATTATGATTCCTGGCTGGCTCGTTTCGTTGGTTTCCCAGGTTCAAATGTTGACTCTGGCTTTAAGTCAGGAGGTTGGTCATGCACTAGATGAAGAAGATGGTTTGCTATGAACACTCCAGATTTCTTCTACCATGACCATCAACCGCCATTGCCAAATCGAAATGACTACCTCGGCGAATGAAAAGACGTGATATTTCTTGATTGCACCATTTTACCTGACAAGTTAACCCGTCCTGTGAACGAGTTTGAATGGAAGCATGTTCTGTGGCCGTGGCTAAATATCAGTGTTCTGATTGCTCAATTTCAGTCAAACTGCAACAGAATGTGACAATAATTTTTTTAATATTGTACCAAAGGTTACAGTATCAATTGAGACAAACTCAAGTTTTGTTGTTGTGATTTGTGCTGTTGACTCCCACGGTCGACGCTAATGGGATTCATTGGCTGACCCATCATGGCTGTTTATCTTTGGTATTTGATAAAGTACAGACTTTCTTCTCACAAAATTCCAAAATGCTTCCAGACTTTAAGGTCCAACTCCGACTGACTCAACTGCTGTTATCAGGTAACAGGAGAGACGTGTTGGTTTCTGATCTGCCACCACTTTTATGCCAGTATTTTTGCCCTTTGTTGAGAGAGCATTGTTTTGGGGTTGAAGGCCTTTGAATCACTGGAGCAAATGAGGTGCCAAGATCAAACCAACCTTAAGGGCACAGAATTTGTAGGTACCAACAGTGGTTGCTGCTTGTGAGGACTTGGTGACGACAAACATGTGACAGCACGTACAGTTGTACCTTTCTTGAAGACCACGTCGCTTTCACCAGTCACATGTGGGAAGGTTTGTCACAAACTTGCCAAGAGTCGGTTGGTATCCCAGGCATTCTGGTTTCTTTAACCCATAATACTGACCATCATCTTAAACATGTAAGTGAAAAATTCTTGTATATATGGATGCATTATTTTTTTTATATTTTTGCTTTTTCTTGTAGATTGGCTTCCCAATTACAAATCAGCAGGGTATAGCATTACTTCAGCAGAGACCACTGATGCAGCAAAACAACTCCATGCTTTATCCAATTGTCAGCCAGGGTTCACAAGGGCAGGTGCATCGTGGACCAATCATGTTCTCCAAAAATCAGCAGCAACGATCGCCTGCAACAATGGACGCTCAAAACCCATTTCAGATACAAAGCAGGCCCTACTGATATAGGAGTTGTAACTTTCAGACTCCAGCTCTGAATTATTGGTCAGTTGTCCCAAGGAACTACAATAAACCCAGTAGTTTAAGCATCCAGAGGATTTGACTTACCACCTAAGAACAGTTAAGACAAGATAAGGTATTTTTCCTGGCACAGTTTGTCTGGCGCAAAATAAACAAGTGGATTGAAGAGGCGAACACATTTCTGGCTTTATTAAAATGAATCAGACTGTGAGTTGTTCTATAGTTATGGTAATTGACATCACTGTGATCCTCAGAGACAGATTACGTCTTTTTTTTCTGAAAGCTGATGAAAGCAAATCCCATTTGTTCAAATCGTTAGTGACTTTGTCTTCAGTAATGCTTTTTTATTTTTGTTTTAGAAAGCTTTTGATTTAAAGACTTCACCGAGAGATCAAAGATATTAATCCTTCTGTTAACTTTTTTTTTCATTGCCACTGTGTAATTACAGATGAGGGGGAAAGCTCCCATTCCTATTGTAACTGATCAGAGGTCAGTCTATTAACATGCACATGATGCACTGTGCAGTTGGATAGAAATGTTATTGTGTGATTGGGAGATTGTGAATGTTCCTTCTTATATAAATGTGAAATTAAACTTCCAAACTGCTCATTTCAAGCAGTAACAGGTGAATTTGGTGTTTATTTTTTAACTTTGCCTGGAGTTCTTGAGTTCAGTCCCAGGTCAAGTCATGCCAAAGACTATAAAAATGGTACTTGTTGCTGCCTCGCTTGGCACTCATCACAGAAGTTAGAGCAAGGAAAGAGGACTAGTTGTCCTGGTGTCAATATAATGTGACTGGGTGTGGTGTCAAGTCTGGTGTCTTCCGCATGATGTTCCAGTCACGGCAGCTCTTAGGAGGCATAGACACACTGCCGTAAGAAAACACGGTATATATACATTCTAAGGACCCCTCATCATAATATGACTGAAAAATTGTCCAGTATGTTGAAAAACCTAAGCATTCAAGCACACATATGTTTTTGACTTCATTTGATTTCTGGGTGACAATACTGGCTCCAGAGGTTGCGCTGGTGTCCCAGTCGCTAAAACTTCCTGCTTATGGTGGAGATGCACAAAGCCTCTGTGATGTCTGCCTGTCTACGTGTAGCACGAACTAAAGGAGTCTCATCACTTGTACCTTTTCTTCCTGCTTTTCACTCGGCGATTTCTGGAAGCGATTTTAATGTCATTATGATGAGCTTGGAAAGGAGCATTCTATTATACTTTGTATTTTACATAGAGTGTTGACTGAAAACAGTTTAATAGCTTTAGACCTCGGTCTAAAATTTCATTACACTGCATTAGAGAGGATAGATTCAGGACTGCAGTTCTTTTCGATGAAGAGCTAGCGTGTGAAGTCTGGGTTTCCTTGTTGTGAAATTTCAACTCTTCCAAATCCACATTAACCATAGTAAAACAAGCAACAATGACAAGATGAATCTATTTCTTAATGTGACGTCGGTAAACTGGTGTTGGGTTCCTATTGTCAGGTTTCTGGTGTTGGGTTCCTATTGTCAGGTTTCTGGTGTTGGGGTCCCATTGTCAGGTTTCTGGTGTTGGGGTCCCATTGGTGTTGGGGTCCCATTGTCAGGTTACTGGTGTTGGGGTCCCATTGTCAGGTTTCTGGTGTTGGGTTCCCACTGTCAGGTTTCTGGTGTTGGGGTCCTGTTCTTGGGATGTGTCCCCATGTGAACCCCTGCATATCTTAAAATAGCTCTTGTCGTTTCTCAAGGGTTTTGTTTTCGATGGATCGAAATGTTAACAATGTATGAATTCTGATCTAATTGACATTGTTAGCCATATAGATTGCATGAAGCAGAAAATGAGACATTTTGTTTGAAAGTTATACATATATCTATATATATTTTATGGCATTGGAAAATTTCACCCATCTGTACTGTGTACTCAGCCTGCCAAATAGCCGTTCTACATCAAATTTCCACAATATCAACACAAAAGCTTTTTGCATCATTCAAATACTTATGGGCAATCTGAAGTATTTTTCGAGGACAAAATGCGAAAAGAAATTTTTGCCAAATTTTATCAAAAAAGGAAAATCACATTTTTCAAGTATCGTATCATCCTGCCTCAGAAATCTCAAAACACTCAAAGCAAAATGTTATACTTAGTATGTAATGTAACTTGTGTAAATCTTTCCAATGATGGTCTTGATGTTCAGTCTTTAGGGGAGTACACTAAAGAGCTACACAGGCGACTTACACGAATTCACAATGTTTGGCATTCCTCCATTCACAAACCTGACTGACTTCCCAGTTTCTTTCACCCACAAACCTGACTGGCACCCTGGTTTCCTCCACTCACAAACCTAATTAACATCCTGGTGTCCTCTGACCACAAACCTGTTGACATTCCAGTTTGCTCAACCCACAAACCTGACTGGCATCCCAGTTTCCTCCACTCACAAGCTTCACTGGCATCCCAGTTTCCTCCACACACAAGCCTCACTGGCATTGCTGTTCCCATCACACACAAACCAGACAACCTGGTTTCCTCTCACCTCAAATCTGACTGGCATCCTGGCTTACTATGCCCACAAACCTGACTGGCTTCCTAGTTTCACCAAAACATGACAAGTATCCTAGATTCCTCTGCCCACAAACCTGGCATCCTGGTTTCCTTCATCCACTAATACGGCTGGCACGCTGGTTTCCCCACCCACTAACCTGGATGGCATCCTGGTTTCCTCCACCTACAATCCTTACTGGCATCTGGGTTTCGTCCACCTACAAACTTGACTGTCCTCCTGGTTTGCTCCACCCACTAACAAGGCTGGCGTTCTGGTTTCCTCCACCCAATAACCTGGATGGCATCCTGGTTTCCTTCACCTAAAAAACTGTCTGGCATCTGGGTTTCATCTACCTACAACTTATCTGGCCTCCAGGTTTGCTCCACCCACTAACAAGGCTGGCATTCTGGTTTCCTCCACTCATTAACCTGGCTAGAATCCTGGTATCCTCCATGCACAAACCTGACAGGCATCCTGGATTCTTCCCCCCACAAACCTGACAACCCGGTTTAATCTGCCCACAAACCTGACTGGGATCCTGTTTTCCTCCTAGTACAAACCTGACAACCCGGTTTAATCTGCCTACAAACCTGACTGGCATCCTGGGTTCCTCCACCCTCAATCCTGACTGGCATCCCTGTTTTCCTCCATGCACAAACCTGACAACCCAGTTTACTCCACCCTCAACCCTGACAGGCATCTCAGTTTCCTCCACCCACTAATCTGAGTGGCATCCTGGTTCCCTCCACTTATAAACTTGACTGGGATGCCAGTTTCGTGCACCCACAAGCTTGATTGTCATTCGGGTTTTCTCCACCCACAGTCCTGACTGGCATTCGGGTATCCTCCCCCCACAGTCCTGACTGGCATTCGGGTTTTCTCCCCCCACAGTCCTGACTGGCATTCGGGTTTTCTCCACCCACAGTCCTGACTGGCATTCGCGTTTTCTCCACCCACAGTCCTGACTGGCATTCGGGTTTTCTCCACAACCAGTCCTGACTGGCATTCGGGTTTTCTCCACCCACAGTTCTGACTGGCATTCGGGTTTCCTCCCCCCACAGTCCTGACTGGCATTCGGGTTTTCTCCACCCACAGTTCTGACTGGCATTCGGGTTTCCTCCCCCCACAGACCTGACTGGCATTCGGGTTTCCTCCACATACAAACCTTAACCCAGTGTGTCGGTTTCGTCCACCCCAAAACTTAGCTGGTAACTTGACTACATTAAGCCTAGTACTGGTATGTCACACATACACGTATACATTATTACATGGAAATAGCGTTCGGACGATTCTGCCACCTATGATTTATCCTATCGTATCCATTCACGACTCGACCCGGTATGACCTTGCAGCTTGATAATCGGTCGGGTGAAAACACTCGTAATGGAGTTCCTAAATCAGCCAAGTACATATTGACCTGAGCGAGGTTACCTCCCCTTTGTTGAGAATCTTGACAAACTTATTCAGGTGAGTCCAAGATGGCCGCTGACCTACACAGGTGAAAATTGTGTCAACTCTTCAGGAATGTCACAAAAAACTCTACGATAAATGGGTATACATTGACCAGAACTACTCAGATCGAACGATGTGAAAGACCTCATTCTCACAATCACACAATCCACGTGAGATTTTTCGTGAGAATTGGCAGCAAAAGATCGAAAACTCGAAGGCGTCAGTTAGAAATTGTTGGCTGTGAGTCACGTTTCGTTTTCAACAACAACAACAATGGGTCAAGCTCCGGAGCCGTTCAAAGGGAACGTTTTCGCCAGGTTTTTGGCGGCGAAGTTTTTAGCTTTCCCTGCCATTATCATGCTTTTCGCTACATTGGTGAACATAGTAGCTCTGGTGGTACCTTACTGGTTCATTGTCAAATCGAGTTTTGGATTAGAGGGCCGAGGGGATTCCGTATCGTACGACTCCATGGGACTTTTCATATACCAGAAGAATGGCTACCACACCGTCTACGACCAACTAGGTTTGAAGGAGCTGAACAGAGTGCAGAAGGCTTCCAATGCCATTCTGGTACCAGGTAAATCTTAACCCCCACCCCCAACGCATGGTCAAAAAGTTGAAAAAAAAAAAAAATAAAAAATAATAATAAAGAAATAATTCGCATTTAAAGTTGTGTGTGACAGTGAAGATGTACCTTGTTGCGCCATTTTGCCACACAGTAGGCCTGTTGTTAGCTCTGCTCATTTGTGAATGGAAGTTGATTTGTGCCAGTCACAAATGTTATTTGTGGCCAGAAAGCTGTATCGTGAGCAATGGAGAGATATATATTCGTAGTTTTGAGCCTCCAGATACTTCAAAGTGACCAGAGGTGATACATAACGTTGTCCAGGCTAAATTGGCGAAATGCTGACTTGGCTGATTTATATTAAGTTTAATGAACTGCATGTCAATGAAACTGTCATATTTGAAGACTTGACAAATTCTGATTACTTTTCCAGAAAAATTTCTTGTCTGAATGATGTATTTTCCATTGTTTTATTGCAAACTCTGATTGGAGGCCTACAGTGTGTATCTCGCCTGGGTTAAGTTTGCAGTGTTTTCACCTCCAGTAGCCTAGTAAGGTGACTGACCTAAGACAGTGCTGTTGATTGGATCAGAGCTGCTGTGAGGCACTGTGAGGAAAGTACAGTACGGGCGGATCCTAATCTGAAAATCATACACCCATCATAACCCGAGGATATGCGGAGGATTGGCCCATGCTCACCCCCGGCCGACCATACGCCGATCATGTTCCCCTCCCTCAGCGGATGGTGGTGTAATCCTGTGGCCATCTTCCTCGACATGGCCATCGCCTCTTATTTTCGAGAAACACTGTAATCAGTTCACAGGCAGTGTGAGACCGATGTGACTTCCCACATGCAAAACTGCCCCAGATTGAGTTCTTCGGTCGTAACAGAATTACACAAGCTGGTAATGAATTTTGTCCGTAGAAGGCTTAGGGAGTACGAGAAAAAGTAGTGCCAATTTATCGGAATTAGAAAGGCTTTCACACAGTCACCACATGCTGTTTTACAGGATGTTAAAATAAATATTTAACTCTAAAGCTAGAATGTTCAAATGATGCTGGTGGGTTAATGTTGGAAAATCATACGCCAATCATGGCGCCATGATAGTCTGCATATGATTGACGAATGATACACCGATAGGGACAGCAGTTTTGCTTACCATTGGCCCATGGTCAGCGTGATCACCTATCGTCCGGCCACAATAGGTGGGGGATACAAGGTTTGGATCCTACCCTACTATATGATTATAGGAAGCAGTCTTCCATAGTCTTTGTGCGTCAGTCATGTGAAACGCACTTATATATAGCGAGGCATGGATTTACATGACTAAACTGAAAAAGACAGGGACGAACTTCCAGCTTTGATCTGGTTTATTAATAAGCATTTGCAAGGAGGGTACATGCATGTAATCGTACGTACATTAGGTCAGTGACCCTCACAGCAATTTCAGCTAATTTTCCATCAAGGGTCAAAGAGTTCTGGAAATTCTATCGATAAAGGTCAGTTTAGCCAGTAGTCACATAGTCGTTTACAGCAGAAATAATGAAAACATGTAGATGACCGGGAATTTAGAGCCATGGTATACTCTGTTGGACTTTCATCTTCAGGTCAGTGACCTTTGAAGTTCACCATTATAGCCACAGTACTGCTCTTCAAATTTCAACATCGTCATTTCATATAAAAGTTACTCTTGAATTTTTGTCAGATTTGATAGGGAGGCGCAAATTTTTGTTTTCAAATACTTGTACAGTGTTTCCTGTCCGGAACAACAGTATTCCAGATGTGTTGGATGACCTTATGTTTAATACCCAGTTTTGTTTGTCTCTACTCTGAAGCTCTCCATCCGTTGGCACATGAGGAGGAGTGGTTTGTATAGCCTGTTCCCCTCACCTTGTCTAAACCCCATTCCCAGGAGTCTCCATGCTTTGTTCACCTGTCAGTGTCAAAATCAAGTTGATGTGATTAAAATTTGAGCTTAGTATATGTACATTGCATAAACTTTTTCATTGATATTCAAACATATGATAAAAGGAATGATATAAAGGAAATCCAATGACATATTAAAACCCCTAGACATGATTTATTTAGTCTGTTAGGTGTTGACATTAGCTCTCTAATAATAATATATCAGAGAATGAGGTAGTGTCAGTTCTATTTTAATATCAACTTTGATGTCCAGTAGTACATTGTAGAGTGTATCAGCCGAAAGGTCATGAGTGACAAATGCTATTGGGAAATTCACGGGAACGCTTGCATATTTTTCACTGTTTTATTATACCCTCATGAAAGATTACCTCCACATTTTAAAGTACACATTGAAAGACCACATTAAAGCATTACCACTTTCATTCCCAATTACACTCGAGGTGCAAGTTCAATCCTGGCCTTGGACAGGGATTTTGTACATTCCTGGGATGTCCCTGTTTGTGGGACTTTGGTATGAAGCTTGTATTACTGTTTGTGAAGTCCAATACTGATTGAATACCACTTGTCTTTTACCCATGTGGTGTGCCTGTATGTAGAACACGTGAGAAAGCTGGCCCAGTAACTTGCCAACAGCCGGTGGTTTTTAAAGGAAACAATCTGGTTTCCGGTATCATCCCATAAAACTGATAGTCATCATATAAATGAAAAATTCTTGAGTATGTGGCCAGACATTGTCGAAAAAATCCTTTTGGTGAAAGTCAGGTATGGACTTAAAGAGACCTGGTCCAGTATTTATAACATGGACAACATGGTCACTACATATCATCCAAAGGGGTGTGTTTGAAAATGTCAGACGCCTACATGTATTTGCAAGCTGGTTTTAAACAGCAATCTGCATTTTTGTTGTCATTTTCAGACACAATGAAGATTGCCCAGATCCTATGGCTCCTTGGGACGACAGTGGGAGGTGCGGCATGTGCCGGCCTGTTCATAGTGGCACTCAGCCATTATCTCCACTTGGTGGCAGAAATTGGCTTGGCTACAGCTTTGTCAGGAGCAGGTAACTCTTTTTCACTCAAATGCTATTTGTTATGGATATATGCCTTAAATCCCCAACAAATTCAACTGCATGGCACATTATCAGTGCATGTTACGGAATATTAGAGAAATATTCAGAATAGTTTCTGTAAAATTCATACATATATGTACGTGTAAGTGCCCTCATCCAGAACAGTGAGATGCTGTTCAGTGGCGAAAAGGAATTTGTGACATCACTGTGCTTCAGGCTGCTCAATCCATAAGGGTCCATAAGGTCCACCATACAATTAAAACATTTCACTGCTTTTAATTTGGTGAAAAAAGCCTTTAAAAACTCAGTGAGGATTTTTCAGGTACAGTTTGTAATGGTCCTTTTGGGACCTCTGTGGCTGAGGGGGTTAGCTTGGCAGCACAGCACTATGACCCCATGCCTCTCACCAATGCGGTCGCTGTGAGTTCAAGTCCAGCTCATGCTGATTTCCTCTAAGGTCGTACGTAGGATGTTTGGTGAGCAACCTCAAGATGATCATGGATTTTCGCCGGGCTCTGCCCAGTTTCCTCCCACCATAATGCTGGCCGCCATTGTGTAAGCGAAATATTCTTGAGTACGATGTCAAACTCCAGTGAAGTAAATAAATAGATAATGGTGTGTTCACTCACCATAACGTCATTTTTGTGTCATCTTTTCCCTTTAAGTCAATCAGCCAGTCAGTCAGTCAGTCTTGTAGTGTAACAGTCAATGAATCCTGTTATCTTCCCTCAGGTATCTCCCTGGCTTTAGGTGTCCTGCTGTCCCTGGGTAGCCTGTGGTCACCTTGTAACCAATACAATAACTGGTGTCACGACATGTGGCGTAACACCACCGTCTCGCTGGAGTCGCTGACCTGGGGGTTTTTCATCGGCATCATCGGTGCAGTGATGACCCTTGTCAGCGCCATCCTCCTCTGGATGCAGTTCTGCCGCACCCTGCGCGCCGTGGAGTACGTGAGGAGCATCCCGTACCATCCGCTGGACGATGAGCCCGTGTACCGCCAGTACGACTACCGCAAGACGGTGAAGCCCCGCGTGGATCTGTACAGACCCGTCCCTCCCATGGTGACCCTGCCTCAAATGCACGATGTCGAGCACGGGTTCCCTGGGGTGGTACTGAGTGGCCCACCCCCTGGATACTCCCCGTACGACTCCAGACCCGCCCCCAGAATGCATGACCAGAGTTATGGAGGCTCTCAAGAGGTGTCATTTTAGCACATTGGGGTTAGGAAGAAGTTATGAAGTCAAGTGAAGTGTTCCACATGTTTCTTATTCTGAGTTAATTGTCAGCTGATATCTGTATTTTATCATAGTGACAGATACATGCACGTTTGTAACGAAAAATTTCCATCACACAAACACATTATTTTTAGCCTCATATTCATAACCATTGTATGCATAAATTCCATGGAAATAAAATGCTTTAGTGGTTGAAAAGGTGTGATTTACAGTAATATTGTTAGGGAGTCTGGGTGCTGGACTTTAATAAGGTATATGTACATGTAAGATTGTCTCAGTTTTTGCCATCATTGGCCTACTCTGACTTTTTTTCATATGTCCATGTTAAAGTATAAGTAATTAAAAATATTTGCCAGATAATTCTGACATGGCACAATGTACAGTAGGCTGACATTCTGTTCAACACAGAACTCCAGTATTCTCGAAATGCATGTACATACTCACGCAAAAATTCTAAATTTGGGTGCTCTCTATATGTGCAAAAATTTTAACTTCCAAATTTTATCATTCTTTTAACATTCCATTTAGAAACAAATCTGCGAAACAGTTAACTAAAGTCCTTTCCATTTGAAGCGCTGTAATTTTAATTTATAATTTTCAAATGATTAATTTTTGCACCTGTGCCTGCCACGCGACTGAGTTTGATCCTAATCAAAGAATGCATAGGATTGTATCCGCTGTACATGCATTTACGCTACCGTAAATTTTGAACAAATTTAACCACCATCAAAGGACTTACATGAAAGGAATACTCTGTTCTTTCTACAGGTTATTTTATGATTACTGTGAAAGTTCACCTACCCTTGCATGAGCAGTGAAATTGGGTTCAAAATCAATTACGCCTTTAAGTTTCACCTCATCTGGACGAATTTTTGGAGAATTTAGGGTATCACTGCATGCAAAAGATCAGAGGATTTTCCCTTTCCAACAAAATACACAGCTTCGGGAAGGCTTTGTGACAGTATTTGGTCAAAAATAATGTCTTTTTTTTTTAACCTAATTTCCTGGACCAATTCATCTACAATAGTTCATCGTATCACCCAGATCCCCAAAGGTTGTAGTTGATTTTTTTTTTTTACATATCATTTGTCATGAAATTTGGATTTTTATTGAACACATTTGCGAAAATTTTCTCTGTTCCAGCTTGGAGCATATAAAATATGACTTTCTGACGTGTATATTTTGTTTCCTACTTCTCATTTTCTGGTGTTTCCAGCAGTTGGCCCATATTTCAGATTTCATATTTTTGTTATTATTCAAAGGTAGTGGTTATTATATTCAAAGCAATGATTCCGTTTGATGATGTCTATTTTGTGACCTAAACATATGGAATCAATTTTTTCATACCTTAGGTAGTATAATTCTCATAGTTTTAATGTACAGTGCAGTTCATCATGTATATATGTATGTAAAACGTGTACTTGCACAGGATTTTATAATCTACTATGTTCTGTTATGCCATTGTCGGTGGTAAGTTTGAATAACATGTATCTCCATGGCCCAATGAAGAATTATGCCACCTTTTCTCTGCTAAAAGTTTTCATTTATTGCACTTGGGAGAAAAAGAAAATAACTGAAAAGAATTAGAAATTAAAACCGTTTTTAAAATCAATTTTCTGCATTCAGTTTATAAAAATGTTGTGTATCCATATCATAGTTAAATCTCTATATTATCTTTTTTTTTTTAGAATTCATTTCGTTTTTATCAAGAAACACTTTCAGCTTGCATCTATTGTAGTGCCTATAACAAATGTACATAACCTTATACAGTGTACTGCGCAAAATATTTGACAATAAAAGAAGTATTTTTAATACTCTGATTTTGTTTCCTGTACTGCTTGCGTAAAAAAATGTACCTGTGAAGGCGAAAATGTGTATATTTGCTTAAAAACTTTCTTAGTGGAAGCATGGAGGAATAGCGGGACCAACATGTACCTGAGTGGTATGTGGGAGAGCACTTCAGCTCCAGCCTTGGACAGAGAATTGGTGGATTCCCACAGCTCTATGGGAAGGTAACCAAATGTCACCATAGCATGGTAGGTAAAGGTAACCAAACGTCATCATACAATGATAGGTTAAGGAACCAAACGTCTGCATACGATGATAGGTTAAGGTAACCAAACATCACCATAGAATGGTAGTTAAAGACAACCAAACGTTACCATACGATGGTTAGTTAAGATAACCAAAAGTGACCATACTATAAAAGGTTAATGCAACCAAACTTTACCGTACGATGGTAGGTAAACATAACCAAATGTCACCATACGATGGCTGGCTAAGGTAACCAAACGTCACTTTACAGTTTTAGGTTAATGTAACCAAACGTAACCATAGGATTGTAGGTAGGCTAAAGATAACCAAACGTCACCATACGATGGCATGTTACAGTAACCACAAGTCAGTAAGATAAACAGTGCTTGATTATTATATCAGTGCAGTATCTTGCCTATAGCCTACATTCTGTAAGCTCAGCAATCATTGGGTAGTATACACAGACGTAACCCAAGCTTTACCTGTAAGTGCTTTTGATTGGTGGTTGTACTTTCTTCTTCGCAACCTTGGTAGCGCAGTCAACAGGTAAATTTTCCGAAAATCTCTTAACATCCCACAAAGGACATCCACAAATATTGGAACGTGGCTGAGAATATCCCAGAGAATATTTCAGAACTAGGGTCCTCCGTGACTCAGTTGGTTAGCGCGCTTATGCAGCATACTGACCTAGAAGCCTCCCACCAATGAGTTCAAGTCCAGCTCATGGTGGTTTCCTCCCCGGTCATTCGTGGGAAGGTCTGCCAGCAACCTGCGGATGGTCTTGGCTCTCCCGGGATCTGCGCTGTTCCTCCCACCATAATGCTGGTCATGCTGTCATGTAAGTGAAATATTCTTGAGTACGGCGTAAAACACCAATCACATAAATAAATAAATTTCAGCCCACCTTCTATGTATTAATCTTTGAGCACTATAGGTCCAGAAGCAATTGCCCAGTAATCGTATCCATGTAGTCGCAAGTAATAGGTACCAGCTGCCTGCTTTGTGCAGTTTAATCTTGGTGAGTTTATCTGTATTTAGTATAGGTATATGCAGAATGCTTTGCACATTTCAATCCGCAAATGTATGCTCCAATATTTACAACGAAGAGAGAGTCTGCCATGTGCGTAGATATACAATTTGCAATGGAATGCCCAATTCCAAGTCAATTTCTGGTTTATAGCATATCAATTTCTGATTACAATACAGGTATAGGCTACTCAGCTGGTGGATCTAGTGGTTAGAGTGTCCGCCTCGACGTCGGGAGATCCGGGTTCAAGTCCGGGTCGGGATATACCCGGCGACTTTAAAATAGTACTTGTTGCTGCCTCTCTTGGCACACAGTATTGAAAGGAGACAAGAAGACACACTAAATACACTCACTCACTCACTCCTCATCGTCATATAACTGAAACATTGACAGTTGACCCCGGGATATAGCAATTCTCATCAGGCAAATACAGTTGATCCTGGAATATAACAGTTCTCTTCATAGAATAACAGTTTACCCCAGGATGTGGACCTTGCGACAGATAAGTATAAAATTTATGTGCACCATTGTTGTCTCAGTATGTGCTTAATGTGCATGTCGATATTGCATTTTTTGTGTTGTGTTTAAAAAAGTGCGCGTTAGTGGCGTATATATCTGACACAGTTTTCATGGATTGCCCAAAAGTCTAAGTCTTTGCACATTGTTTTAGAGACGGTGATCATTTCACCAACTGGATTAGAAAGCGGGGGTGGGGAGGCACGTGAGGAAGTCCGTGGCTGAGCACTATTTAAAGTATTTTATGGTCTCCTGTATTTCAAGCCAATCAAATTGCAAAAACCTATACCACAGGCAATGCTGGACTCGTTGTTGAAAATTTATTTGAATAGACTGCTAAAACTTCTCAAAAAGGCCTACGTGCGCAATTTTATTGGTTAGATATTTTAATTTTGGTAAAAGCGATCATGTGTTTACTGAAATTTTGCAATTTGCAATGTCGTGCAATCTAACTCTGCATTGAAAAAACCAGACATATCTACCTCAGAAACGTAACACAGTGGCTTCTGTATCAAGACTGAGTCTCCAACAAAACCCAAATTTAGTTGCGTCTTACATGAAGTTTAGGACATATATCACTTGAGGAGTGGCCTTCCTGCAGCGATAGTGTAAGAAACTCGTTTTTGCATCAGTCGTGAAATGTATAAAGTTGATTTTCTGAGAAAGTCTTATTGTTTACATTCAGTTCCATTCAAAGAAATACATATAAATAAATAAACATGTGTATGCGTTATACTGTAATACTGCATGTGGGAGTCTGCCAGAGCTTCGTATTTATGGTTGAATGTTTTTGTATGCATAAGCTTGATTGAAATTTAATACAATTTCCCTGCTTGATCATGACAAAATTGAAAGCATAATAACATGTTATTATGCAATATTCATGAATTCATGAAGACACCACACATACTTTACCACGAACATGTATTGCCCCTCAGTAATCACACACTACATCAGATTAATAGATGTCGTTTAGAAAATGAACGATTTCACTTACAATGGGGTTAAGCGCGATGATCGATGCGTTAGCTCGAGCTGTGATTTATTTATTTATCTATTTGATTGGTGTTTCACGCCGATCAGCGGCAGCGGTCGGCATTATGGTGAGAGGAAACCGAGCAGAGTCCGGGGGAAACCCATGGCCATCCGCAGGTTGCCGGTGGAACGCGCTGTTATTTACATTGTGCTATATGAAAGAAAAAACCGATGAACGCTGAATTAATGAAAACATCTTTTGGGTGACATTAAATATTACCGTCCCTGAAACCGGACAGTTGTCGGAGGTAACGGTTTTGTGATTTGTGTAACTTGTGTAAAGTTAAGAATGTGCGATTATGAGCCATATTCAATAACTCATGGGACCGCCGCTTTGGCCTGGTGGTTAGAGCATCCACCTCGGTGGCCTGATAGTCAAAGCATCCGCTTCGGTGGCCTGGTGGTTAGAGCGTCCGCTTCGGTTCCATGGTGGTTAGAGCGTCCGCCTCGGTTCCATGGTGGTTAGAGCGTCCGCCTCGGTTCCATGGTGGTTAGAGCGTCCGCTTCGGTTCCATGGTGGTTAGAGCGTCCGCTTCGGTTCCATGGTGGTTAGAGCGTCCGCCTCGGTTCCATGGTGGTTAGAGCGTCCGCCTCGGTTCCATGGTGGTTAGAGCGTCCGCCTCGGTTCCATGGTGGTTAGAGCGTTCGCCTGGGTGACCTGGTCTTTAAAGTGAGTGAGTGCTTGGAGTCTAACGTCGTACTTAACAGTGTCATATGACGACGAGGAGTCCTTCTTTTGTGTACTTATAGTGTGTCTTCTTGTGGCAGGGCGAGTCCATGCCGCTGAAGTGCTGCCGCCACTAGAACATCATGCCGAAGACACCAAACATGACACATGGTACTTGTTGCTGTTTCGCTTGGCGCTCGGCATTGAGAGGTTAGAGCAAGAAAACAGGACTGGTTGACCCGGTGTCAGTATAATGCGACTGGGTGGAGTGTCACGTCTGGTGTTTTTGGCATTATGTTCCAGTGGCGGCAGCACATATATACAAGGACCCCTCGTCGTCATATCACTGCAAAATTGTTAAGTACGACGTGAAAACCAAGCATACATACATACACGCATACATATTCCTTCAGCTATACCTGTTATATAATAATTTCCATCCGCATAGCAAGGAAGCAACATCTGAGCGGAAGGGGGCCAATTTTCCATCTTGTTTTAAGGGGTCCATCAGGGCCGCTGTACCGAGCCGTACAGAAGAGAAAAAAATGTTTAAATTAAATCTGAATGATTGATTTGATTAATAGGTTCAGGGTACTACCGGCTGGTATTTGACAGCTACGTAGGCCGGTTAGTAAGGGTAAGCTGACGCCAGCATGGAACCTTATCCGCCAAAGGTACTTCAGATGAAAGCTGTGCAGTGTTTTGTTTATTCCTGCATGTGCGATGACATTAGGTTGGCAAATCGATAACGTATTACAGGTGCACTGCAGGAGCACCAGTGAAGATATTGAAATAATCATTGTAATAGGATTGTGGAAAGCTTTCTCAAAAATTTACAAATCAAATTCTTATATATCCCGATGATAAAAGAAACTGTAATGAATGGGTTTATTTATACATGTATCTCATCCTGAATGCCATCTATTTTATCGTAGCGGTCCGTGTAGCCTTGTATGAAGATCACTCGTCCATATTCAGTGGATATCCAGGCCGTTTGGCCCGTGGGGTAGCATTTGTCCTCGTCCCGAAACCTGACGGGAGTAGGGCTAGGTGCATTTAAAATCAATCCCATGGGTTGATTCAGCGATTAACACAAATTGGTGTAAATGTGAATGTTTGAGGGTGATTGAGTTAGACCGATTGAGGGGCAAAACTGAAAGTATATCCCTGTAAGTTATCACACGTGTGCAAAGTTTAAATTTACATATATATGGTTACGGTCTATTAAACTAGAGATATGTAGTCAGGGCTGTGGGTTCCTGACATGCCCTTTTAAGGTCATGAGAAATAATAATTAATTGTTTGACACAGATACATTGTTAAATGTTATTTCTACACCTAGATAAACTAAATTAAAATTATAACTTTACACGAAAAGCAAAACTGACCGGCACATTCAAAAATAAAGTGCAACAAAACCCTCTAATAGACAATTGAACACAAAAGGCTTTTTCAAAATAAATACAATTCGAAACTTCGTGAAATGACTACATCACCAAATTGGCTATACTGTTGCTGTAAACAGACACCATGTACTTTGATTATATATGTATATACTATTGAACTCTTAGAAAACAAATCTTTTTGAGGGCGTAAAGACGAATAGCTTCGGCGGAAACAGGGCTGATATTTTCATCTCAGACAGGATAATCTGGCGTGTTTTATATAAAATCCCTTGAGGATCTCCGTCGCTGGGAGTAGAAATGCTATGTAGTTCAGTTCTAGCAAGCTGAGTGAGTGACGGATCTCAAAAAAAAAAAAAAAAAAAAAAGAAGAAAAGAAAAAACTGACTTCCCTTGTTTAGTGTAGCTGTGATTGACAGGTCGGTGTTACCTCTCCGCTGCCGATCGGTCAATAGTCAAGTCGGCTTGGCCCCTGTCACCATTTCTCGGGAAAAGATATCCCAAGGTCACACCGTTTTCGTGTAGACTCGCCAGACCTTTGGTCAGGTGAGTAAAACGGTTTAAATGTCATCAAATTTGATGTCCGTGCACGATACGTCGAGGCCATATATGTATGTGACCACCATCAATAAAATGGTCATAGAAATTCGAAAAGTCCCATTTTTACTGTGATATTTATTTATTTGATTGTTGTTTTACGCCGTAGTCAAGAATATTTCACTTATACCGCCACCATTATGGTGGGAGGAACCGGGCAGCCCGGGTGAGACACACGACCATTCGCAGGTTGCTGGCAGACCTTCCCACGTACGGCCGGAGAGGAAGCCAGCATGAGATGGACTGGAGCTCACACTGACCACATGAGACTTTTAGGTCATTACACTGCTCTAGGGAGCTAACCAACTGAGCCACGAGCCCCCCTTAGTGTGATAAGGGAACACAATTACAAACAAATATGTCAAATGGACTTTATCAGACCTGTTGTCTCTGCACAATACATTGCAGGTCCTCCATGTCTGTGACCACGATCGATAAAATGGCCATAGAAATTAGAATAAGCTTCTTTTCGTGGACTGTGATAAAGTAACACAAATATAAACGGACATCAATGATAAAAATGGACTAATTAGAGGTTCATTTAAACCCAACGTCTCCCTATCATCAAGTATTGATTTTGTAGCAGATGATCACTTATCATAGTGTCAATTATATTGTAAATCTGATAAGAGGAAGACATGTAATTTAAATGAAAATATGATTTTAAAAAATTCTTTCCAAGCGTTGATTTGAAAAACAGGACAAAAACCAAGCTGGACAGTCGTTTGCCTGGATAGAAAGAACGAGTGAAGAGCAGCACGGTCAAATCTTGATTCCTAGTCTACTCGCCAAGTTTCCTGAAATCTGCGGTAAGTCTGTAAGACCCTAAAGAGTGTTGAGTGTCCAAATCAGTTATTTGTATCTGCTTTGATGTCCAGAAGCAATATATATATATATATAGAGAGAGAGAGAGAGAGAGAGAGAGAGAGAGAGAGAGAGGATCTCACGCGAGTTGTCATCGCATCGGATGACACTGTGACGGAAGTTAAGACACAGGTTTCACCCGGATTCTTGGCACGATACATGTACGTACGTAACGGCACATGTCTTCGTTGGGGGTAGCTGTTGCTTGACTTTTTTTTCTCCCCTCAGCCAATCAAATGATTGAAGTGAGTGAGTGCTTGGGGTTTAACGTCGTACTTATCAATGTTTCAGTCATATGATGGCGAGTCCTACTGGTTTGTGCATATAGTGAGTCTTCTTGTGGCAGGGTGAGTCCATGCCGCCAAAGTGCTGCCACCACTGGAGGATCATGCCGAAGACACCAGACATGACACCTCACCCAGTCACATGATACTGACATCGGAAACAGTTTTACGAGTTTCCCATTGAATTACAATTATATCACAAAAGCGTTCATTACACGTGTATTTGAATCACAACTAGGTTTTCATACAACGCAGGTGTCTATACATTTGTAATGGTGTCGCGTAACTAGAATTCAATTTCAGAAACGTGTTTATCACAGGTTTGATTATCTCACGTAATTAGACTTAGGCCTACATTCCACGGTGCTGTTTGTTGCAGTCGTGATTGTTTCACGTAATAAGAACTCTATACCACGGAAGTGTTTATCTGACGATCTACGTCATCAGAGTCAGATATCCACGGAGGTCTTTGTGGCAGGTATGATTGTATCACGCAGTTAGAATACCACATCACCCAGAGGTTTATCACAGGTGTGATTCTATCACGAGATTAGAATTCCATTCCACGGAGGTCGTTATCACGGATATAATGGCGTCACGTAATTAGAATTGCATACCACGGACCACCTTCAACAAGTCAAATTTCTCGCAGCTTTCGTTATTGACACTGTCCAGGTTAAAGCGCCAACTTTAGGGAAATAGTCATTTACAATGTTTTTGTAGCAGTGGTTACACCTTCGTGCAATGAGGACGTGGGGACGTGGCAGGGGGAACTTCAAACGCTTGGCAGCAGGACGTTGAGGTCATTTTGTTGACGTCAAATGTTCATTTCACGCTTTATCGTAATGACGTGACAATGAAGACAGCGCGAGCTTAATATAGAAACTGATACACTATACATGTAACATTCTAGACGTTGCGCTACAATCAGTTTCTGACGTAACAATGGCTCAAGGTCCTGTTTCACACTAGCGGCGCCTCACGGGATTAAGAAATATGTCGCACTCTGATACGACGATCTGTTCTCACATGTAGTTGTATACTAACCACGTGTCATTCTGTTTTAACGTCAGAAACATGTTGTTCTTCTACGTGCTCGTACTGGGCTGTCTCATGAGTGGCACCCGGGCCTTCACCAAGGAAGGTAGGTTCCTCATTTTGTGGGTTACGGCTCTTAAAGAAACTTACTTACACTTAACAAATATACTAACCGTACTCAACCCAGCAGGTAACATATACAAGTGTGTACATATATGTTACACAATAACATGTGTAACAGGGTGAAATATAAGCGCTATATATTCCCAGGCTGGGGGAAATTTCTCTTTAGTCTTGCGGTAAAGGCGTGGACTCAAATATCAGAGATCGCTGGTTCAAATCCCCAGCTGATTAACCTGGTCATATATATACCGATACCGGACATAAGAACCGGTGGTTCAAATCCGGCTTTGGGGAGGAAATTTGTATATTCACACTCCCTCACCGGTCGACGTTGACGTTAGTGTCAGACCACTTGTCTTTCACCATTATCTTTGTAACATATCAATATCAATGAATGAAAGAAATGATAAATCAAAACCAATGAATAATTAAATAAATCTTTAAATAAAAAAAACAAAAAACAAAACAAATTTAAATAAATAAATAAATAGAAAAATAAATAAAAGTGTGCCTTTCATGGAGATTGTCACGCACAGAGCCTTCTCAAGAGTACAAGCTTTCTCTGTAATGTTCATCTGTTATCTTGAATCTGTAATCTGGTCTTGGTTTTTTTTTTGAAGATGTAAATTATTTTATGTCATATATGCCGAATCAGAATGGTCCTGGGAGCTACAGGACATCTTTCACCGTTATGGGACAGACGTAGAGACGCAGGAATTTGACGTCATATCGGAATTTTACACGGAATCAGCTGTTGTACTTCCCCCAGGCCTGCGCGCCATCAGGGGCAAGGAAGGTAGGCAGTTTGTCACATAACACTGTTAGAAAAACCCGTGTTTTTTTACCACACTAACTCCGGTATTTCTACAAGGATTTTACCACTACATAAGTCGCTTTCGTGGTAGAACACCCGTAATAGGAAAAACCCGTGATCTGTGTTGGGTTCACGTATTCTTTCACACGATAATAATACGGCCCTGAAGGCTCTTCACCTCGAAGTTTAGGCAAATTTTTATAACAGTGCACTTAACCCTCCACTTGATCCTGCCGACGTATTCGAGAAAATTCAGTGAAGAGTAATGTGTCTTTTTAAACTGCAAAACATTTCATGGAGATGAAACAATCGTTTCACTCTTAAATTCATCTCTTACTGAAAAAGTAAAACTACAACCTGTTTGAATGAAACAGCAAAACACTACTCTTTAGGCGTTGACGATAAAACAATGACGATTGAATAAGTTTTAAAGAAATTTTAGGCGAATAAATAATGTTAAAAACCTTAAAAAAACCAGCCTCATGCAGAAAATATTTCCTATTGTGGAATTTCCAGATGGGAAAAAATGTGAAAAAAGCCCAGAAAATTTGAAGTGTTGCTGGACACAGTTCCTCGAAGTTCACAGACATTATATTATGGACATTAATTATAACCCATTAATTGCGTCGGGCGTTGGTCATTTCATAATGAAGAATCTGTTGATAAGAGAAAATACATAAAATTTCTTAAACAAGCCAGTATGATATCATGGATGGCCAGTCCCAAAAATACGGTGTGCAAAGCCCATCGTACATGGCATCGTATAAACGCATTTCATTCGGCAAAACTCCGGTCGTATACGTACGGCGTATTATTCCAAGAAAACAAGTTTTACATGTTCAAGAATAGCTTACGTACCCTTTCCTGATTACTGGTGTTTCAGGTATTGTAAAAAAAAAATTACACATTCGTGGTACATGTATCGTAATAATTACAAATCGTAATTTGTTTATTTTCTCTCAACATTTATCTGTCTCAGTGATCCACCCTACACATCTATTTATTTACTGATTACATTGGTGTTTAACGTCATCTTATCCAGAAGATTTCACTCAAATGATGGCGGTAAGGTTAATGGACCGAGGAAACTGAAGAGTCCGAGTTAGACCACCGATCCTCGGCATGTACAGGACAAACCTCCTGACTAAGAGTCGCAGTCGAACCAGCTCATTGGTCGATCGGTTACGATTGTGCCGGCTAAATCCTGTTTCATAATTCACTTGTAGATTTCCCGTTGTACCTGCGCCAGCATGGCCAGTCGGAAGATAACCTGAAAGTGATTGACATAGTGGCATATTCCCAAAACTTCGCGGTGGGCTGGGCTCAGCTCACGGAGAAATACGAAGATGGAACTGTTCTACAAGGAAAGTAAGTCAAGTTGAATTTTCACATGCACATCTATATTGATTGTTGTCAAATCGTGGCCTCGCTAAATTACAGCATTAAACGGCTCGCTGCAACAATACAATGCTCTAGAGCTGTGAGGCTGCGTGTGCGAACCCAGCTCTGGCTATCTCGGTTGCGGTTTTAAGTCAGGCGGTTTATCAGCTCAGCCTCGCGATGGTCGGTCGTTTATTACGGCTATTCCCAGCTTCCTCTATCCATATACCTGACAGCCGTTATATTGCAGAAAAATTCTTGGGGACAGCATTATACACCGAGCAAATAACTCATATTTGCTTTTCTGCTGCTTCTTCTTTTTGGTCTGAACGTTCACTCGAGACCGATTCCTCATGTTCCATGAGAATGAAACAGCTTCGAAAATGAAGAGACAAAAAGACTTTTCTGAAGATGCCAAAAACTGCAGAATGAACATCAAAAACCTGAGGAAGGAAGACCGTTCTCTTGGATAAAATGTACCTGTTAAGCTGGGGCTGACTTTAAGTGATACGTTCAGCCGTGAACGTCACGCCGCGAATCTGGGATATCATGTTATCGGTCATAGCGGTCATAAACATGGAAACAGTTATCATCACCATGGTATTCAGATAAGCAATTCATAACGGCCGACAATGATTTCTTCAGAAAGTACAATTGCTAGCTTGTTTTTCGATGTTGGGACATACACGTTGCAGTAGCTTAGACGTCGTACAATTAAAGACGACGCGTACATATATATATATGTGTGTGTGTATATATATATATATATATATATACAGCCAGAAAAATGGTCATAAGTATTACGAAAAAAAGAAAAAAAGGTCGATCACTGAAGACCCTCACCATTTACCACCATCACCAATATTTAGTGACGGTCAACACTTTTTGATTACGGCTGAAAATGGTGAGGGTCTTTAATGATCACTATATTTTGGTGATTGGCTGATCACCATTTCTTGGTGATTGGCTGATCACCATTTCTTGGTGATGGGATGATCACCATTTCTTGGTGATGGGATAATCAGAAACTGAAAAAAGAGGCTGCACTATCCTTTTTATATATGGTATTTAAAACAACCCGGCATCTCTCAGTGCTTTTACTAGCCACCTTCATGTATGTGAAATAATAAAATCCCATAACAAACCACAACCAAATGTATCATATTTTGTTAGCTTTTAACAGCCCAGTGAAATGATGATACACTAAAAACTCACAGAACACGAATCCATAACAGTATATTAGCAGAGGAAAATGCAGTCAGGCACAACTCTTGATGAACATAAGACAGCAGCATGGCACATCTTTCATTCAGCGCAAGATTACTGTCCAGAGTATTTTCCACAATTCCTCAGTCTAAAACATTACAGGAATACCCAACTTCCTGGTAGTCCTCTTTATCAATTCTGGGCAGTCCACAAGCTCCCACTTCAGTATGACTCGGAAATTGTTTCACATGAGAGTTGTACTGAACATCTTGTTTACAGTACAGCGCCGCCACTACCAGTGGAGCCTCTCTCACGGAGGCAGTTCGTAATATCAGAAGGCCATCCGCCGCGACTTGGATATTCTTTATGTTGTCCCATGAACCATATAGTAAGACCCAGGGCTGAACTCTTCCGATGACATCCCCATAAACTTTGTCGATAGGAAGGGCGTTCTGAATTAAAAAAAATGTACAAAATTATTAGTATTTGTTAGGAGTCATGTTATCGCCCAAACACACACAACTGACATGACTGAGGGGTTTAGTGAACAAGAAGAATGTCTAAATTTTGTTAAATTCAATTGCCTAGTGCAGGAGATATCTTGCCGACAAGCAGCAACCACTTAGATATGGTTAAAATATGGTCAAACTGACAGGCTGGAGGGCATCAAACTGTTATTTGTTCTTAATGTGCTTTTAAAAAAAAACTTGAAACCAGATATGGTACAGTAATGTCCCATAGGTTCAGACAAAACACAAAAATTAAAACGTGATCACAGCGACAAACTGATGAACAGATTGCACATTCTTGAACATTCTTGGAACCAAATTTAATTAAATTCTATCAAGCAGAGTGTCTTCAAACATAACCTAGACTCCAAACTACACTTGCCATTCAATCCCAAGCTCTGACAGCATTCAGTGTACAGTCCATGTACATGTATGTATCCCCCACCGTCTCACACTGAACCGCCAGTGCAACACCTCGTCAAAACAAGATTTCGCCCCCACCTCGCGGAGGGGGCAGGGTGGTGGAGGGAAGTCGGGGTGAAGGGAGAGGGTGCCATTCGCACTTTTAGCAGACCACTACAAACAGTTATTCTCGCACACACTCCCCCCTACTCATGTAGGCCTACATGTACACTTCACACAAACTTTCTGTATGAGAGTTGTATGCCGACTTTTATTGGTGGCATGTCAAAACCTGAAAATAATTCGCTCTATAAATCGGCACAATAGATGGCAATCGTGATTTATTTATTTATCTATCTATTTGATTAGTGTTTGACGCCGCACTCAACAATATTTCACTTGTATGACGGGGGCCACCACTATAGTGGGAGGAAACCGGGCAGAGCCTCGGGGAAACCTACGACCATCCGCAGGTTGCTTTCAGACCCTCCCACGTACGGCTGGAGGCGAAGCCACGACACGCGGGGCTTGAGCTGACAGCGACCGCATTGGTGGGAGGCTTCTGGGTCATTGCTATGCGCTATCGCGCTAACCATCTGAGCCATTGAGGCCCCTTGATAATCGTGCACGGGAGCCTATATTTATATAGTAGTATTGTATAAAGTTCACAGAAAACAAAATACACAAACTCGTATGCAAGTGTTGTGACCTGAGGTAATCCATCCATGCGAGTGTGTACTGAGTATGTGCATGTAACATCTTGAAAAGTTGCATGGTATATAGAGAGTATCATAACAGTATGTGAATTAGCGATGGTGTATCAGCTAGAGTTGTCTGAGGTTGGCTTGTCGTATCAGCCGAGCTCGAAGACCGAGGCTGATGCGACAGCCCGACCTCAGACAACGCGAGCTGACACAACATCGCGGATTCACACCCTTTATTTTTACGTACAAAATGATCAGACAGCTCATGGTTTCTCTTTAATCGGTAGCCTGACTCTCCACAACTAGAGGAACTACGAGGCGAAATGTAGTTCTTCTATAAATGAGCAAACTGTCTTCAGCTTTTATATGATTATGGTGTACAAATTTCTATTTCATGTGTTTCAAACGAAAACTACTTAAATTAAACCAATATAGTAAACATCCACGAGCTGAAACTATTTTAAGACAGTCACTTCACGGAAAGCTGATCAATCCCTACGCCACCGGAATTCCCTCACACACTGTCGTCGCGTGAGAAAGACGTGGATGATGCGAGGAAGTTTCAACGTGCGGTATAGTTTAAAAACAGAACTTGTTGTAAGGAACCGCAGAATGATGATGACTGAGTGGAAGTTTGGCTCAACAACAGTGACGCAAAGTCTACATTTATTGACAATATGTTCCTCATGTGGCCGTGTAGCCAGTGATCGTGTTTGGCCACAATGACACCCGACCAGTGAAAATTTTCGAATAGGGTACTGAACGGTGATACCAGCATGGTGGAAATTATGAAATTATTGACTGCTGCAAATGTGTGAACGTTTATGAATATAAACATTAAAAGTAGTCCATGTTTTCAGAGGATGGTGATACGAAATAATATCAGGGGGGTTCTGTATCTTGCGGGTAACAGGGATAGGTATATGATAAACAGAAATATAGATTTTGTTAGTCCTCTCTATAACACGGACTGATGAAAGAGCCTGGGATTATGTCCACGATCAGTAATCTCTTACCAAAACACAAGATAGTGCACCCTTGCAGTGGAGTGGCCGCTTTTAGTTGCAGACAATTGGAGGAAGGGCGGAGCTTTTATGCATATTGGACCTCCCTGGCTGTGTGTTAACTCCAAAGACTGTTAACTGTTATATATAAATATAATAGTTCCACCTTCAGATAATTTAGACACATGAATATACACACACATGTATGCACAAAAGATGACATCACCATTTCTCTTCACCAATTGTTGGTGATGACAGCAATTATTTGTAATGGGCTATCACCACTGTTCTGGCTGTGTACTGAGGCCCTCTCAGCCGTGGGAACCAGAGATACCTTCCCCAAAGAATTTTACCACTTAGGTAAACATTTGAAACACCATTTAAGAGCTTATCTTTGAGCCCTATAGCAATGGTGATTTTGACTTTTTAAATATTATCTTAAGACAAATATGTCAAATTTCAACATTCAGTAGAAAAAAATAAGCATTTTGAGAACGTTTCAATTTTCAACTTAAGTCAGAAATGGCTTGGTGAAATTGGCCCCCGAGCAGAAGTCCAGACAAGAGGTCAGAAATTCTAAAGCACCGGCAAGGCTATATGTTTGCATTATGTTTCGGAAGGCCCTTTTAAACATCTTAAGTCCTTGTACCGTATAGCCCTTAAACATTCTCCATCTAGTTATGAATCAGAAAGCGACAGGTATTACAAATTTTTACAACCTTTTTCACCATTTTAATACAATACATCTGTCATTGTTGAGCTTTGTAATCTCTGAGAGGTTGTACAGCTTGATCATTCTAGAGTTTATCCTTTTTTTCTCGGTGCACAATTTGCTATATAGCCTCTTTAAAGGAGAAGAAAACATAAAAAACGATGCCAGAATCAAGTGAAAGAGCATGAAAATTTATTTGAAGATATAGTCTTTAATATTTATTTTAATTTTCTCTTTCAGGAGAAAAGAGTATTTGGAAATATTTTTGTATGGTGGTTATTTGGGATCACCTCTGGTATATATTGTCTTTGCATAATAATGTTTTAAATAACGATGTTACACATGTTTAATAAATACATTTGCGCTAGAATTTGGTTATTTCATCTAACAAATGCGTTCAACCTGAAACTTGATCATATTTATGTTTTTAATATATTGATAAATATTATCATAAGTGAGATTAAATGCATATGTTTGAATATAGACAAATAATTTACCTTAAATGCCTTTTATATATGCACCACATCCTTATTTAGAACATTATTACGCATTATTTGAGGAGGTCTCAAAATAACCACCATACAAAATATTTTCAAAAACTCTTTACTCCTGAAATTGAAAAATGAAAATAAATATGAAAGACTATATCTACAATCACCTTTTCACGCGCTTTCACCTCATTTTGGCATTGTTTTTATGTTTTCTTCTCCTTTAAACAGGAAACGCCCAAGAAAATGGTTCGTGCACTCATGAACTCTCGTAATTACAAGTGCTGTAACTTTTCTTGTTTCAACACCTTCATTGAACAATGTTTGTCTCTAAACTAAATTATCCGCAGATATAATAAGAGAGACAGTTTGTGATATAACTCAAATTTAATCCTTAGATATCAAATGAAGTGTTGTCTAACTTAATAAAATTAGTTTTCCCAAATAAGCTTTTTTTATGGTGTCACAGATACGTGTGTTTGCTGAAGAAAGTGGATGGAAAGGCCCTTGTTCAGATGGAAATCTGGAATTACGATTCCTGAGGTCAGGTTGGTTTGGTAAGTGTCAGTGTGGTAGAGTTTGAATACAGTTCAGCATCCTGTTCTACAAAGCAGTCGTAGACCAAGTTGATTGTAACTAGTATGGCTACCCATCTCTTCAACATGGGTTGCCATGGTAGTTACGATCAACATAGTCTACGACTGCTTTATGGAGCAGGGGTCTGTAAAATACCGATAGGGGAGGATAAGGTGCAATGACGCAGTAATAGATAAAGGAGTCCTTGTTAGACCATGGAGGTCGCGATTTTGAGTCAAGCTCTCGTTAATCCGGTTCACTCCACAACCCCTTGTATTATGTAAAGACGAATGTATCAATTCAAAAGCTTTCCAAATTTAACCCCGTACTCTCAAAAAATCTTTTCCGTTATATCCGTTATTTGCGGAATGACGGATTGCCTTTCCGTTGATCCGTTCCTGATTAGGGATTAAGTGGTTATCAGGAAAGGAATTATTCTTTTACCGGGAACCGATTAATCCCTTGGATCAACGAAAAGGTATTCCTGAAATATTCAGCGGAAAACTTTTTTAAGGGTAGATATTATAAAGAGTCTAGAGGGCTCTCTGACATTGCCAAAAAAAAAAATGTCACATATGGATGACCTATCTGTCCCATGGAAGCTATATATAAAAGAGGAAGTGCTTTTAAAGTTATCCATAAATTTTGCATAATGAAAAATAATGGAAATCTTTTTGATTCCCAGAAAACAAGAACCTTATGTAACATGCATTAAATGCAGTGGGTGACTTCTCTCTAAGGTCTGATCAGGCCCCACTAACTGGCTGCTACTTTTTCATATCCCTCAGGACTGAGAACATCACATGCATGTTTGTCTTATTCAAAACAAAATATATCCACCAATATTAAAAATATCGAACAATCCATGAGATAGACAGAAGAAACAGTGGTGGGGTAAGGAAGGCAAAATGTTAAAAATTGATTTTTTTACAAAGTAATTGCAAAATGTTTTGATTTTACACGAATCTTATATCTAATGATGACTTTTAGGTGATGTGTTCCGCATTATAAATGTTTAATAAAAATTTTCCAATCCATATTATGTTACAAATTGCAAACAATCATTAAGGCGTAACATTTCAGGATGTTAGTACGACAATTAACAGGTAGTATCAGCTTAAAACTTTACATCTTTACATTTTTTACACTTTAAAGGAATATATATGGATATTAAAATTGCCAAGTAAAAATCGTGAGTCCAGTATTTATTCCATTTAAGCTTTTACAAGACAGTGTAATCACGAAGGCGTGAATTGTCCAAAACTTCATGAAAGCAGATAACAAAGATATATTGTCATTCATCTCATTTTAGCTTTCGCAAGACCATGTGATGTGAAAAGCGTGGACTGGCGTCCAAAACTTCCTCCAAGCGATAATATGATGTGATTCATTCCATTTTAGCTTTCTCAAGACGATGTAATCACGCAAGTGTGGAATGGCGTCTAAAACTTCATGCAAGCCGATAACAAAGATATGTTGTCATTCATTCCATTTTAGCTTTCACAAAACCGTGTAATCACGAAAGCGAGGACTGGCATCCAAAACTTCCTCCAAGCAGATCACAATATATTGCCATTCGTTCCATTTTAGGCTTCTGAATACGGTGTAATCACGCAAGCGGGGAATGGCGTCCACAACTTCATGCAAGCGGATAACAAAGATATATTGTCAAAATTATGAAAATTATGATAAAATTTTCAATAAAAGGAAAGCTTGATCATAAATCCATTTTGTTTTGTATTTGGTTTGCCTTATTCAAGACAAAAAATTCTCCCATGTTAACCATGGCATGTCCTCCCCGGTTGTACATGGGAAAGCCTGCCAGCTACCTGCGGATGACCCCTTATACCATAATGCTGGCCACCGACGTATAAGTGAAATATTCTTAGTAAAGAAAAAATAAACACAGCATACACTCCATGAGACATTGGGAGCGGAACGCTGATGAGTAAGCACTGTTTTCGTCTCCCAGGCACCAAGAGCTTGTTCAGGTCTGGCCGTAGACAGGGAAATCAGACTTAAACCGGTACAGCCTGGTATTGTGTTTCTGCACAAACCGGGATTCTGCTGATGGACTAAGCATCCTCGAGATCTATCCCCCTCCTACTGTTGTCATGTTTTCAGGTGATGTAGCCATTAGACATGATAACAACACAACATTTTGAGTACTACACCAATGACGTCTAAAAAATTACAATTATACATGCAGCATCACTGTAACGTTTACCTAATTCTGCTTAAACCATGGTGCTGGGAGAGGGAGCGCCCAAGCTCCTACTGCTTAAGCATTTACATGAGTAGTTGCGGTTAAATCCCACGTACTGAGCTAAACTGACAAGAGGCCGAATTTCGTTGATTACGTTTGATCATTTACCAACTATCACACAGTAGTCGCTGTTCTAGTTTGACCCTCTGGGTCATAATCTATAGCTTCCGTTGCTCCCCCCCCCCCACTGGGGTCTTCATGAAAAAAAGTAGTGGTCAATTTTCGTGGGCCGTTCGCACATTTTCACGCCGATGCTAACCAGTTGCTTTCCACCATGTAATATATGGCTAGCATGTTTCTACGTCTTACTTGGTCGTGGGTTTCCTCCCACCATAATGCTGACCGCTGTCGTATAAGTGAAATATTCTTGAGTTACGCGTAAAACACCAATCAAGCAAGTAAATGTACGTCTTACGTAGGAAAGTCCAACAGTGCATCGCTGAAAATCATTGTTGTAGCTCAGATTTTCTGGATTGCTATATCCATTGATCTATACGCTATCGCATGAATGGAAAATTCTAGAGTACGGCGTTAAAATAAGAGTAATGGAAGGATACAGGGCCGGAAATGGCTGTCCGGGGACGTCATACATTGTACTTGGCGGATACATTGTTGAGGAAGCCCAGTGTCAAGTTTCATGGTAAGGACAATACTTTGTACACAAACATCTACAACAGATAGTACAGTTGTCATGGTTGACCTGTGACGCCCCCACACCATGGCCATCTACATATCCAATACTATCAGTAATAATTAAGTCTAAAATACAACACCTTCTTCGTTCTATCTAGTGGGTTCATCAGTAGGTTTAAAGAGATTGTTGCTCATTACCAAGTCAAACAAACTCATTTTAGTCCACTGTTGTCATGGAATTTCTCCCATTTATTGTAGATGTATCATTAAAATCACAGAACAGTAATAACTTGGATTTCATGTTGAAACAGAGGTGACAGCATAATCTACATTATTAGCAAAGAGCTCCCGTTTATTTGCAGATTGATTAAGCGGAGAAGAGCAGAACGCAATAAACACACATTTTTCATTACATTCACAATGGTCCATACCATTTCATTTTTATTTTCAAAATATTTTCGCCGAGTAACGTCAAGAGATCTTTTACAGTAAATGGCAAAAACTCCTCCTCCATGCCTGTTCCCAATATCTCTTTCTGTAAAATACCCATCAGTAGTCACTAAGTAATTAGGACTTTCACAACTTCGCCAAATTTCTCCTGACACAGATGAAGTCATATTCACGAGACAGAATTCACTTCGAAGTACGAGGAAAGGTGATCATTGCCATGAGCAAATCAACTCTTTCCGTTAATATGGCAACATGACAAGTTGTTCCGATGGGCGAGGCCCCAGGTTAGTGTGTATATCACCACATTTCACCGAAAGGATCATAGTACTACATACAAGTAGTGAATAATCACAATTACACTTAAGTGTGAAGGTCTGCCCATTTTGCGGATGGTCGTGGGTTTCGCCTGGGCTCTGTCCGGCTTCCTCCCACCACAACGTTGCCTGCCGTCGAATAAGTGAAATATTCTTGAGCACGACGTACAACACCACTCAAATAAATAAATAAACTAATTATACCTAAGGCACATAATACCAAATTTCCAGAATACGACGACACTACAATGGACAGAACATTTACAAAATAAATCTTCCTCACAGGAATTTATGTACAAACAATGAAAAATTAACTATTGTCAAAACATAGCATTAAGTAAGATGTATATTTACGTAATATAAATTACATAAAGAGGTATATTTCCGGACAAGTAATAACACTGTAAAACTAGATTGATGCCGGGGTGAAGGATGCTGGATAACATCGTAGATACCAATAACAACATTGGATAACATACTCATGTCCTTCATCATCAATTGAATATTATGTTCATACACTTACGGGCCGGCAATTGCTGTCATAAACAGGACAAGGTTTAACGTTCCCAGGAAACATACATGCAGTTAACATTAAGGTTAGATTTATACGATCTACCACATATTGAACACAATGTCGAACAATGTCGTGACGTTGTTGCAGCAAAAGGCTATGTTTACAGTGTTTGGCACTCTTTGGCAGAGATAGAGGAATTCCATACAATCAGCACAGCAGGTAAACTAAACATATAACAAACCGTGTGACACTCATTCAAGTTACATTGTAACTCGCCAACAAAACATCGGAATTGGACCCTCTGACATGTTACACAAAAGGGTCCAAATCGTTGTGTGACACAGCACAATCTAAGTGTTTTGTGAGCATACACCTGAAGGTGTGGCGTGCTAAGGGAAGAGAACAAAGGAGCACACAGCTTTGGGCCCATTTCTTACAGACTGAAAGGAGTTTTTCGAGTTCACCATTACAATATACACGTAACCTATATTTTACATGCCCCTCTCCCCTCACCTGAAGTCATAGATAGTGTCTAAAAGACCATCCAAATCCGAAAGAGATAAAAAGTAAAATTAGCAGCGAACTTGCCGAGCTGTTTAGGACGTGACGGTGGCCAAACACCATCGGCCTGATGCGGAAAATGCCAGGCAACGGTTCAGCGTGACCTAACCCGATTTCGGACGCTAAAATTTTTGCCGCCATTGTGTAGGCCCTGTAAAATTTTGTTTGTGTACCGAGTATCAGATGTCTACGCCTATTACTTTTAAACGTAAACGCCAATATGTTTTAAAGGGAATTAATGACTGACCCCCTTTGAATTGTGAATTGTTAATCGTAGATTGCAACCAATTTTAGATATACATAAATAGGTCTTGATGGCCACTCCGTTCCATAGAATAATTTCCTCCATGTTAATAAGGTGTTCCAGAGAATCAGTTAATTCTAATCAACAATGGTCAATTCATGAAAAACTATCGCCACCATATACCGTGGGTCCTTTATAAATAGTTCCTGTATCACTTTCTACTGGATACCCGCAGGGGTGGGTTTTCGCCCAATTTGTCATCCCGGGATGGGTGGGAGACAAATCAGTAAGAATGGTTGTACCATTTCATTATTTCTATATTTATTTCCATTCTTCTAAAATGTCCACCATACTTACCACTGATTCCTCTCAGTCCGTTTCTAAATGTGGTGCTTAAAGGGGAAAAATGAAATTCTCCTCAGTCGTGACATAAGATTGAAAAGCTGGCCTGTTTTCTTGATGTTGGGAACAAAACTCCAAGATCATCCTGTTACAAAAAATTAGAACCTGTCAGAAGGAGGTCAAAAGCCGCGTTTGACGCCAGGAAACAGAAAACTTTGCTCTGACGACGTCCCATGCGAACCATATAGGAAAACAGCGTTCGATTAACGCAGTGTCCTTTAACATATTCTAGATATTCCTGCGGACAGTTTCATGAAGCATACATTGTCTGCTTCATGTTTGTATTACTGATGTTGCCATGGTAGTTAAGACACTTAGGTCAAGTGCACTTTATGACACAGAAGCCCGTTTTTGTGTCGCCTCACCACTCCTTGAATTTTAATGTTAATGTGGTGGATTGCGCAAACAACCGTTTTCTTGTGATAAAACCGTAAGGCTTTGAGATAACGTGGATCGTTCTATTCCATGGCGGTGATAAATCTTTGTAGAATTTCGAACCCGAAAAACAAGGCTTGTGTTAATACGGTTCTGTAGCAGATTTTGGAGGTACCGGTATTTTGTGTGGCTGCATGATAAGGTTGTGTAAAGCTACACGGTTTAACGCGTGGTGCAAAGTTATAAGAAGGTATAAAAAGCCTTGCAGTGCAGACTTATATGAAGACGTCGAATAACACAGGCTTTAAAATGTTGTTCACAAGTAAGTATACATTTATAGCCGACAACTATGGATAACACAAAGCTGAGTTATATGTATCTAGTCTATTTAATTAGTAATTAGGCCGTCTGCTTTAATTTTACTCCACTTGTGGCAAAGTGACCGTTATACATGTACATGTATGTTTTTTTCCATAACGGCTCTAGATCCGTCTGCTCTTTAGTGGTCAACCACTAGTCCTTTCAATGATGCGATATCAAATCCGTATGTCTTCAGTTTTGCAATATGGGCCTAAGTATTCTGTTGTAACTGTGGTTATAATATTTACGCAGTCATGGCTATTTCGCTACACAAGAAAGTATTTCTCTATTAACGTGGGTACTTCCTTCGCAACACAATTCCTGTGAATCATTACACAGGATTTCCACTTGCCGACACTCTGTAAATAGGTGCACAGTAGTTTCGCATGCTCGATGCTATTGTTTGAAAACATTGTTTTTTGATATTTAATCAAAATAAGCACTGTGTCAGAATACTTTTGTTTAGCCTGGAGGTTATAGCCTTTCTTTCCGAAAACTAAAATCTGTAAAATTTCCGTTAGCAACAATAGCATCTCGAATTTTATGTTTACCCGCTGTAAATCTTTCAACTTGATATATTTTTGTATGTTTCAAATCGCAGGTCAAGTTTGAAAAACCTTCTTTTGAAAAAGGGTTCTTGCTGTTCTGACTAATGCTATTTTTGAACTTATTATCCGGTATGAAGTCCTGTTGTCGATGTGTTGATCAGGGCTTGCCATATCCGGGTCAGACTGAGTTCTGCAAAACTCAGCTAAAGCCCAACAATGTCAGGCTCAACCTTCCCTACTGAAATACAGATATGCATGTACATGACAAATAGAGCAGCGAAACAGGTGAATGGGAACATCGGAAAATTTACTCCCGTGTGTCTGGATCACATAATTTAGACATGCGAAGAATTTTAGATTAAACTTGGAATTACTGGTTGTCAAGATAAAGTGTGGATATTGTTGCAAAAAAACTACAGTATGGGGAGTAAAACCGGAATGAATGAATGAATGAATGATTATGGCTTAACGCCTCATCGGCAATATCTCAGCCATATTGTGGCGAGAACAAGGTGGAACCACGAGACGGTTCAGGTTTTCGATAAGGATGTGAGAACATTAAAGAGAAAACAAAAACGTACGGACATGATTAAAATCAGTGAAGAAAACCAAAACAGGTAAAACTCGAAAACCAGCATATTAAGGAAGCTTTATGACAAGTATTTGTGAAAATAAAATTTATATTTTATGATACAGGCCAATGGCCTTCAAATATTTTATGACAGCGTCGCCAGCAATGCTGTCAAATAAATCAAATATGGAGTTTACTGTGTAGAATCTTTGCCGCACATGGGCAAAGTCTACACAGTCAAAAAGGATATGTTTGATTCCGTATTCAGCACCGCATCCAACACACTCTGGAGCACTGCTCCCATCCAGGATAAAATTGTGTGTTAGACGAGAATGTCCAACGCAGCATCTTGTTAAAACCACTTGGTCTCTACGGGACATACCCAGTGTATAAGAGTTATGGCCAATGACGGGATGAATAGCGTGCAGTTTATTACACACCTGCACGTCCCATTCATCCTGCCAAAGGCGACGAATAGCCTTTGCCTCCCTGTCCACGACTGTGTTTCCATGGATACCAATATGGCTCGGTATCCAACAGAATATAATATCTTTGCCTCTTTTAATCAATTTTCTATGTAAGGCTAAAATTTCCAGAATAAGAGGGTTTTTAAATTTATTATTCTGCATTGCCAAAAGGCAGGAGAGCGAGTCACTGCATATCATTGCCTTCTGGTCACGCCCAGAGGAAACATATGATAAGGCCAGGAGTATAGCCCTGGCTTCTGCAGAAAAGATAGACGATGAAGACGGAAGACGAAGAGAAGAGACTCGCTGTTCTAAGACAGCCTTAGCCGCAACCCTGTCCCCATCCTTCGACCCGTCTGTATATATAAATTTATAATTTAGATAATTAGCCTTAATTTCAGCAAAAGCTTGCTGAATTATAAGAGGATTTGTATTCGATTTATTTTGTAGACGTAGAGCAAATATTAGTTTAGGTTGTGGAAGAAGCCAGATACCGGAGCTATCTCCTTTAGCTTGATGTTAGCTTCCACAACACGGTCCCGAATGCGAAGACCAAACGGAGGGATCTTGTTAGGACGTTTAGTATATTTGTCTACATACGACGGATTGAAAACACAGTCGTAAGCAGGGTTTGTTGGGTGAGCTTTAAGCTTTGTTGCATATTGAAGGCTGAGTTTAATACGTCGGTTATGTAAAGAAGGCTCATTTGCTTCCACGTATAAACTCTCTACTGGTGAGGTTCTAAAGGCACCAAGGCTGAGCCTCAGACCTTGGTGATGGACCGGATCCAACATTTTAAGATATGATTTCCTAGCGGAACCATAAATAATGGACCCATAGTCCAATTTAAACCTCACCAGAAAACGATATAAATTGAGTAAAACAGATCGGTCAGCACCCCAATCGGTGCTGGACACGACCTTAATTATATCGCTTTATAGCTTTAAGCTTTAAGCGTTTTCATGTGAGGTATAAAAGATAGTTTACTATCGAATATAACCTCTAAAAATTTATTTTCCCCAAAAATCTTCACTGGTTCACCACAAAATTTAAGCTCAGGGTCTAGATGAAGTTTCCGTTTATTACAGAAATGCATACCGACGGTTTTAGAAGTAGAAAATCTAAAACCATTGGTAACTGCCCATTTCTCGATCTTGTTGAGACAAAGCTGCAGTTGCCGCTCGATGTTATTCAAAATTTTCGCCTGGTAGCATATCAGGAAATCATCTACATATAAACAACCCTCAGTACCAGATGTTAATGTTTGGGCCAAGCTATTAATTTTATGCTGAACAGTGTAGATGAAAGGATACTGCCCGGGGGCACACACATCTCTTGCTCATAAGAGTCAGAAAGAGTGGACCCCACCCGTACCTTAAACTGACGATCAGATAAAAATTTGGATATAAATATTGGTAATCGGCCTTTAAGGCCCATATCCGCGAGGTCTTTTAAAATGCCATATTTCCATGTGGTGTCGTAGGCCTTTTCAAAGTCAAAAAATATTGACACTACATGTTCATTATTAATAAAACTATCGTGAATAAAACTTTCAAGTCGAACAAGGTGATCCACTGTGGATCTACCTTGACGAAAACCACATTGGATATTAGATAATAACTTGTTGGTTTCTATAAACCAAACAAGTCTATCATTTATCATCCGTTCCATAGTCTTGCAGACGCAACTGGTACGAGCTATGGGACAGTAATTATTTGGATCAGTGTGATCCTTACCCGGTTTGGGAACCGGGATTATACATGCCTCTCTCCATAAAGCTGGAAAATTACCAGTTATCCAAATATCATTAAACAAGTCCAAGAGAGTCTCAAGTGGTTCAGGTGGTAAATGGTTCAGAAATTTATAATAAACGTTATCAGGACCACATGCAGTATCATGTTTCTTTTTCAATGCAGTTTTTAGTTCTTCGATATTAAAAGGACGATTATAATCTTCCAAGTTTTCAGAAGAAAAGGGTAATTTAATTTTTTCCTTCTGGATTTGGATATGCTGAAAATCTAAAGTATAATTCTCAGGAGAAGATTTTTTAGAAATTGACTCCGCTAATTTATTAGCTATATCGGATGGAGAAGTTAGTATCTTATCTCCATCTTTCAAGTGCTGGACTTTTGCTTTATTATTTTTGCCCTTAAGTTTCTGACCCATATTCCAGACCTTACGCATAGGTGTTTTTGACGTAATGCCTGAAACGAAGTTCCGCCAACAAGATCGTCTCTTGGACTTGAGTTATCGGCGAGCCTTAGCTCCAAGAATACGAACCTGGTTTAAATTATTATCAGTAGGACAATGATTGAACTTGCGTTCAGCCCTTTTACGGTCCTTTATGGCTTTACGACAGTCAATGTCATACCAGGGTTTACTTTTGGGTTTTGGACAGGTCGAGGTCTTAGGGATAGTTCTATCTGCAGCTCGTAATATAAGCTCATTAAATTTAAATATAGGGTCATCTGCTGCATTGAGAGTCTGTGGAGTGATATCAGCCTCACAGAACATCTCAAATGCCATCCAGTCTGCTTTATCGAACTTCCACCTAGCTACACGTTCTAAAGAATTAGAAGTGAGATGCTCTAGGATAATAGCAAAATGATCACTACCACAAAGATCCTCATGCACTCTCCAAGAAAAATCCGGGAGAAGTGATGGATCGGTGATAGTGAGATCGATAGCAGAATAAATGCCATTACCTGCATGTAAATGAGTATTAGAACCATCATTGAAATAACACAGTTTCTCCTTGGTTAAAAAACCTTCTACTACCTTGCCCTTATTATTTATGTTGTTACTTCCCCATAAGGGGTTATGGGAATTAAAATCGACCATTATTATGAACGGTGTAGGTAATTGTTCTTTCAAATTATGTAACTGTAAAGCTGACAAAGAAGTGTTCGGAGGAATATAAAGCTAACACAAAGTGACTGTCTTAGACAATGAAAGACGAACGGCCATAGCCTGAAGCTCTGTATCCAGACTAACAGGACTTCTTCGTGACAAAATGTACTATAAAGTGAATAATTTTTGAGAGTTATTTTATCTTTGTCAGATGTCTTCAGGTGAGTTTCCTGAAGACAAAGGGCAATAGGATTTAATGATTGGACCAGCTGTGTTATTTCAATAAAATTAACCTTAAGACCTCGACAATTTCACTGTGTAATTTTGTCGTATGTAGACATTACGGAGGGAGGCGTATAGGAGATTTGTCTTTATGTTTGGATCGAGGACGACCCTTCCTTGGAGATCGGCTGGAAGATCTCCCTGGGGTAGGTGATGTATCCATTACATCCGCATCTGATGTTGAAGGGACAATGTCCCCCAACGATCCAAACCTGTTAAATGTTTGGACAGGGTCTCTAGTGGCCTTAGACGGACGTTCTGTAGAGCCACTCGGTTTACTGGTTTTAATATTACTACTTGGAGGTGTATTTTTGGACTTGTTTTTGTCATTATGATTTTTAGAGGACTTAGGTTCAGGTTTATCAGTTTGTTCTGCATTGTTTACTGCTTTTATTTCTTGTACTGAGGTGGTTTGGGTTGAACAAGTGTTCGCGACAGGTTGAGCTAAAGGTTTAAAAGAGATCGAGTTAGGTTTGTCGTTTCCAATGGGCCAAGAAAAGGAAGTTTGAGTTCTAATGCTCTTTTCAAAAGAAAAGGATGAATTTTCGAGGCCGGCCTTTGTTCACTCTTTGTTGAGAGAACACTAAAAGCCGGCCATCTTTCCTGTCCGTTGTCAAGAGGGTCTGACAAAACATCCAGCTTCCTCTTTTTATCAGCCCCTGAAATTGGCTGAGAAGATGATCGAAAATTAGAAGCATTTGGTGAAAGGTTTAAGGAAGCCATAATAAATAATTTTTAATTCACCCCATGTGTTCCCCACCCACTACGGAGTGCCAAGGGCGATGTCTGAACCTGGGGATACCCAGCAGGAAAGACACCAAGGATTCCACATGGGGTATACTCAAATAGATGGCCTTAATATGCACACCCTATTCCCCACCCGAGCTCCTCCATCACCCACCCAATGAAGGAGGCTGCACATTAGACACGGACTACTTGAGTGACCCCACAGCCACCGCCTCAAGCGCAATCCCACGAACGAAATTTTGAAAAAAATCATTTGTTCTCTAAAGAGTGTTTATATAGAGAAGTTTTGGAACCACGCAGAGGCAGGCGTGACCAGCCGAATGATCGGAGCGGGCCATCCGACCGCCCGAATTTGGAGAAGTAAGGGTCGAAGTGGAGTGTTGGGCGTGAAGATCCCGCAAGATGAACCCGCCCTCAGCCACCAGGATCCCGTCCTCCCCCATCACGGGTCGCAATCCACGGCAAACAGGTTGCCTCTTTTGGTCGCCTTGTACGACAAGCCCGGGGAGGCTGTGGAACTATTCTATTCACAGGAACCACACGGGAGAGCCCTAGGTTAGTCGCCTGGTACGACATGCTTGCCTAGAGAACTGGGGTCCTATTCTTTTCACTCCCGGGAACCCCACGGGGGAGTAAAACCGGAAGAATGGCGACAGTGTGGTTGTTGGCAAATGAGAGAGTGGTGTCTGGCCTGTTGTCGGTTGACATGTTTTCATGTGTGTTGAACTGTTCAGTGATGTTAATCTATCAGGCGTCGCCGAGCTAGAGCTAATAAAACTGCTGTATTTTCGTCAGATTTCTTAACTCTCGCATACATATCACAATGCAAAAGGACCAACCCCTCGGCACGAGGTGACAAACAGTTCATGGAAACTTCCCAACCCTTGAAATGTTAAAAATGCTCTGGTTTTGATCTCCATGCTATGGTCATTTATATTGTTTACTTACATGAACCCGGATTCTGCTGTTGGGCTAAGTATCCCCAAGGCTTGGCCTCTTTGCTTTGTTTTCATGTTATTGTGCATATATAATAAATGTGACGACAACATAGCATTTTCAGCAATTCTAGACAAACTGATTTGAAATTAAGGGCAATTAACATCATTCATGGTAATTTGTTAATTACGTGTAATACTTTAGACAGCACTTCGAAGCTAGCGGTTAGCTAGGAAGCCAGTTATTGTTTAGATAAAAGTATAATCGGCGATATCTCCATTACTCCTGGACCTGTAGGCTTCAAATTTAGCACATTACTGAAACTTCATCCGGGCTATCACGATGATGTACATACTTCCCAATTTCAACACCAGATGGCGCCTCCTCGAATGACTGTCTGAATAACTGTCTATTCTGTATCTCCCTTAATACCAAACATACAGGCTTCAAAGTTGGTCTAGTGAAGAAACTTCATACCGGCTGTCAAGTGATGTACATAGTTCCAAATTTCAACACCAAAGGGCGTCTCTGCAACTAACTGTCTGAATAACTGTCTACTCTGTGTCTCCCTTAATGCTAAACATACAAACTTCACACTGGCTATCACGTGATGTACATAGTTCCAAATTTCAACACCCGAGGGCACCGCTGCGAATAACGAGCTGAATAAGTGTCTACTCTGTGTCTCCCTTAATACTGCACATACAGGCTTCAAAGTCAGTCTAGTAAAGAAACTTCATACTGATTATCAAGTGATAAACATAGTTTCAAATTTCAACACCAGAGGGCGCCTCTTCGAATAACGATCTGAATAACTGTCTACTCTGTATCTCCTTTAAAACTAAACATACAGGCTTCAAACTTAGTCTACTGAATAAATTTCGCACAGGCTATCACCGGATGTACAAAGTTCCCAATTCCAACACCAGAGGGCGCCTCTGCGAATAAAGATCTGAATAACTGTCTACTCTCTATATCCAGTATTACTACACCTACAGGCTTTAAACTTGTTATATAATTCTACTTTCTGATTAGGTGCCCATAGTTCCTCAATGAAAAAAGCGGGTGTCTTTATATGTAGCTGTCTGAATGACTACTCTGTATCTCCAATGTTACAACACCTACACATTTCAGTCTTGGTATGTTGGGACGCCTTGTGCGCTACACCACAAAAAACTGAATCTGAATGACTGTTTAGTCAATATTAACATTATTACTGCGCCTGCAGAATTCACACCTGTTATATTGATGACACTTTAAGCGGACTCTCACTTGGTAGCCATAATTCCTTGTTACCGATATCGACACGCATTTACTCCAATAACTTTTATTGTTTTGAAAAAATTTTTTACAGTTGAACTTTAAGAGTTACATTTACCATTTTACAGATCGCCATGAAGCTATCATAAAACGGAAGAAAGCATAAATTACCATCACGCAGGCCACAAATATAACATGATTGTACCATGACGTCATCACTACTTTACTCCCGTTTTGTTTGTAACATTTTGTGTCTCACTCTACATTAATAATGGAGTTACTTGCAAGAAGCGCATTCCTGTACAGGCTGTGACGAACATCAAACTGTCTATCTGCCAAATGGGGTTAATATTTCTCTAGTGCCTCCCCACAAGCTTCGAGAATGTCCGTCATTTGCCTTAAGCAAGTAGAGGGACTTTGATTCTGTCGATTCTACCTGATTTAAAACTTCTGACATTATATGGTTATTAATTACATTGTCTTCTTCACAAATACTTTTGATGACAATCTGTTGTTCATCCGTGTCAGTCTCAGAGAGCAAAGCCAAACAGATATCACGGAAGTCTTCCTTTGTTTTCTCGAAGCTGGTTTCATTACAAAGAAATGCAAAGCAGCGCATGGATGAACATGATGACACTTGCATTCTTCGTTACTTCGCGGAACGCCCTGTCAGAAGCCTTAGTCATGTGTGAGACAGATAGATGGATGACTGTTATATCAGTACAAGCAAAGGTACCGCGGTATCACCGACACATATTGAAGCATATCCTGACATATGTTTTGACATCACAGTTGTTAAATGGCCTTAGGACGCTTTGGATGAGAGGATACCGCCAGTCTATTTCTACTTTTCTGGGTCTGAAGGATGGAATGCGCACCAAGACCGCTCGCCTGAAGAAAGGCAAGAAATGGACAATTGATGGGAAGGTGTGGTGCGTGGTAAGCATGTCACCTACAGACAATGGCGGAGATTAGGTAGGTTTGACAAGAGCAGAATATAAAGATGGACGTTTTTGGCCAGGGAGTTGTCAGTTAACCTTACCAGTGGAATTTAAATAGAAGTAAACTTTTCCATTTTGAAATTCTTTACACACTATAGATACTTGAGAGGGCGAAAACAACAAGACAGTGAAAGGATTTACGGCGAGGTACTGGATGTACCCTGAATGCCTGTCTACCGCGTTTTCATCATTGTCACGATAGACGTCCTGCAGTAGGGTTATTTCCTTTATGAAGACGTCCTTTTTGAACCTAATCCGCAATGGCTTTTCGTATGACGTTTTCCTTGGGCAAGGGAGTTAAGTCTCCAAATTCCAATGTTGTCTCATGTGTACTTGCAAACTGGTCATAACAGTAACTATCTGTACCAAAGGAGTGAACCTTCCTCGCAACATAAGCCTTCTCTTGGCCGTAGAGACGGCCTCGACTGGACTTGTTAGTATGGGATATTTTGCCAAACAAAGTAGCATTAACTTCAACATTCTTTTTGTTGATTCGTTCTGTTGTAATAGTCCAAATAACATAACATGCTATAACTTTCATGCTTGCAAATCGTCTTCCAGGGAAAATATGGTGCATTTTTTCTCGCGACTGTTACGTTTCTTGATTTGATTCATCTTGAAACGGAACACACATCCTGGTGACAGGCGTTTTATTATTATTTTTTTTTTGATTAAACTGATGTCCAGTTTCCTCGAAGTCGTCTTTGATTACAGACTACAGCGTGGTCAATTGGCTTTATGGAACACCACTCACCAGCTGATAGGTTAAGTGTAACATTTCAAAATTCTGGACCAGAGTCAGATTTTGCACCAAACCGGTCTGTTCTGGAAGAATCATCCTCCTTGAGAGACACACACCCGTCTGTTTCCTTTGGTCTGCAAGAAATCAACCGCCCTGAGCATTCAAAATCCCCAGACCTCCCACAAGCTTTTCAATTAACCGATTCGTCCAAGTTTACGGATTTATATTGTCTATTCGACTGAATTGTTCGTGATGAACTTTCTCCTGATCAGCCTACGTTGATACCCATTTATCGTGTGACTCGCTGCAGGGGTCTTCAGACTGGTCCAGAGGGGTTTCAGTGGAAGTATGACGAGATACATCAGTCTCACAAATGAGAGAGGTTTCAGTGGAAGTATGACGAGATACACCAGTCTCACAAGTCTTCTGGGACTGACCTCAAATGCTGTTTCCTTAATATGAGTTTGAATCCTGCATGTCAGAAAATGCCGATTCATCATAATGATCCTGTGGCTGTCATTCTGGCCAACATTTTGATTCTTCAAAGTGTAATTCGATTGCCGCTTTCTTGGCGTCCTGTGACTTGTCTGTTGTTGATATAGCCACATCTGGTCATTCGAAATCCTCACAAGAAGATCCTGTAAGCCATTTGACGTTTATTTCGTAAAACTTTCTATTTAGCCTAGCTGGGGTTATCCTGTGGCGAACCGGTACAGCCCGAAGAAGTATCTAAAATCTCTGATGAGACAATACCTCTACTGATTCTGAAAAGTCACTAGGATTCAATTACAACATAATGTGCCAAGTTTCACTGGAATCAGATGTATTCTGTTGTGGAAGTGGCATTTTAAAACGATTGTTAATAGGTGCAAGGCGGACAAACAGACAGACAAACGACCATCATATATAAAAGTCAATGAACAGGAATTATGTATATTGATGTAGTCTAAACTATTACCACTTTTTATTGAAATCGTACAAAAACTGTCAGAGTAGCAGCATTCTAAAAAGAATGTTAACATATGCTCGATGAACGAACAGATCAAAGGACAACCGATCATCGAAACTGAAAGCTACATAACCAATTATCATTAATGCCGTCTACACGTGGACCAGGTTTAATTAAAAAAATCGTAGTAAAACCGTAGTAGGAGTAGCATTTTGAAACAGGCATCAGCATATCCTGGATTAAGAGACCGACGGACAAAACCGAATATTTATACCATGAATAATGTATCTTGATGTAGCCTACACTCGAACCAAACTTCGAAGAAACTTGATAAAAATCTGTTGGAGGATAGCATTTTGAAAGACAGGACAACACACGCTGGATGAACGGACAGAGAGACGCACAGCCTATCACTGGAACTGACAATCGATAGCATGAATTATGTATCTTGATGTAGGCTACATTTGAAGTTTCGTTTGAATCGGACAAAAGCTCTAGGCGGAGCAGAGTTTTGAAAGAAATGTCAACATATGCCAGACGAACAGGCAGACAGACGGACGGAGAGACAACCGATTATCTAAATGGAAAATCGCCGCTATGAATTATGCACCTTGATATAGTGTACATTTGAACCATCCTTCCTTAAAATTCGGCGAAGCTATATGAGAAGTAGCGTTTTGAAAATGCTAGCATATTCCGGATGAACAGACAGACGGGCAACCGGTCGTCGGCATTGAAAATCGATACTATGAATTATGTATATTGATGTATTCTACACTTGAACCAAGTTTCATTGAAATCAGAGAAACACTGTAGACGGGATAGCGTTCCCGAAGAAATGTTAACACCGGACAGACACACAGACTTCGACCAGTAGAGCTAAAAATGAAAGTACCGGTATGAGAATCCCGGTATGTTATCAGGGAATGCCACTGATATGCAATTATTAAAAGTCTTCATCACTATATAGAGTGGTAGTCATCTACCGAGGACGCCAACCGTATCAGTCACTGAATCAATAAACCATCATTCGCTAAACCAATAACCCATAATTCAGTTCAAGAGAAAGACCCCAGAAAATGAAGGTTAGTGAAATGACCAGCAAAAGCTTTATCTAAAAATTTCTTCAATGATTTTTTTCCATATTTTTGCCACCAGACTGAAAGGAGTTAAATGTTTTTAACTTACGATGGGTTTCACCGACCACATTGATTATGTGTGTCAACTGTGGCGTCCCGGCCGACATTTCTCTTTCTCTAAAGCAGATTTTTCAATGCTATTTGTGTCATACACAGTCACACATTACAGGATTACGGCTCAGTTTTATTTATTTATTTAATTAGTCTTTTACGCTGTAGTTAAGAATATATCACTTATACGGCGGCGGCCAGCATTATGGTGTTAGGAAAGCGGGCAGAGCCCGTTTGAGACCCACGACCATAGGCATGCTGCTAGCAGACCTTCTCACGTGCGGTAGGAGAGGAAGCCAGCATGAGTTGGGCTGGAACTCACAGCGACCGCATTGGTGGAAGGCTTCTGGGTGATTACGCTGCGCTAGCGCGCTACTCGACTGATCCACTGAAACCCCTAAACAAGTTGTGAGGGCCTACAGCACCCGCTGTTCCTGGGCGGCCTCCCATCCAAGTACTAACCGGGCGCGACGTTGCTTAACTTAAAGGTAATAATAAAGATCTCCTCACATCCTGCTCCTCGGCTTCACAAGTTAAGAAAGCTCTGAATCTGTCGTCTCTAATGAGCGGAGATATTGTATGCAAACCACAAGTCAAGTCAGGTGCTAACATATCTCGTTGGGTAATGTATGGATTGGGGGAGGACATACCGGAGGAAGAAGTACTGGTTGCATTTAAGAAAAGTGAAGTCACTGAGGCTCAAAGATTGCTCAAGGGGAGGGAAAAAGTCCCTACCAAGTGTTTACTGTTGTACTTTGATGAGGAGACCCTACCGTAAATGACGTCTCTTGACGTCACTAACGTCACTATCCACAAATCAGTCAAATTCATAGACAATAAGAAGCATGTGTATGTGTTATATCTTGCTCTCCTCCTATTGTTCACAATGCCCCTCAGCCTACTTCACTACAATATCAATGGCATTGTCTCCCATGGACAGGAGTTTAAGTTTTACTCTTCAATATTGTCCCTTCTCCTGATATAGTGTGCCTTCAAGAAACGTGTCTAAAACCACAACTTGATTTTACCTATCCGGGATACTGGGTCTTTATGGTGGATCGACATACAGAGGCTAAGAGTGGGCTTGCCATGTTACTAAGGAATGGGTTGTCTTTTTCTGAGATCGGTCTCCTGGTCTTTAGTTTAGCAGAGTGCCAGGGTTTTAATATAGCCCGCCCGAATGGACAAACTTTATCTATAATCATCTTTTACAACCCATGTAATTCCCTTGGTTTTGCAGACTTCAATATACTGGAGGCTTATTGTAAACGTTCATTCATTATATGCGGGGACTTTCATGCTCACAACAGATAATGGGGTGGGTTAACTACAAATACTAATGGAAGGGTAGTAAATGATTTCATCCAGGATCATGGTCTAGTGACATTAAATAATAGGTCTGGCACTCGACAAGAGCCCATACGGGTAAATTATCATGTAGAGATCTAACTTTGTGTACCCCTGGCTATGGTCTAATGTATGAGTGGTCCGTGGATCTAGCCTGCCCATGTGGGAGTGACCACTTCTCTGTACATGTCAACACCAGACTTACCCCGCACATTACTTGTACAGTCCAACCACCCAGGTGGAAGACCAAAAATGCAGACTTGGGGCTATATCAACATGAGTGTGAAAAGTCTTTCAACCAAGAAAGGATTGTTAACGATGGTGTTGACATATTTCATGAAAACATAGTCAATGTCATATCTGTGGCTGCTAATAACTCGCTGTCCAAGTCGTCTAGAAATATTTACCAGAAAATGCCGGTGCCTTGGTGGAATGACGCGTGCACCACTGCTATTAAAGACCGACAACAGCGGAGAAATCAGACACGTCAGACAAACCTATATGAAGATATAGTGTTGTTTAAACGAGTTAAAGTCGTCGCTCAACGTGTAATCAAGAAAGCCCAGAAAGATTACTGGACGGAGTACTATTCAAAGATGTTAATGCCTTTAACGGCAAGGACAGACGTGCGTCATTACCTACTATTGTAGATCGAGGTAATAACCATGTCACCGATATTGATAAAGCCAATACATTGGCCGATAACTTCTCATGTGTTTCTAGTTCCGACAATTACAGTCCTGAGTTTATGCCACACAAGTTAAACACGGAGCGCATGCATCCATTCAGTAACATTCACTTTGATGAGTTACCCACCAATGACAACTTCACTTTACCGGAGCTCAAGCAGTCTTTACCCTATGCACCCGACTCTTCTCCGGGAGATGCGTCTAAATGCCCAGAAAGTAATTGTGTAGGTGCCTTTTTGTATCCCTGAAATGAAATATAACCGATCCTTCAGACTATCCAATCTCGTTTCTGTGTTTACTGCTGAACTCACTGCCAGTATATGTGTCTTGAAGTTTCTTCTTGAGTGAAAACCTGCCTGGGTCGTTATTTTTAACGACTCTTTGTCTTCGCTACAGGCGAGTGGGTAATTACGTGTGGACCAGATCTTCTGCACTGCTGTTCGAAATACGACACTTGTCTACTATACTTAACTTTCAAGGGGTTGATATCTCACTTGACTGGGTACTAGCCCATATTGGTGTCCTTGGCAATGAATTGGCTGACACCTTAGCAAAACAGGCTCTCTCTTTGCCAAGTATCTCCCACAGTATTCCCTTATCAATCCAAGAAGCACTACACCATACCAAACCGAAACTCTTTTTTTCAGCCGGGCTGGAATAATTCAAACAAGGGTAGATTTTTCTACTTGGTCAATCCTCGATTAATATGAAATATTCGCTCAAACTTAACCATCGTGTAGATGAGAATCTTGTCTTCCGAATATTATCCGGGCACCTATCCACAATTTTGTATTTTTAGGGCTTCTCTAAAACGAACTCGGTTTTGTGCGAAGAGTGTCTCGAAGAACACTCGACCCCCTCCCCCCCCGCCATGTTTTACTGCATTGCGTTCGCCACTCTGACACCCGTCGAATTTTACGCACTGATCTTCGTAGGTTAGGAATCCATAAGTTTACTGTGGAGACGAGTCTTAATCCCATGGACAACCACAACAAAGTAATCCAAGCCGTGGCTAATTTTCTTACCCTCTGCCATAGGGTTTAACCAGATCTAACTAGGCAGTTAGAATAAAACTCTAGCAGTGATAAAGTGACACGAGGCCGGATTTCACGGGTTACGTGTGACCACATACCAACAATCGAACTGCCGTAACCAGATATCACAAGATCCGCGGTGGTTCCACAGCAAGAACCGGCGTCCTTGTTTACAAATATTTTACAAACGAGATCACCGCCAATTATAGTTCTCTTTTAGTTTCTATGTATATTTTCCCTGACAAGTTTTGCCCCAAGCGTAGGAGTAGGGGGACGAATGCACCAATTTTATGTAGCCAAAAAGACTCCCTGCTACACAACTTTTCATGTAAAAATTCATGTAGACAAACGAACGTCCGAAAGAGCAAAAAGAGTCCCCCTGGAGGGCCCCCAACCCTCTCCGGCCGGGGGGCTATTTTCCCCCACAAAACGCGACCCCAGCTAAAAACCTTTTAGCAATTCTTTATGCATGTGAACGGGCGTCCGAATTCAGAAAAGCAGCGCACCATCCTTGCCGGCGCAAACCCATTTAGAGATGCCCATCAGAGAGACCATATCATAACAATCAAACGGACAAACACGTGCGCATGGCTGATGTTGGGGAAGACGGAACTGTGTGGGAGAAGATATATGAAGGAGTACTGCTGGGCTCACAATGCCAATATAACAAAGGGTAGTAGTGGCTCCCATCCCTGTCAAGGGTGTGGGGTAGGTGTCATTAAAAAGCGAAGACTCTGCATAGTGTGGTGATATTCGACAAGAAGGCGAAGAAGAAAGAAATAGAGCGTCTGGCGGCCATCGAACTTTCCAATTAGAGAAAGGGTAAAAAGATATAGGTATCCAAATAGTGGATAAAAACCTATTCTGAGAAAATGTAAAATGGTTATACCCATCTCAGTATGGCGCACGCGCAGAGAGCACGAGGATTTCAAGATGAGTTTAACGCCACCACAGGCATCCAGGCCAAATATCCCATGTCGCGGGAGGCTCTACAGGACCGCCGTTTGACCCTCGACCGCCACACCGCCGCGGTCATGGCCGAGCTAAAGGCCAAGGACTCCCTGAAACGGGCAGCCGAAAACCTCGCCTACGAGTTCGCCCGTTTGAGCCAGATCGACAGGTCGTCAAATCCTGGAAAGCTTGTGGGAGGGGGTGGGGTGGTGGGGAAGCTGGCTGGTTCTTGAGGCCTGCCAAAGCCGCGCCTGGACGAGAAAGCACGGCCCACGTCTTCAACCTCTGGTGTCAGGAGTGTCCCAACCCCTACTACGTCGGCGATATAGTCATAAACGCCGGCATCAAAGCCTCTGCCGGCAACATCGTCCAGGACACTACCTTTTCCGCAGAAAGAGCCGCAGAGATTCTTCCAGATCTCGACGGAGATTTGATGCTCAAGATCAAATTCCTTCTCGAACAGGCTCCCGCCATCTGGGCGATCGATGACGGCTTTGCGACTTTCAAACAGGACCGGACTCGAGGCGGTGTTCTATCAGGACGCCTACCCTGTCACCGCGGTCGTGTATGGGATCTACCCAGTCAGAGACCAAGACCTTGCAAACTTATCCCCAATGAGGGTCGGCAGCCTCAACTGTGTGCCTCAAAGAGTTGTGGAGCACTTCAAGGGCGCGAGGGATCAAGGCCTCACTCCCGCAAGACGCGAGAAAAACCTTGAGTGAGAGGAGAGGGTGTATGAAACGGGCGCCACGGTCAAAAATGTAGCTGAACTGGAAAAGATCCTCAAGAGGGCAATCAACCTGCGGGATATTGCTGGCGAGGACATTTACAACAGTAGCAAATAGCAGTGTGGTGGCAACGGAGTAAGAGGTAAAGTAGAGCTCATTTACCACAATGGCCACGCCTGGTCCAAAGATCTCTACTTCCCTCAAGGCAGAGAAGTCCATATCTATGAGGGTGACGTCTAGCAGGCCACCCGGGAAGCCACCCAGGGCGAGCAGTTAGCTGTCTGGTTGTTGGGTGGGCAAGACCAGCAACTTAGTGTCAACCAATTCGTACTACAGGACGGCCGCACCTACAGGCCTCATCCCTGCCTACTACGACAGCTCACAGTCCCAGTACGCTCACCTCAGGGCCTCGATGCTGGCTTACGCCCAAATCAACCTGATCACCATGCTGAAAAGGTTCACTCCCAAGAATGCCGTCGGGGTGGTAACCGATTCCATCTACGTATGGAAAACTGCACTCCGCAAGCTCGGAGGAGATTAGGCAGACTCCTGCTGCGAAGCTGCCCCCGGGCAGTAGAGCGACAAGAGCGAGCAGCTGTTCATGCCCGTCGAGCATGCCGCCCATCTGCCCAAGCCCGAATGCGTGAAGCAAGAAAAACAACTCTTCCCAAGCACTGAACCAGAGTGCGTTGACCCACTAAGCCGTCACCAACTGAGCTACCTGAATGTGGGGGGGGGAGAGGTAGCGGTAAAACGACGAGAACTATTGACCTCTTTCGCGGTAAAGACCTCCTCGCCTTTACACCGACTCATAGGTTGGCGAAAGAGATGCGTGCCGGAGGTGTCAAGGCCCAAATGACAGTTTCTTCCGCTGGAGTGGTCAGACTGAGTGCACAACGGAAACGATGGGCCGGAAGGTCATCCCACGAGTGATCATCTGGGAAGAGGTATGCACTGCGCCGAGCCCTATTCTGGAGGTCTTCCTCGATTGGCTCGAACACAGGGGCCTCCAAGTCATCTGCTGCGGCGATCAGGGTCTAATACCCCCCGATTGCTAGCCAGATGCCACACAACTTACTGTGACAGAAGGTCGATCACTATGAAGAGGTCGAGGTCGACCAGAGAGCGGAATACGAGGCCTTCAAAGCCTTCAAAAAGGCTATCCGCCTGGAGGCACACAAGATAATATGCCAGGAGATGAGAAAAATGCTCCCCAGCTGCCTTGGTTGGGAAAGTTTGCTGAAGCCTGGATGCCAGGCCACCTCATCTTGACCTGGAGACAGAAAGTGCACAGGAACTGCTATTCTATCGCCACAACGTCCACTTCCCAGGCGCCCATGTTCCCCTGCTGTAACACCCAAAACACAGCCGGAAGTAAAACATACAAGTCCCCGTTCCCGGCACGGACCGCATGGAAGAGCAGGTACTCTCGAGGTAACACCACGAGAAGTTCCTCGTAGACAAACCCCCGCTGCGGGCCATCTAGCAGATAGTACAGCACAAGGTTGTGAGGTTTAATTACTGAGCGCCCGATTCGATTCACATCTACTTACCACACTGGATCAGTCGCGCGACAGTGACCACCTTCCCGCTCGCCGGGCTGGTACAGATAGAGAACGCCAACCCCAGAAGGGAGCTTTTTTTCATGAGGGTCAACAGGCCGGCTTGGAACAGTGGAAGAGGACCTTTGTTACATTATTGCGGCGTCTACATATTCCCCCCCTCCCCCGACTGAACATCCGCACGAGTATAGATTACAACATATTAGCACTCTGAAAAAGGAGTTTGAAGGAGAGAGTAATGCCAGAGGTACTCCATACAAAACGTACCACAGGGTAGTCAACGCAGTTGATGGTATTGATACCGCGCAACTCACGGCAAGTATGGGTGTGGGAGTCGCAGGTGTGGGAGTGTTGTCTACGATAATTGTGGCGCCTATTGCTATGGGCATGGAAGGCGCGGCCTTAGCCTTCGGCCTTCTCACTGGGGTGGGTAAGTTTGTAAACCGGTGTCTGTCCGTCAAAGGTAAGAAACTCAATGAAATTCGCTTACTCGCTGAGAGTAAGCTTAATTCCATCACCGTCCTTGTCTCTACAGCGCAAACTGACGGTAAGATTTGGGATACCGAGTCTCGGTTAATACTCGGTGATGTCGAAAAATACCGAGAGACGAAAGAAAAGATTCGAGTCGGTACAGCACAAAACTCTTTTTCATCAGATCAGAAAACGAAAGAAGAGTCAGTGCAGCAATGGCGGGAAGAAGCCCGCGCAGCCTTCATGAAAAAACTATCCGCCAATTAAAGTTTTCAACAGAGAAGTGGGATATCGGAATTCGATACACTTGTTGTATTACCCACAAGTCGGCTATGAGATGTGTCCATCACGCTTATCCAATATAATCACTCTGACCGCAATTGGGGTCAAGTCGGGGTTAGCTGTATATAATGTACACAAGCTTTACAAAGCTGTACAAGACCAGAGAGGTGAAATTACGAGACTCAATGATAAATTAGAAGATTTAATTTGCTCTGGGTTACCAGGCCCCAAAATAGATAATAGATGGAGCGCCAGGGTCCAACTGACGGATTAGTTGGAGTCCCCTATAATACTAATTTGTTGAAGTAAAAAAAACAAAAAGAAAAAAAAGAAGCGAAACACTCAGACGCGTCTCTCGCCGGAGTCCCGTAGCGTTTTAATTTCTCATTTATGTGCTTTGGGGCTCCGGAAGCCTTTTTCCACTGGGAAGCGTTTCCCGTAGGCTTGTGGGAACTGGTCGCCCGTGTTAGGCGTGCAAGCCTTCTGCAATGCTACACGCCCTCCTCGGATTGAAGCAGCCTAGGGGTTTGAACCCCACATATGAGAGAGACGCAACTGGCATGTGCCGTATCGGTGTTTGGGAGATCCCACTGGGCCGTTCGAGTATCTTAGCTGCGTTTTTATGCATTTATACCCCCCAAAGCCTGTTGCATATATTGGTCGCAAAAAGTACCTATCTGATGTAGAAAGACGCGCTGATAAAGAGTATCAAGTTAGCTTTCTTAGTGAACGACTATTTTTGCTGAAGTCCGCAGATAAAAATATGGCAGTCATGCGTCCCACAATGCTATGTTGTAGAGAAGACGTCAAAAACTGAGATCTCTCAGTTCACATTGAAAAATCGGTAATAAAGCCTCCACATGCTTCTATGTTTACACTAGCTAGTCTTGATGTGCCGCAGAAATTAGCCGGGGCAAGGGCTGGGGCAATTATCCCTGAGTGTGAACGCCTGTTTGATTACATAGATAATTGGCAAAGGTTTATGTACGCGAACACTGTATGGCTTGATGTGTAGCAGAATTTGGCGGGACCAGTGGTTGGGGACCGTCCTAGGTTGTGGGACGGCTTCCATGATCTGTTCGCCGGCGAGGGTGGTTGGCTCTTTTTCTGAATTCGGACGGCCGTTCACGTGTATAAAGAATTGCCAAAAAGTTGTGTATTTGGGGTCGCGTTTCGGACGCTTGTTAGCATATATGAATTTTTGCCAAAAAGTTGTGCAGCTGGGAGCCTTTTTTGGCTACATAAAATTGGTGCATTTGCCCCCCACCCCCGCTGCTAGCATGCATTCATCATCAGCCTGTGTTATCACGGTACCAATCACGCAGTTATCTTGGGCGTAAGCGTCAAGTACGGTCTTATATTATTTGGTAGCATAAGGACGGGTGTTGATCCCAGCTTGGATCTCAAAGTATCAAAAGTCTTTTAAATTGAAAGCTGGTAGTTCACTCAAAAATCTGTCCTTTTTTCCAACGAGAAAAACCGGCGGAGACCTAAGCATGTCTGAATGTTGAAAGACTCTTGGTTGCATTACGCCCTATGTGCTGGTGACCTAGAGAATGAGCAGGTTGTGTACGAAGAGGGACGGGCATTGGTCGTCCATCACCTCGTGGTTCATGCCTGACGAGCAACGTCGGTTGTCGTATTTGGAGAGGTTATCAGAGAAATTTGGCAGAAAGTTCAACAGATTGCACTTGATCATCATTTACCATATTACTGGATTTTTAATGTAAATTATGAAGGTTAATAGGAAACAGTGTAGTCTTGAGAAAGAAGCTTCTCGAAACACAGTTCTTGTTCATTAGGTAAAAACCTCTTCCTTAAGGTTAAATTTTTGAGATATAATACCATCTCTTTTTATGACGAATGTAAGTATCCGGGCAACCAGTGTTGGGATTTTCGTAGTCGTCTTATGTTTTATAGTTTCCAGCTATAACAACTGTACCGGAAGTAGCCTCAGGTTAATATTATTACGTGTAATAAGCAAGGAAGTCAACACCAAGGCCTCTCTTCCCAACAACGTTGGATATTTCTTTTTCATCCAAAGTCTCTTTTTGCCTCACATCGTATTCTACTTTGCTGACATTTCTTGGCACAGGAAGCATTCATCTACGATCATTGAAGATTATTGTTCCCCGAAACTAAAGAGTATTGATATCTTTAGCCCATGTTCAAGAGAGTATGCTAGACAAGCTTATAGTTAAGAGTTGAACAAGCTATGAAGACGGTGATACTTACAAAGATTGCTGTTATAAATGCAAATAACGGACTGTAGCTTGTACAGGGATTTTCACGACCTAACATGTAAAATGAGCTAGCTATAAACAAGCATTCAAAAAGAGAATAAATGTTTGATCCACTTACCACTGACCTCGTATGCGTGTGCGTTCTCACCTAAACCCGCGGTCAACTATTGACTGACATTTTAAAATAAAGAGCTAAGATCAAGTCGTATGTTTACTGCACAAAGGCTCTGTAGCCTTTCAGCAGTGCTGTTGCTGTGAGTTCAAGTCTAGGTCTTGCTATACCATGATGCTTGCATCTGTCGTGTAAATGAAAAATACTCTTACCACCACAGCGTAAAACACCAAATAAATAAGTAAATAAATATCTTGTTTTAGGTAATCACGACTGAGAAAGACTGAGGTGTGACTCCACCGGAAAATTAGAGGACAGACTCCAGAATGCTGAGGGGTGTATCAGTGATGGTGGCCTGCCTTGTGGCCAGCTGTGGTGCACAGAGTAAGTGCTGGTTTCTCGCTACAAACACTGCGGCGTTTGTAAACGAAGTTAACGTTTAAGTTTAACTGTGATCAATCCCGTGTCCATTCATAGCAAAGCCTTTAAAACTAGTACTTGTTACTGCCTCGCTTGGCCCTCGGTATTGACAGGTTAGAGAAAGGAAACGGGGCTGGTCGGCCCGGTGTCAGTATAATGTGACTGGTTGGGATGTCAGGTCTGATGTGGTCGGCATGATGTTCCAGTGGCGGCAGCACTTTGGCGGCATGGACTCGCCCTGCCACAAGGAGAGACAACATATAAGGACTCCTCGTCGTCATATGACTGCAGAATTGTTGAGTACGACGTAAAACTCATGCATACATACATATATGCATATTTACACGCGCACACACGCATACATACACACATATATATATACATTAAAGTTTGTTTTGTTTTTATTTTCTGTTTTGTTTTTATTACATAATTTTGTTGAACTTTATTTCTAAGTCTGCCAGTTATATAGTTATGGCTTTCTTGTGAAGTTATAGTTTCAACTGAGTTTTTTGAAGTGTAGGCTACTGTAGAAATCTTTTTTAACCGTGTCAAAGGTTTATTTTATTCTTTATAACTCTACCAGGGCATTGTTAAAAAGATGACAGCCCTGAATAAATATTTCGGTTTAGTACATCCGTATATATGTAAATTTAAACTGTGTATATACATGTAATAGTTACTAGGATGCACTTTCCGTTTTATCCCCCATTCAAATTAACGTAAATTCCCTCACACATTTACATCTACACGAACCGATAATACAGAAGGATTTACCCACAAGATTAATGCTAAATGCACACCTCCACACTTGTGTTCGGCTTCGGGACTAGGATAATGCTACCCCATGGAGAAACGGCTTGGATGTCGACTGGCTGGATACATTGGTCCAGCTGCCAAGTGCTCTCAACACCATATACTGTATTCTCGTTCAGATATGACTAAAGCCAGTCATAACTCTTTCGTTTATTATCAAGGATGCAAGATATGGATATGTACATGTAAATTTTCAAATATTTTTTGAGATTCCTGTGACACTATTTACTTTAATATCTTGACATGGTTTTTGGAGATATTAGCGATTTTCTGCGTTTTGAATGATTGCTGCCAGTGCTATACCATGGCCTGTGCAGTGTAGTCTGTCGGACAAGCCCGCCGCTCGCACTGCGGTATTTTTATCGCGCTTTCCCATTGGTTATGGCTACATTGCGAGGTGTAGCCGTCGCTCGGTCTCTTTATGATTATCCACAATAAAGTGTATATATTTATTATAACACAACCAGGACAGCAAAATCACACTGATCTTATAGCAAGCCCGCCGAGGTGAAAGGTCAGCCCATATGTGATGGGGACTCAAAGCCGGCCTTGGAAAGAATTTTGTAGATTGTCCCACTCGCTTTGTAGGATCTTGGCGTTTACATGTGTTCGGCGATGCTCATGTGCATCATGTGCGTATAGTCCAACTATCGTTGTCTTCCACCAGTATGGTGTGCATATCGGTATGCCACATGGAAAGAATAAAAAAAGCAGTATTAACTTACAAAAGCTGGGTGGTTTACGCCTGGTACTCGGGATTCCTCCAGCAATAAAACTCACTGTTACCATGTAAGTGATAAATTCTTGTAATACGCTAGAAATAGTCAAATAAATCCATTTGATTTTTTTTTCAAGACTTGGTTATCTTTTTGTTACATGTCTTTGTATTTTTTTGAACAAATATATGTACAAGCGCGATATAAATATTTGCTTACTTGTTGTTTCACAGAAGCGGAACCTCCTAAAATCACAAGTACATTCCCAAAGAAGATATTTTTTCGGCATGTCTTCGACCCAAACACATTAGATTGTACAGCTGATGGAATCCCAGCCGTTGAGTAAGTTTACCTCTTCTTTTTCGTTTTGGAAATCGATATATTTTCAGAGAATGTGTATAGCGTTTCGGGGTCTGGCTATGAACACGGGCTTCATTTTCATAGAATGAAAAAAATATTAAATCCAAAACCTTAAACTGTGCATCTTAATTTCGCTTTCGAGTATACGTCCATCCAGTCTTGGTCGTTGTAATGGCACAAAGATATTAGAGGAGTATGTATCAGAGTCTTGTTAAATTTCCTTATTTAGCTCAAGCTTGAATTCATCAGGCGAGGATTTACTCCGTCGGCGTGTTATAGCAATACAAGTTTGTCTGTACAGATTAATAGTTCTTTTCTGTCTTCATATATCGGCAAAGTTGAAATGCAGCATAAAGTGGGAATGGCGCTTTCAGTGCGTTTTGAAAATTGTGACAGGTTGTGCGAAATGATCCGGATTTATTTAAATCTCGTGTATGAAAAAAATGATTGGTCAGCGCACAGTTTTGGTTCAGCTTGTACTTATTTACATGTGTGCGTTGCTGTCTTACGCTCAGCTAGTGGAAGATTTGTGTTTCTTTCAAGCATAGAGCTAAACGAAGTCATATCAGTGACAAATTCTTGAGTAACACATCAAACACTAATCAGCAATATCATACCAAAATTTGTGAGTTGATTGCTGAACCATTTAACTGTATAGAAAACACACCTGTATTGATTCACGCACGCATGTGTTCCAGGTATGAATGGCATCGAAATGGTTTGAAGATCAGTGACTGGCCTCGTACTGTAGAAGTCAACGGCGGGAGGCTGCAGCTGCTAAAACCGACCATCAACGACGAGGGGTTTTACCAATGCTTCGCCAAAAACGAGCATGGGACATCTATGTCTGACGTCGTAGAGTTCCAGAAACCCCGTAAGTTTGGATGACCTTTTAACACGTCCACCTGGGTGTATTATGGTATAGCGATTTTCTCTGTATTTTTATCCAGCGCTGTATCTCAAATTTCCATCCATGTGAAGATTTTATGTTTGGTGGACACTCAGATATCGAGGTGACGATGTGTCGCGACTCTCATTTGTTCATTTCTGCGGTTGTCTTGAAAAGCAGATGGCCATTTCCCCGAAAAATGTATTTACTATTGATATGGACATGTCCGAACTTCGTGTGCGGGTTTGAACTCAAGCTCTTTTTAATGTAAAGTTTATTTCTTTATGGATATGTAGACACAGAGGGGACGATGTGTGACCACTCACATTCGCCGGTTTTCTCTGTTGGCATGGTGACCACATTGCGATATTTCCTGCGTACACTACAATAATGAACATGACAAGCGTCCAATCTTCAATTCGAATTATATTTCACGTGAAGTTTTCATATTTGGTGTACACATGAATGTGTCCTAACTCACATTTGTTCATTTTGGTGGCTGTAGTGGTAATCAGATCGTCATTTAGCTTATAATTAATGTATAGAATAGAATAAACAATGTCCGTAGCACCTTTAGCACACTAACGAGGAATATTAAACAAGCGTTCGCTGATAGTTGATATCAGGACGTATTGACTACATCTGACGAAGCTGATATCAACTACCAGCGAAATCTTGTGTAATATACCAATTCCTCATTAGTCTGAAAGGTGCCACCGACATTGTTTATTCTCTTTGTAAGATGGACTAATCTGGCTACCCTCCAATTGAGGATATTTAGAATAGATACGACTTCGCGCCAGGACTTAAATTCAAAGAAAGGCATTAGTTTGACAGTTAACTCAGATTATTTTGCTCTTTAGGAACGAAAGTTGGATTACAGCCTGCAACCCGATTAGTCTGGCGTCTGTAGGTTGCGGAAAAATCAATACGTTAGCCCAAGGAGCTACATATAGCGAGGTTACACGAGACAAATTATCTTTTCTTCTTAACTGCGTTTTCGTGATAGTGGGAATTAGCACATGTTCGTGTGAGAAGTTCCACGGCAAATCGGCGGTACCAATCTTATCCAGCGGCTGACCTGCCCCGCAGTGATATCAAGGCCCCAAGAATATTGGAAGCACTGGAAGGTTTCTAAACATAAGCAACAACAACAATGGGACTCTCCATGGTTTACGATAATATAATTTGTTGCTAACCTGTAAATTTGCTATTCTTGCAGTGCACAGAACGAAGGGCTCCCCAAATTATCATTATAGGTAACAATACACTGCTTCCGTATAAACGCTGCACCAAGCCGCTATGGTTTAGAGAAGTATTTCACCCTTTTCCAGAGATATTTTGCCCTCTTCGTTGCAGAGTTAGGCGGCTACAAAGCACTTTCGATCGCAAACATCGGAACACGCGATGCAGGCTCTCATGTGACCTTGACCTGTCGTGACCAGCCAATGAGCGTGCCCAACCCTATCCACGACTGGTACATTGCCCGGTGGGACGCTGTCGTAACTGGAAGGCGAATCGTCATTGATCAAGATGGTTAGTATGCTCTCTATTTTCTAGTCTCGGGCGACAAAACGATTTGTACTGTCATGTTTATGATGTGTTTGTGATTGTTTGAATGAGTATGTCTGTGTGTGAGAGTTTCAGGGCAAATTGTTCATACCAGTCTTACCATGTTGTTGACCCATGTGGTGATGTCAAGGCACCAAGAATACCAGAATCGACAGAATCACAAAAACTCCTTGTACCAGGCTAGGATTGATCCAGCGCCTAAAGTCTATTAAGATATTTGACATAAAAAAAGCTTATTAAAATGTAAACAATCTAATTTTGCAAGCAGGAGTAAAATTATACATGTCGGCATTAAGACATACTGAATTGTTTTGTTGTCGTCACAGGAGATCTACATTTCATCAACGTGAAATCAATTGATGAGCTTGTCGGGGACAAGACGTACAACTGCTCCCTGTACAACGTGGCTGCTCAGCTCAGAGTCTTCGGTAGCCCCACCAAATTCAAAGTTAGCTCAGGTATGGTCTCTTCGCAAAATGAAAGCGTCTCGTTAAAGCCATGCAAGATTGATTTTCTCCTTCCTCGACATCTGGTTTTAACTGATGCGAGAGGGTGGCTTCTTTTGCCTGTTTTAGTCCCAAAAAATGAAATCAAGCGTGAGGAATATTTTTCAGGTACAAGGCATCCTTCCCGACCCCCAGCAGGTTGACTCACGGACCCATAAATATAAGTTTGAAAGACTGCCAAAACAGTGCAACGTGTACGCAACGTCACGTTTTCCTAAATTCGGAGATTGCTCGGGGACGAAGATGACTCCTGCCCAATATGCTAACTGCGCTCGCTAACCTAGTTATCTGCGACAAGGTTTTGCAGGATTAGTTTGATTCAGAGCTCGCCATGAACTCACTCGGGATTTTCTAGCATTAGCTATACAGTATGCAACAGCAGAACAGAATGCATGCACCAAATACAATTAAACTCTTGTTTCATTTGCGAGAAAACTTCGTCAAAGAATTGCACTAGATGAGGTATCAAAGGGGACAAACGCGAAACTGCTCATCAGGTTTTCTTCCAGTCTTGTCACGTCGCGTCCATCTGGATTGATAATGTAGAAAACATCTTTAAGAAATGCAGGAAAATTGATTTTTACAAGTTTTCGAAACTTTTCGAAACAATCGGTCGAAAAATTATTCCCAGGTATTCTGAAGACATCAGCCAATCAGTTGCATGGCGTTCTGTGTTTGTTGCAGTTCCTCCCACCCCGAGGCCACCTTCTGTGGTATGGTACACGAACAGCCAGAGTTCTGTCGCATTACTGGGGAAAACAATCACCTTACAGTGCATTCCTGATGGATAGTAAGTTGTGTTTTGAATATATCTGATCCTACTGGGATGTTTCATTGGCCATGCGTCTCCGGCTTTAAGTCAGGACGTCTCTAAGGTGCCTAACAAATGGCGGTGGTTCCCTCCTCCTACATGTATAAAACTGTCCCTCGTTTTATGTGAATAATTTGCGGCGTGAAACACCGGTCCAAAAAATTCTTTGTTCACCTACACTGGACAATCGGCCAGGCATGGCTAATGTCAGGCCACTAACCTTGACCAGTCCGGTTGCCTGTCAAGTCACATCGCATGTATGGTGTCCAGATGAGGCGCAGTTCCTCTTCGATTTAAAAACTCCAATTCCTCTTTTCGGCGCCTATCAAGTCTTACGTCCTTTATATTCAGATAATTTTGTATTCATTTCACGTTTTGATTTTAAAAGCAGCTGATTTCAAGCTGAAATTGCGCTTCTCTTCTGGATGTAACGATTACTTGTACTCAAAAAACGCTTAGCCGGAAATCACATTACACTATGGAGTTGATACCCCTTTGGAGGAGGAAATGACTCGTTTTCCAAATATAAATAAAAAATAAATAGATATGCCGTTCTTCTTGTTAACCTAATTAGATTTAATATGAAATGATTTTTACATGTTTGGGAAAAAATGAAAAGTTGGTAAAGATTTTTGTATGTATTTTCCATAGTATGTTACATTTGTCAGTGGCGCGTAATTGTAACCTACCGTAAAGAATGGCTAGTTAACAAAGTCGGTTTTCTCAGCTTTCTCTAAATTGAAAACCACATCTGCCCCAATTAATATACATTCGAGAGTGTATCAGAGGCCTGGTGAGGTGCCCCTGCCGGTCTCCTTCTGCTTTCCGGTCACATCACCTCTCCTGTATTAACGAAATACGTTTTTAGTTCGGAATTAAGCAATTCTTAAACAACTCCATTCAATTTATTTTTATTTTTGGAGAGGTGAGTATTTTAATGTAGAACCAATTCTTTTAAATTTTATAAATTCCTCTTTGTGTTTTTAATGAGAACTTCCTCCTGTGATACATTGAAATATTGTCTAAAAACGACTGACGCAAATTTGCACATTCTCGACGACATGCTGGCCAATGGTACACAAGCTGTGTGATACACATATCATTCTTCACAAGCACACAGTTTGTGTATTACTGATATAGAACAGAAAATTATGTGGATGTATATTTTGCCACCATATTCCGCTCGTTCACGATAATTTTGATAGTGTTCACCTGAAGTGTCTTATTTTCAGCCCATTACCTAAGATAGAATGGTCAAGAACTGGTGGGTCCATGCCTGTGAGGCGTCACGTGATCAGTGATGACAAGTACACCTTAGAGATTGCCAACGTGACAGAGGCAGACGAAGGGACGTACACTTGTACAGCTGTGCAAGGAGACCTGAGATCTTCTCAGAACATCTTCGTGGATGTGAAATGTGAGTGAGTGAAACACTTTTCTGGATATGATCTGTAAGCGATGAAAACATCAAAATTGTATTTGAACAAAGCATTGTTACCTGCAAGAAAAGTAAATGATTAAAAAATCTATATGAATAAGTGAGAAAAGTTCGCAAAGCACCTCTGTGGAAGATGAAAATGTCATGAAAATAGCTGACTTCAGCCGGGGCATCCTCTTTACATAACCTTGAATATAGGCAGTTCCGGTTCGATCATACAATACGGAGAACAGCAAATTAGCGGGTCTAACGATAACTGCGGTAAAACCGGAATAATATATACTTATTTTATGATACCGAATGATATCTAGGTCATGAACAGCTTCGCGATCAACTTTACAGACATACACCTGAGACGATGTACAAATGAAAACTGAGATTAGCAGAAAACAAAATGAAATTGATAGCCAGAGGACACAACTCATTGCGGGGCCAAAGATAAATGTGAGGAAGCACGGCTGAGCGTGGTTCATTGCATTTGTTCGAGTAGGAGACGTCACTGGGTGCAGCATCAAGAATTTCTGATTTTCTGAAACAGCTAAAATCAAATCCCTTACCTAATAAGTTAAATCAAATACATGCATAACGAAATCAGGTTGTGAGCTCAAATACACAAACCATTTAAAGGCACTAAAATCCAAGCGTATATATAATTTATGGACCGTACAAGAAAAGTTATTAATTAGATCACCTTTGTCGGTGGAAAATGTTCCCAATAATTCCATTTTTATAAGTGTGGAATATTCTCATGAACATCCTTTTTGTGGATGTGGAATGTTCTCATGGACCTCACCTTTGTGAATGTGGAAAGTTCTCTTGGACCTCACCCTTGTGGACCGGAAATGTTCTCATTTACTTCGTCTTATTGGATGTGAATTATTCCCATGAGTCTCATTACGATTTGTTTCTGTTAGCAAATCACCAAGATATGGCTGAAATATTGCCGACGTGGCGTTGAGCCATAATCATTCGTTCACTCATTCATTTTGTTCGAGAAATCCTCACATCAATCCTACATGTACTTTACTCTCAAGCAGGCTGGGGCCTTATAACATTTTCACTGTCAGCCCCGCCCTAGGTAATGGCCACATTACATGCTTTTGTTTTCTTTTGTTTACACTGAAGGTTAACAATGGATCTGTTTTGCGTTTGTCTTCTTTTAGCCAAACCTATCTGGGTGGAGAAGCTGAAATCTGTGATCGTGACGGAAGGGAAATCCGCCATGTTCACATGTGTGGCGAGGTCGGCTATAGGAGAGACGGATACACCGCTGGTACAGTGGTACCAGAACGCCAAGCCTCTCCGAGGTAAGGGTTACAGACCATCTGTTAACCATGCGCCAAATAAGCCACACGTTCAAGCACATGTATCTCTAGGCTTTTGTTGCATTGGCGCCAAGTTGGCGCTATTTCACACGCTTTTGGCGGCCTTTTGTTTTCCAGATCACAAATTCATAAACATTTTTGTGGAACGCTATGTAGAAGAAAAAATAACGAGACTCTATATTAGTGTTTGGGGCAATCTGTTTTTGGGTTAGGATTTCGTTAGTCAAGTGCAGATCTCATAGATAAACTGACATTTTACGAGAGATCCCTATATGCGGGGACACAAGGTTGCGACGTAAAAACCCGCGGGTGGCCTTCGGAAAGAAAACGGATGTGGGGGACAATTTTTGTAGTATGAACTGTACGCCTTGTTCTCATAATCACTCGACTGGCACTACGAATTTGTCGGGATTTCCCTACCTCGGTTATTGTTCTGTCCTTGGTGGAACTTCGTGAATCACAGCCCTCCTAGATCTCTGTCATACGTAATCTTGGGTGGCGTACCCTGGATGTAAAATTGTCTTCCTACAACGTACATTTTGCCGGCGTTGTGGTCGAGAGTCTTAGCATCGCATGAGTAAAAGTTTATTATTTGCTTGCCAACGGTTGGAGGCTTATTCTGGGCACGTCGCTGTCGTACAAGGGGGAATATTTCAGAGTATGAGAAGAAATATCTATGTGTGAAAGTCGTATTTAATCGCCATAGGTTGTAAAACAATAAAAGGTACTAATTTGTGTCGGCACATAATCAGACCTTCTGAACCTAGGCGTCCAACTCGACATTCGTATACCACCAGTCAACCAAAATGGGCGTTCCGGGTCAGCCACCTTTCTCTAAAAGGACAAATAACACAAACTGCAAATGAACTAAGAAAGTCTATAAAATAAACTAGTACCTGAAGGTTTTGAAGAAATCTGATTTTTGTGTAGAACAATTTCAGGATAATAGGGTATAAACTGGCATCAGGAGTTATGTGGGTTGTTTGAATTGCGGTTTTTCTCGAAGCATTGTGAAAGCAATACATGTTTTCCTGTTGATTTGAGCGATCAGAGCTACGATAGGGTCAGTATCTACTAGCGAACAGGAATAATTTCGTTCAAAATGGACGAAACATAGGTAAGTTTGGTAAAGGAAAAAATACAAGACTAAAACTGCCATTGTTTGTCTGCCATACACGAAGTGATGAGAAACTCCAACTTGATCTGTAAGTTGTTATGGTAAAGTTGTGTAGCACTACTGTAAGAGCGTTCTGGATAAAGTCTTCAAAAGTTTTTAAGTCCTGGTCTGAACAAAGACAGCCGTTACTTTGTGTGAATTGAATGCAGAGGTCCGAAAGTCGAGCTTGTAATTACTCAAGCTTATAGAGAAGATAAGACCTATCAGAAGACAAATTATATATTAGTCGGGTTGTTTATTGTTCATATTTGTTTTCACTTAGTGTTTCTAGGTTTTTCATTTGCAAGCCATCAGACTGGTGCAATCCTTAGTGTATGAAGGGTTAAAGGTGTAACTGACCGATTTGACTGTGTACTCTACAGTACACATATGAACAAAACCACTGTTTTTGTCTTGAGCCCCCTTGGTCTCTATTGTGATTTACGGGTTCCACAAACTGAATGTTGAAACTTCAAATGCCGCCAAGAGCTGCGCGGAAATGCTTTTGTTTATGTTATAACGCTAAGGTGGTTTTGGCTGACCTCCATCCCCATGACCTCCCCTTCGCCAAATTACACATAACGAATGCTGTTCTTAGATCATTAAGGCTAACACTGACAAGGTGACAAGAGTACGATAAATGCATATACCGCTGGAAAGAGCCTGTTCTTTTTGCTCCAACGAGAGTAAACCTGCAAAGCTGAGCCTAATTTCGCTATATCTGAGCAGCGCTGAGGGTTGTGTTCCGGGATGTTTGCCTGACGGAAAAGGAAAAAAAGTCCGAATTTAGAATGTAGATCGATTTACCCGCAAACAAATACTCTATTTAATGTTCGCCTGACCCAGTCACTGGAAATGCTGACATACTGTAGCATGGAACAAAAGAGTGCAAGCAGGCAAGATCCAAATGTTATTGTCAAAAATAATTTGAGTCGTCTTTCTTCGCTTAGTTACGCTGTTCTACACAATGATAATGTCCTAATGGACAATCCCCCAAATACATCCCCAAATATAGACGAAAGCACCAAAGAGATTCTAAAACAACGCGGCAGTACACTCTAAGTGTGGGACTACTTCGGTAAATCGGTGACAATTTTCACCACATCATAAATACCCACATAGGTCTCTGTCCGCTTGGCTACCAGATTCCAAAAATATAGTACGGATTCATGCAAAGAGAAATTGTCAACAGTTTTCAACACCCACCAATGTTCTTTTTTAAAAATGGCACTTTATTATACTGTTCATTTCTTCAGTGTAGTCTGCAGGCTCTGTGTTTTTGTTCGATGTTGACAAATTAAGTGTGTAGTTCTGGTGAATCAGAAATTCATTACTTTGCTTTATGCTTTCATTCCTCTTTTTCCATTTCAGCTGGATACACAGGGAAAGTAAGCGTGTCTGGAACAAAGCTCACCGTCGCGAATGTCCTTAAACCTTACGATCTCATGAATATTCAGTGTAATGTCTCTAACAGCATTGGCAATCAGCTGGCGGACGCCTTCCTGAATGTCATAGGTAAGACATGAACGTGTCTAACAGCATTGGCTATCAGCTGACGGACGCCTTCCTGAACGACGCAGGTGAAAGATTAACATTGCTGAACGTCATTCGTAAGATTTTAAAGATGTAGTATATCGGTACAGTGTTACCTGGGAATATCGAGAAAAGAAGAACTCAATGTACCCAAAATGACAGAAATCTAATCTAGTACATGTAGTCCTATTCTTATGACCAGTTAGTCTGAAAATATACACTTGTTCTCCTGATATAACGACATCACATGATGTGTTATTGTTCACTAAAAGTAACTAAAATGTTCGACATATGTTAAAAAATCTCCTCAGTTAAATATTTGCCAATATTCATCCATTTTCAGTTGCTCATTATCATTGCACAAAAACCCTCGTAATACTGATAAGTCGGCCCACCAGTTTTCCTTGAATTCTCCCACAAACAGACCAGCCTTTAGAACAACAACGAACAACTTTCTATGCCCTGTGTCAGGCATGTTCAGTTTCCAAGCACAGCGACCAGATGTATTTCTGCCATCTCAGCATGGGTAATTTTAAAGATTATCACTAATGCAATACATCACCAATACAGATATAAACTAACAGGAATAAAAAAAACAACCAAAAAAAAAGAGAGAGAAAAAAAAGCAATATAAAACAAAATAAGAACAGAAAAGAAAAACAAAAAGATAAAACAAATCTAGCCCACCTGTGTGGTCAAACTTCATTAATGTAGTTTAATGAAATTTCATACCGGGTACCAAACTGTGTACCGCGCACTTAAAAGTCAACGTCGACAAGTTTCTGAAAGGCAGTTGGCCGGGAAAATTAACGTAAATTACAGTAAAATAGTCACGTTTGAAGATTTAAGAAAACAACATGTGGTCATTTTCAGACTTTCTCTAAGAAATGTGTATGCTTTTTCGCCGTAAAATTCCATCATACTGACGCTTTTGTCAAGTAAAAAACCATTCTAAAACGAAGTGAGTGAAAAGAGTGAAAAAACTGTATCTGGAAATTTCCTTCACTGACTTTTTGGAATTATTATTCACCCAACCCCCCCCCCCCAACCCCTCGCACAAAAAATAAACGCAGTCAATTCTTTTGTTTGCATGGGGAACTTCATGGATCGAACTGAACTAGCCCGAAGAACAATGACGTCACACATTACTTTCAGCTGCTAAACAGCCTCTGACCATCATATTTCCATATTAAGTAAGGTACAAGTGTAGTGCTACATGTATATTCAAGCAGAAAGTAAACCTGTAACATCAGAAGCTGTTGAAGAGCTAAAAGGAATGTGTGACGTCATTGTCCTTGAGTCTGTTCCATAAAGTCAACTATACAAGCAAAATATTTCACTACGTTTAATATGATGGAAAAAATCTAAAAAAAAAAACACAAAAGGTATTTTCAGATGCAGTTTTTTATGCTTTTTTCACTCTCCCCAACTTCGCCTCTGAGTGGTCGTTCATTTCAACGTCATAGGGAAGACATTAACCTGTCAAAGAGCACTGGTAATCATTTGTTAGACTCAATCAGCACGTTGTCGTGCGGAACAGCTAGCACTGATCATAAACTGCAAATGTAGTCTTATCACATTACATTTCTTTGTGGCTTCGCCATGTTGAGTGGCATAAATGTACGTGTGGAGGCAGACTCTTTGAAAGAAACTGTAAATGATGGCAAGAAATTAAGTTTTTTAAATAAATACTATTGCGGTTAGTTATTTGAAAATTTCATACTGTTAAGGCCTGATTATAACTGGCGATGTACTCATTCATGTTTGTCTGCATTTTTCTTTAATGTTCACTTTGAACTATCCATCTTTCAGGCTACCAGAATTAAAAATGCTCTGCAAGCGAGGCTAGCAGAGAGCCTACTGATGTGTACTTCATTGATATAAGAGGTTGAATCGTCTCACTGTGAAAAAGACGAAAGAGAAAGAGAGAGTGAAAGAAATAAAAAAATATTTCAGTCAGCTGGTGAAGAATCGGCTGGGCTGATAAAAACAGCTTATGTACCATTGATCTATTAAAACTGCATGATCCTCTGATTTGGTTATGGGGACGCAATTGACCAATCGACAGCGGACAGTTGACCACGCCAACAGGCCAGTGATATCCACATGAAACAAGGGAGCTAACTTTCGTTCAGGCCAGATACTTGAATGAGTCTTCCAGCTTTAAACCACACAGCGTTTCTCTCTCGAGCGACGAGATTCAAGGGATTTTATTTAAAATACGCCAGATTATCAAGTCTGTCAGTAGAAAATAAGCCTTCAAAATGTTTTCTTTTGTGCCTGCTACATGTATAACACATACGATCAAAACAGACGGTGTATTCACAGCATAAAATGTAGACACCTAGGCGATATAGTCATTTGCAGTCAGCCTCGAAGTTTAGTTACTTATTTCTTACAAAACTTGTTTTGTTTAATTGTGTATTACATAGATTTCTTAAATTGAATTTCTCGATGAGCCAGTCATTTTTTTTACTCAGTTTATCCAGATAGAGAAATAATATTTCACAATGTATCTCTGCCAAACATTTAAATATTATTTCTTATAAGGACATGCCAGCCATGAATATGTATTTTCAGTTTAGCATACCGTAACCTTGTACATGTAAAATTAAACTATGTGAAAATGCATACATCTGAAAATTACATGGAAGCACTTTCAGTTTCACCCTCCCATTCAGTGTGACTCACTTACCCTGTTACATTTCACATTTACCCGAACTGGTACAACAAATCGCAGTAGTGACTCACAAGAATGAATTTAAATGCATATTTCCGCATTTTTGTCCGGTTTCGTGACTGGGATAAATGCTAACTCATTTGCAAAACGGCCTGGAAACCCACTATTTAAAAACACCAGTTAGCGTACCAGTCCTCTCCGTCCAAGGCTACATACACTGCTGCGATACAACAGAAAATATTCGCAATGAGATATCATTAAACGCAGGAAAACCTTTGCCATTTATCATCGGATGCGTGGATACGCGAGAAGAAATTTTCGACAATCTTGTCGCTCTATTTTTTTTAAATATCTTGACACGTTTTTAGGACATCTATGCGATTTTCTACATTTTGACTAATCACTCCCTGTGCCATAACACGGACTATGTAGTATTACCTCACTGAGTGTCTCCCTGTTCTGACTGAGGTTAGAGATAAACTAGGAGACTTAGCCGTCGATAGGTCAATTGCATGTGCCTACACGGTATTTTCTTTACCTAATTTTGCCCAAGTCATGGTGCTAGGGGGAGTTTGACCGGTTACGTGTGAGCATTTACAACCGTGACATTGGCATGGCTGTTCTGGTTTTACTTTCTGTGCTGTAGTGTTTTATATTACTAACCCGCATGTAGAATTGTTGCATGATATTTATACTTTATTATTGACAAAATAAGAAATTCAGAAAGAGCACAAGTGTTTTAAAAACGAAGGTTATAAGGATGGAATTTTGATATATTATATATAAGACTACCATGTTTATCTTGTCACTGCGCAAGGAAACTGGCAAAGGTGTATAGGGTTTGCACGTGGAGATATCTGTTTTAGCAAGGCTGTACCGTAAAGTAGAAGGCACTCCTAGACGACAAACCTTATCCTCTGGTGTCATGAAAGAAAGCCTGAATCCAGACAGACAGACAGACAGGCAAATGATGATATATAACCTTAAATACATTAACCGACCGTGTTTCTCCAAATTTCAGACAGAACCACACTGGACGTGAAGCCCGAGCCAACTTACTTTCTTAATCCAGGAGAATTGTTGAAAGTGCCCATTCTGGCGGTGGCCGACCCTCTGTACCACCGTCATCTTACCTACAGCTGGTCCAAGAATGGCCAGGCCGTCAGCAAAAACCCTGCCGACCCAGTCTACGTAGACGTGTCGAACACGTTGATCATCAACGCGACAGAGTTATCGGGAGAGCAGGAGTTTGCGGGCCTCGTGGGTAACTACAGCTGCCTAGTGTCGATTGGACTGGAGAGAGGCGAGGGCGACGTGGGCGTATACACGGTTATCTCCAATAAGGAAGCAAATGAATCCGGTATATACAATGTTTGATATGTTTCCTGTAATTAATTATTTGGGAGTTTTTATCCCGAAATAAAGAATGTGTATATATCCCAGAGTCCCTTAAAGTGGTCCCATACTGAAAAACGCGAGAGTTTTTTTTCCCTAAATACCTGTCTACATACGACGATTGTTTTCTTCAACCATAACCTATAATTTTATATACTTCCTTATTCCATTGGTTGTTAGTGTTATTGCTCGTTTTGGAAACTGTATGGTATCGCGATTTTTGACTCGGACGCCAATTTTGTTTGGTGGTTGGTAAACGAATACCGTTTAGACTCATATGTCCACAATGCTTTTCCGTAGGTCAAATAATGTTATGTGTTAGTAGTGTATCGTTTTAGCTTCGAAGCGTGTCTGATTTTCTTCTGTGAACCCTTCTTCATTATGTAGAGCTGCGTGGAGCCGCAATTCTCATAAGAAAATGACACGCGTCGAAGTTAACATGATATACTACCTGGGTTTAAGCCACGCGTATACAGCTGTCAGGCTGGGGGATAGAACTTGGCATTTTTTACAGTGATTAAAATGGGAATAAAAATTGAGGAGCTTCCATAGACTTCTTGGACCATGTCGGTCAGGTTGGAGCACAGTGACGTTACTTATTCTCTTACGCTACTAAACATCCTCTGATTGCTCTATGTCTACGTTCTGAGTGAATAAGTATATAGTGCAACACCTGTATCTTTATTTAATGTGGAAATAACAGTTACAGCATGTTTCCTTAGCAGCAATAAAGTATTTGTGACGTCACTGTGCTTCAGCCTGTTCAAAATGGTGCAAAAAGTCTATTGTAGCACCCCACTTTTAATTCCCATTTTAATCCTTGTAAAAGAAAAAATAATGGAGGCCTTCTCCGGAATCAGCATTTTTATATGATGCGTACTTTGCTTAAACTTTGTTAATGAGCTTTTACAATAAATTACAATATCATTGGCACACATTTACAGGCGCTTCAAAGCTGTCAATGCTGGTCGTAGATAACACAATGCAAAACGCAGAACACATTGTATGAGGATGGGTGGAATATCAGGAATTGTCAGATCTTCAACAGTGTTCTTTTAACACGTATTCCACACTCGTTGGACGGATTTTTGTTATCTCAAGCTGACTTGTCGTGATGTTACATCTTTTGAGTGGTTTTCTTTCTATGAAAAATGCCCACGTTTATATGCAGAGCAAACCTAACTTTATTTGTTTTAGACAAGCAACTGCCTACTGAATGTAAACGTGTGAACGTAAATTCGTGAAGGAAAAACGAATATGATTTACATGATTTATCTAGTCCCAACATGGTGGCGCCTCGTTTAAGGACATCATACCCAATCGTTACATGATTCTAAACCACATGATGGTTGCACGTGATCGAGTGACCTTACCGGTTGACCGCTGAAAGGAGTCCGCCAGAACAAAATGGCTTCTATGTATCTTAGGGCTGATGTGTCGACGTAGGCCTGATGAAGGAAGTAAGATTAGTTGTATTCTAAAATGAGTAGTTAATGTGAAAGCAAATCTGGGAGCATATTCACCAGATCTCAGAGCTTGTCGGACATACGACGGACGCAAGAATATTTCACTTATACGACGACGGCCAGCACTATGGACATTATGGACTTGAATTCCCAACGACCGCAATATTTGAATGCTTCTGTGTCGTTACACTCCGCTAGCGTGCAAACCAACTGAGTCACGGAGCCCCCCCCCCCCCACCGTGGGTGTATAACGCATATGACAGGTATAATGTGTGTGACATTAATGATGTGTGTGATATGCATGGTTTGTGTGACATTAATGATGTGTGTGACGTGCATGGTGTGTGTGTCATTAATGATGTGTGTGATATGCATCTTGTTTGTGATATAATGATGTGTGTGACATGCATGGTGTGTGTGACATCCATGATAAGAGTAACATGCATAATGTGTGTGATATACATGATAAGAGTGACATGCATAATGTGTGTGACATACATGATAATAGTGACTTCCAACATGTGTGTGACATCTATGATAAATGTGACATGCATGATGTGTCTGACACCCGTGATATTTGTGACATCCATCATGTGTGTGACATTCATGATAAGTGTCGTGCGCATGACGTGTGTAACATCCATGATAAATGTTTTGTCTGTAATGTATGTGACAGACGTTTGTGACATCCATAATGTGTGTGGCAACAATGATGTGAGTGACATCCATAATGGGTGTGACATCCATGATTTGTCTGACATTCATAATGTGGGTGACATCCTTGATGTGTGTGACATCCATGATATGTGAATGATATCAATGATGTGTGTGACGGATATGTGTGAGATCCATGATGTGTGTAACAGATGTGTGTGACAAGCATGATTTGTGTGACATCCATGATGTGGGTTACTGTGTGTGTGACAAACATGATGTGTGACACCCAAGATATCACGATTCGTCTCCTAAGTTGAAACCATACAAGCACTACTTGCATAGTACTATGATATGTGCAACATATGACAAATACTGTTATGTGTAATAGATGTGACATATGGGGTACAAGATATGTATTGTATACATTTGACATAGTAGGCAGCTGTGATATGTAGGATGTATACAGCTGAGACTGAGTTCAAATCCAGCTCATGTTGGCTTCCTCTCCGTACATGGGAAGGTCTGCCGACAAACCTGCGGATGGTCGTGGGGTTCCCCCGACCACCATAACTCTGGCCGCCGTGGTATAAGTGGAATATTCTTAAGTACGACATAAAACACCAATCTGCTATACGAATAAATACAGATGAGGTACTGTATGTATTGTCATTACATGTTTGATGTATGTGGGGACAATGTGTATGATAGGTGGAACATGTATGACAAGTAGGATGCTTCATGTATGACAAACACATGTAGCATACGTGTCATATGTCTGATAAATGCAGATAGGATATGTGTACGAGTGACAAGTATATGTCGGCTTTGCAGGATATGTGTCACACGTTTGAGGATCATCTATAGGATATGTATCACAAGTGTCACATCTGTGACCATTATCTATGTGTTTTGTGCACGGCAAGACTGATGATACAGGGTAAGGGTTCGTGTGGCTACTTGATCCGAGCGCAGAGTTTGTAGAGGAAGCTTTTTGAGTGGAAGCGTTTTAGGGAAACCCTCACGATGGAGCCTATATAGTCTTGTCAGACACAACTAGGTAACACAACGTGCAGAGTGGAAACTGTGCGCTGAGGTTGCCACTAACTATGCCCGTAACCTTTATAAAACTATATAGCTTTATAGATAAACCTGTGGACAAAGTGACTACAACGACAAGGGGTTAAATAACAAGAGAGGAGTTCTTTAATATATACTTACTACTTATACTTACTATGTGCCGCTGTCCCTGGTTCAAAGTGGAGAGAGAGCGACCGCCAGCCAAATCAAGTCAATCCCAGTTGAATTTGGTGAAGTCCGAAAGCAGAGGGTATCTCCAAAGGAGAGAAGTTATAGTCTTAGATCGGGGGTATCAGGAAGCACAGTAACGTAGCGTTTGAGTGGCCAAAAGACTTCTGCTTCTCCTTTTAACTGAAACTGGGGGATTCGCTTATATAGCAGTGAACAAGTAAATCTTTTGTTTCTAAATTACCGGTCGTAAATTTTGAAGCCGGCGTTATCTCACTTAATGTATCGTCTGGAGGTGCTCTCTTTCCTCCTTTGGGTAACATTAATGGGGACCAACGGCGAGAACCATTTTTGACACATGTGTGGGAATTTCAGCTTGGGCCATGATGTAGCGTTGTCCCATCTGGACAATCAGCCACGCCAAACGAACTTAAACCCGACCGTGAATTTAATCACCTTGTGTGGGCCTTAAGCTTACGCGGTTCCTAACCCGGACATATGTAATCACGACATGTGCCTCGTAACATTATCCCCCCACTCGAAAAAGCACGTGACCTCACGTGTTATTAAGTTTAGAAGATGGCCCGGATGAAAATCCCTCAATGTGTTTACATGAAGTGGAACTAGATAGAACTAAAGTACAATTGCTACAGCACGACGTCAAACATGATTTGAGGAATTATTTATCGTACACAAATAGAAAATCGATTACAACACCAAACAATGAAGCGATTACAACATTGATCAGACATGATTTGAATCGATTACCACATCAAACAGTTCGTTAGCTACGTGGAAGAAGATAAAATGTATTTAACACGGAAACAATCTAAACGAACATCGCATGGGAACATGCATTTATCACAAGAGCACACATATATATATATATTTTTTCTAATAATGGCTGCGAGTGAAGTCGTCATATCTCTTCCATTATCATGGGTGATCGAAAGGCTTGCGGCACGTCTCCTGGCTGGATGAAGGTAGGGCATACATCGCGAGGAACATAGATTCAAGGCTCGGCGCATCCCCTCGCTGATTCGGGCGACTCTGTAACTATCGAAGAGCAGTATCAGGCACGTAGAACGCAACATTCCAAGATTAAGGAGGAGTGAATGTTTACCATATAGTTATATGCCACGGTTACAGTTCTTGAGAATAAAGTTTGGATGCCCACTTTGTATAATTGTCACTGATGTCACGTGTCTAGCAAGTGATTGGAGATAGTCTAACCGATTTACCAAGGCATGATCTACACTTAGCCGTCGCAGGTAGAGTCATTACTCTCGCGCTGTGGTCGTCACCAGGCGGCTTGATAAGGTTAGCTGAAGGAAGGTCGCTTGCAGAGAATTCAAATACGAGATGACACACTGTGACATGATACAAAACAACCTGGAAATTCACCTACCTAGAATTAGCTACCACGCAAATATACTTGAACCTATGGACCATGGATTCCAAGATACAGTTTGGAATACCACATTCCGTGCGATTTGTGGGGTTTCAGAATCTCCATCGATAACATGAGGCTGCAAAGGACTTACATAGCGAGTTAGTACAACGAATGACAACAATAAGGATCCCGGGAATGAACACATGGAGTTAATTCAATTCACACGTCAACCATCTTCATAGGGACGGACTGGATGTACCTATTTAGGAGAATGTATAGGTTAGCTCGGTATGGAGAGTGCAGTATATGCCGCACTCTCCCATATTCTATCACCGACATGTTTGAATAATACTCCTAGTCGTGTTTGACGACTATGCGCTCCGACTAGGTCCATTATAACAAACACAGGGATGTAAAACACAGTGATCAGCATCTGGAAGTAGACAGTTATTTATCCTTAGCATGAAAATTATCAATAAGAGACTGATCCAAAATGTGTGACTCGGGTTCCCAAGTATTGTGTTTGGGACCATATCCTGCCCACTTGATCTTATAATAGTTAACTCCTTTTACCTTCTTGTGACGTAAAATCTTTTCCACTGTCCATATGTCATCGGTTACATCGGTGCTACCCTCTGGTGATGATTGTGTATTTGGGTTCGGATTTGCTGTAGGACAGTCCTCGGTGTTGATACCAGAACCTATTTGTCTAGTATCTGGATGCAAACAAGGCTTGAGGCGATTAGAGTGAATAAGGGTACCCAACATTCTACCGTTAATCCGCCTTAGGCGATATGTGCAATTACTGGGCATAGATTGCACTATGAAGGGTCCTTCCCATGGATGGGACAGGTTTTTAACTAGGTCCTCTCCGGACTTTTGGGTTAAGTAACCACACTAAATCACCAACCTTGTAGGGTGGAGGCCTAGCGTTCCTGTCATAGTTCTTTTTCATACGGTCTTTAGAAATTGACAAGTTAGCTCGTGCCAGTGTTTGGGCTATTTGTAAGTTAGCTTTAATCTCATCCAAGCATTCACTGAATGATAGTGGGTTAGAGTCTTTACTATGTAAATTAGCATCTATCGGTAGGTTAGCCTCACGGCCATACAACACATGAAAGGGAGTGAGACCTGTACTTTCAAGGGCAGGGGACGTTCTGTGAGCGAACAAAATGGATGGTATGTAGGTATCCCAATCGTCCTGTGAGTCGTTTGTAAACATTGAAATACCAGTTACCAGGGTTCCGTTGAACTTTTCCGTAAGGCCATCAGTTTGGGGATGGAAAGGGCTTGTTTTTACATGCTTGGTATTAAACAACTTACACAACTCTTGGACAAGGCGCGAGAGAAAATTTGTACCCCTGTCGGATAATAACACCTTGGGTGACCCATGGCGACATATTATCTCATTATAAAAGACTTTGGCAATTACAGGCGCCTCAATTGACGGGACGGCGAAGGCTTCCGGCCAACGCGTCATGTAATCCGTAATTACGACAATATACTTATTACCTTGAGTCGTTGTGGGTAGTGGGACAACACAGTCAATAGCGATTCGGTCGAATGCACCTCTACGGGAGGTAGGGGATTTAGAAGAGCTTTGCGACAATATTTAGGTGTCTTCCTAGTATTACACTTAGTGCAAGTTTTAACCCAATGTTCAGTGTCAGCATACATGCCGTGCCAAAAGTAACGTCGTTTAATTTTCTCATAGGTCTTACTAATGCCAAAATGACCACCAGTGGGATCGTCGTGATAAGCGCATAATATCTGTTTCCTTAGTTGGTTTGGAACAACTAATAACAGCCCTTTCGAATTGGCTGGACTTTTGTCAGATATGGAAATGCGATGAAGGATACCATCCGAATCCAGAACATAGTGATCAGCTGTTAGCAAAATAGTTCTAGCATCGGCATCTTTTGACGGCAGCTGCTTGTTTTCTAAGTATGCTATTAGCATGGAGGTTGTCGGATCTTGCCTTTGAAAGTCAGAGAGCTGAGCCAAGGGGAGATCCAAGGCATTGATACTGACTTCTTTAGCTGTGGATTTGATTACCTCAGATGATTTAAAAGGAATTCTAGACAACCCGTCGGCATTTTCATGAACTCTACCTGCTCGATGAACTACTGTAAAGTCGAAATCCTGGAGAGCCATAGCCCAGCGTGCTAATCTTCCAGAAGGTTCCTTAAGCTCCAGAAGACATCGGAGGGCGCTATGGTCGGTTATTACAGTGAAATGCCTACCATACAGATAAGGCCTGAAATACTTGATACCGGCTACTACAGCAAGTGCCTCTTTCTCGGTAATGCTATAATTTTTCTCATGGATGGTTAGCGGCCTACCTGCGTATGCTACTACAGCCTCTTTTCCATCTTTGTCCTGAGCTAGAATCATACCTATTCCTAAGTCACTAGCGTCTGTACAGAGTTTAAAGGGCTTGGTGAAGTCGGGAAAGATTAACACAGGAGGGTTACTTAGCGCAAGCTTTAGGTTTTCAAAAGCTTCCTGGCATTCAGCAGACCACATAAATGGTTTGTCCTTCTTTGTGAGCTCATTTAGAGGAGCAGCTATGGCCGAAAATCCTTTCACAAATTTCCGATAGTAATTAGCCAAACCTGTGAAACTTCTAAGTTCTTTAAGGTTCCTGGGCCTTGGGTACTCATTGATAACCCTGCATTTCTCTGGATCTGGACGAATTCCATCTTTAGATACCACATGACCCAAATACTTTACCTCTCTGCAAGCAAAATTGCACTTTTGAGGCTTCAGCCTTAACCTGGCCTCCTTAAATGGCTGGAATACCGCTTCCAGATGTTTAAGATGATCTTCAAAACTCGGAGAGAATACAATTATATCATCGATATAAATGAGGCAGATATCATAGGTTAAACCTCGAAGAACACTTTCCATAACTCGTTGGAATGAACTGGGGGCATTTGTGACTCCAAAGGGAAGTCGGGTAAACTGATAAAGACCCGAGTGTACTATGAAGGCAGTTCTATCTGCAGTCTGAGGATCCAACTCTATCTGCCAGTAACCACTTCTAAGGTCCAAAGTACTAAAGTAAGCAGCGCACTTACCTGAGATTGCTTGGAATGATTCTTCCATCCGTGGTAACGGATATGAATCCTTGTATGTGACAGAGTTTAATTTCCTATAGTCCACACAGAAACGTATAGAGTTGTCGGGCTTTTTAACTAACACTACTGGACTTGTCCATGGAGACTGACTTTCCTCAATTACATCCTGGTCTAGCATCTTACGTAGGTGATCATCTATGACCTGTCGCTGAGCTGGGCCCACTCTGTAGGGCCTTTGTCTAATGGGGGCGTGGTCACCCGTCTCTATCCTATGCTTAATTGTTGAGCTTTTAGATAATTCTGAATCATTATTTGCGAACACATCTCTGTAATCCATCAACAACTTCTCAAGTTTGCCCTTTTGGTCTGTGTCCAATTCAGAATTACTTAAGTCAACCGCAGGAGGGTCATTAAAGGGATTAAAGGGATTACAGTTACCACCTGGGGAAGAAGGACTATCTAGCGAGATAGCGAGATTCACCTGCTCCGCAGGGGACTCTACACTAGGATAAACATTAAACTGATCTGCTGAAAATGTTCCCAAGTTCAGTAAGTCTCTTATGTGAACTGATTCCCCGCTGGGATTTAAAATTCTGATAGGGATAAGACCATTAACAACGGTGACTAAAGCTCGGGCTCCAATTACGCCCTTCTTACCGTATAAATCTTCATTAGGCTCGAATAATCCAGAACATCCCTCAAGAAAACCATTGTGGACTTTAGCCATAAAAACAGTTTGGGAATTTGCATTTAATTCGACATGAGTGAAGGCGCAAACCTTGCTTGCACCGGTTAGATTATACTTCTTTTGTAGCTTAACAATCTCCGAACCTCGAAGTTGGAACGTTCCCTCATCAAAATTAATGTGACCACCATAGGTAGACAAGAAATCAGTACCTAATATGACTTCACATGTCAAATCAGCTACGACATATACCTTATGGAGAACATGTAATTTACCGATCTCTAATGGTAAGGACAGTGTGCCTAATATCTTGATAACAGATGCATTAGCAGAAACGACGGTAGGCATGTCAGAAGCTGTAAGAGGGAGCATTCTTAGCGTTGGGTCCCTAAGTCTAAACTCATTTTGAATAACACTTACTCCAGCACCTGTATCTATAAGAACAGAGACAGTTGAGTCACTAACCTTAGCACGAACAGAGCTAGCTAATTGAAGCTAAAATTACCTTCTTGGTTTCAGTTACATTTTCCGAATCCACAGGTATGTCGACATCGGCTGGTTTAACAAATGACGGCTCGGTGTGACGTCTGTGTTTCTCGAAGAGATCAACACAACTGTGTGGAAGCCGTGGGTTGTAACTGAGCAACGTTGTAACCAATTCCTTTCCAACATTTACAATAACAATAAACACAATGATAATAAAACTCAACAGATGAACAATGGCATTAGAGAGCAGATTCGAGTTAGAATCACCTATCGTCCCACAGTCAACACGGTCACCTTTCAGTCCGTTTGAATTTACATCAATAGGCAAAAGTTGCACGGTGCCTTTGTTAATAGTGGCTGTTGCAGGGGATTTGGGGACGCTAGCATCCGTTTGGATACCTACTTCTTTAAAGTTTCTCTCGGAGATGCTATTTCCAAAACTACATTTATTTTCAAAAGTGATTTTACATGGGGAAATATGATTAAAATTAGAATCACTCGAATCTCTTAAAGAAGAATGCTGAGGTTCTGGTGGAGATCTAGGATTTAGCTTAACCCGGGCGGATTTGCCCCTGATGGCTAAACTAGCCGTTGTACTTATCCTAGGTCTGGGAGATGTAGTATTATTACTAGCATTGAGTTTCGAGTCTGAAATGTTTTGATTAGAATTTGGAAATCGAACTCTTCCTACCTGAAGTTCACTATCTTCCCAGTTATAGTGAACTTCCTCTAGTTTAAAGGCACGTTACTCGAATTGTTAGGCTGCAAGGATTGTCGTCTGGCATTGTTTCTCTTTCTTTTTCGACAATCGTTGATTACATGGCCAGGAGTTTTACAATAATTACAGAATGGTTTAGTTTTTGTTTTCTCGGGGCAGTCCTTCGCCATGTGGCCTAGTCGGTGGCACGATTTACAAATAGGGGTGCCATCGACGGCTCGAAAACGGTCGAAATCATTTAAATTTGAGGAGGTGCGGCTATCAGGCTGAGACTTTGCGATTGGTTGCTGCTTCGCAGCTTGCGAATTTAAGGCAGCAATGCTGACGGCGCTTGGATAGGCACTCTCAGCCAATCTGGCTTTGTTTAGCGCATCTTCTAAATTTTCCGGTTTTTGAAAAATTACATGGGGCCTTAGAAAAGGGTTAAGTCCCTGCATAAAGAATGATAAGGTCTCAACATCCGATTTCCTAGCTCTTTTACATAGATGTGTAATATCTGTTATAAATTCCTCTAGCGGCTCGTTCATCCTCTGTTGTCTAGCATAGAGCGCACTGTCTCTCGCCCAACGCATTTCGGACCGTTGAAACGGTTTGTGAACGAATCTACCAATTGTCCGAAATTTTGTTTCACTGAATCCGATAATCCAGAGTAAAAACATTGCGCAGGTCCGCTTAAATACATTTTAAAAATGTTCGACCTTTGGGCGTCTGACCAGCCTAAAACATCGGCATAGGTTATGAAATGATCTAGAAAGGCTTGAAAATCGTCATCAGGTTTACCTGTGAATGATTTTGGGGCTGGTACACCATTTGGCCCAGGCGAAGTATACCCTCTAGAATTAGAGCCTGCAATAGATGATAGTATCCTAGCCGTTTCCGAATTTTGATGTGCCAAACTGGTAAGAACGGTAGAAATTGGCTGTAGGATTTGTTCGATATCTGGGTTGGAATTGGCAGCCGAATCAGAAGTAATTTCAGTCGATGTTGGTGATCCCCCGGATCTAAGACTATATCCTAATGGAACTCCCTGAATACCCTGGTTTCTGTTGCTTTGGGCCATTTTTCTCTAAGTTACAAAAATTAAAAACACTTATCTTAGAACTGTATACCAGAAATTTATCGATGTGTCACTTTGAAACAAACCACGCTCTGCTACCAATTGATACGGGGTAAGGGTTCGTGTGGCTACTTGATCCGAGCGCAGAGTTTGTAGAGGAAGCGTTTTGAGTGGAAGCGTCTTAGGGAAACCCTCACGATGGAGCCTATATAGTCTTGTCAGACACAACTAGGTAACACAACGTGCAGAGTGGAAACTGTGCGCTGAGGTTGCCACTAACTATGCCCGTAACCTTTATAAAACTATATAGCTTTATAGATAAACCTGTGGACAAAGTGACTACAACGACAAGGGGTTAAATAACAAGAGAGGAGTTCTTTAATATATACTTACTACTTATACTTACTATGTGCCGCTGTCCCTGGTTCAAAGTGGAGAGAGAGCGACCGCCAGCCAAAACAAGTCAATCCCAGTTGAATTTGGTGAAGTCCGAAAGCAGAGGGTATCTCCAAAGGAGAGAAGTTATAGTCTTAGATCGGGGGTATCAGGAAGCACAGTAACGTAGCGTTTGAGTGGCAAAAAGACTTCTGCTTCTCCTTTTAACTGAAACTGGGGGATTCGCTTATATAGCAGTGAACAAGTAAATCTTTTGTTTCTAAATTACCGGTCGTAAATTTTGAAGCCGGCGTTATCTCACTTAATGTATCGTCTGGAGGTGCTCTCTTTCCTCCTTTGGGTAACATTAATGGGGACCAACGGCGAGAACCATTTTTGACACATGTGTGGGAATTTCAGCTTGGGCCATGATGTAGCGTTGTCCCATCGGGACAATCAGCCACGCCAAACGAACTTAAACCCGACCGTGAATTTAATCACCTTGTGTGGGCCTTAAGCTTACGCGGTTCCTAACCCGGACACATGTAATCACGACATGTGCCTCGTAGCACTGATCTCTCATCTCCCATTCCACAAGAGCACAAATGGAGTTTTACTTTGAGTGTCTTAACGATAGCTTGTAGAGAGAATGAAATTGCAGGATGACACAAAACAGACTGCAAAGCGTTCGTCTGCTTTTGTTTATAGCTTAACCTGATCAACTTTTGATATTTCTGTTATAGAATTTACCCGGACAGAACCACCCACTACTCCAACAACGGTCTTCCCTGATGGTAAATATGGCGCCAGTTGTGACGGAAACTGTGACTGCTCTGGCGGCACACCACAATTAATTTCCCATTTAGTTACACGTTAACGTTTGGTCTCAGAGCACTGTCCCTAAATCTGCAAGCCCGAAACCCTCCGGGTCTGATAGTCTTTATCCCATGAGAAACACTAGTTAAATTCCTGATAGGGCATGTGTAGTGTCTTATACAATGTACACGTTGTAAATGTACCAGTGAGTAAGGTACGAGTGAAGGGTCTCCGCCATGCTTGGCAACAGTGAGGGATGTACACGTACACTTGTACTGATAACCAGGATACATCTTGCCTCATCTGCGGAGATGTGCATACAAAACAGCATTTACGTGAGTTGTTTTGGTGGCCTCAGACGGAGATACAAGTCCTTAACGCTGTCAGAAATTGTTCTGTTTTTCAGATGAATGACAAAACTAGTATTTGTCACAACGGTCCGATGCAACCTGTGCCACTGGAGCTTTATTTTGAGTGTCCTATCGACAGCTTGTAGAGAGAACGAAATTTGCATGATGACATAAAACAACCTGCATAGCGTTCGTCTGCTTTTGTTTATAGCTTAACCTGATCAACTTTTGATATTTCTGTTATAGAATTTACCCGGACAGAACCACCCACTACTCCAACAACGGTCTTCCCTGATGGTAAATATGGCGCCAGTTGTGACGGAAACTGTGACTGCTTTGGCGGCACACCACAATTAATTTCCCATTTACAAACATGTTAACGTTTGATATCAGAGAACTGTCCCTAAATCCTCGGGCCTGATAGTCCTTGTCTCATGAGAAACACTAGTTAAATTCCTGATAGAGCATGTGTAGTGTCTTATACAATGTACACGTTGTAAATGTACCAGTGAGTAAGGTACGAGTGAAGGGTCTCCGCCATGCTTGGCAACAGTGAGGGATGTACACGTAGACTTGTACTGATAACCAGGATACATCTTGCCTCATCTGCGGAGATGTGCATACAAAACAGCGTTTACGTGAGTTGTTTTGGTGGCCTCAGACGGAGATACAAGTCCGTAACGCTGTCAGAAATTGTTCTGTTTGTCAGATGAATGACAAAACTAGTATTTCTCACAACGGTCCGATGCAACCTGTGCCACTGGAGCTTTATTTTGAGTGTCTTAACGATAGCTTGTAGAGAGAACGAAATTGCAGGATGACACAAAACAGACTGCAAAGCGTTCGTCTGCTTTTGTTTATAGCTTAACCTGATCAACTTTTGATATTTCTGTTATAGAATTTACCCGGACAGAACCACCCACTACTCCAGCAACAGTCTTTCCTGATGGTAAATATGGCGCCAGTTGTGACGGAAACTGTGACTGCTCTGGCGGCACACCACAATTAATTTCCCATTTACTCACACGTTAACGTTTGGTCTCAGAGCACTGCCCCTAAATCTGCAAGCCCGAAACCCTCCGGGCCTGATAGTCCTTGTCCCATGAGAAACATTAGTCAAATTCCTGATAGGGCATGTGTAGTACCTTACACGTTGTAAATGTACCAGTGAGTAAGGCACGAGTGAAGGGTCTCCGCCATGCTTGGCAACAGTGAGGGATGTACACGTACACTTGAACTGATAACAAGAATACATCATTTACACTCTCTACGTGTTTGTCCTTTTCTGAAATACTACAGTGTGACCGATGAAATTTTTCGCAAATTTGACAAGCTGACAGGGGCCAAACCCCCCAGTGAGATATTGGTGAGCCCTGATTTATCACTACTTTTGCCTGATGTGCATTCACCTCCATTCCCCGAAGAAAAGATAAATTTATACCTGGAATGAAAGTTTGAAGCTGCTCCTACAAAATGATACCACCCATGAAGGAGAAAAAATGAGAAAGGGAAGCCCAGGGGAGCAAAAGAAAATATCTCTAAAAATAGAAAGGAAGTAGCTTCGTCCCTCCCAACCCGGAAGCATTAATTGCGGTGTGCCGCCCTCTAACAGAGAAACGAACGACTGTGACTGCCTGTTTATCTCTCTGTAATACCATATATAGGGAGCAGGGCTGTCAGACAGGTGACAAACACCCACGTAAGGTGATCTTCTTACCTTGGTCAAATCGTTGATAATATGTGTGCTTTGTCGCTTAGGATAACATCTTGCAGAACGGCATGTCACTAGCATAGCATTTTCATTGACGATGTTGATTATTGTTATTTTCTTTTTGTGGATGCTTATATATCAAAACATCATAACATAAAACATGTGTACGGTGATAAAATTCACAAAATGCAGACTCATTCCAACGAGGATGTTATTTATTATTATATCAATCCAATACATGTGAGCTACAGGCCTTCTTGTTTTCCGTTAGGCCTAACGATTGCCATCTCAGGTCTTTGTGTCGTCTCGTTGCGGAGAACCTGATGGCGGAACTCTTGGAAAGTCTGAAAACACTCCAAAGGCAATCAGCTGAAAACAACGAAACCTAAATGGTTTAATGATTCACACGACTTTGTTTACACGGAGAGCAGGAAATACTCTTCAGCAAAATTACCGCATTCATGTTGTTGATATTTTGACTTCAGCATTGCACCGTTGTCCAGAAGAATCTTTGTATGTCAAGACAGCACGAGGTTTTGGGACAAGAGGAAGATTTCACCAATTTTAAGTCAAAGAATATTCTTAGGGAATCTACTTCTATGTCTTGAGAATTTTAAACCATTTAACCACTGTTATGCACATTTCAGATCTGCCGTCCTCGCTTTTTCAAGCTTTACATCCATTTGTCTTTTATCTATCTATCTATCATCTCTTTGTTTCTAGGGCTGGAATCAGATGTTGGGTCTTGCAAATCAACAGGATACCTTGTCGCTGTCATTGTGCTGTCAATCCTCTGTGTGACTTTACTAATAAGCCTCATAATGGCTACCCTGAACTGGAGAAGGCTTCAGGTTGGGCTCAAAGAAGAGATACAAGGTCGATATGTCACCTACAAGGTTAGTATGTTAGGGTATTCAATTATTTATTTAATAGGTATTTTAAGCCATACTCTAGAATATTTCACTTATACCACGGCGGCTAGCATTATGGTATGAGGAAACCAGGAAGAGCCCGGCGGAGGCCAACGAACAAACGCTGGTTGCTTGTGGACCTTCCCCGTACTGTCGAAGAGGAATTCGCCATGAGCTGGACTTAAACTCACAGCAACCGCATGGGTGAGAGTCTCATGGGTCATTGCGCCAGGATAGCGCGGTAACCATTTCTGTCACTGCGGGCTATTGGAGATATTTATTGGAAATTGAGAACGGTATTTTTTCTTCTTGGTACATCAGAAATATATTTCGAAAATTCATTAAAGTTTTAAAGAGCTGAAAAAAAGAAATTCATCTTTATAATATGTCTGAGTGGGACGTCATGTCTGGCGTCTTCGGCATGATGTTCCTGTGGTGGCTTCACTTTGGCGACATGGACTCTCCCCGCCACAAGAAGACACAGAATATATACGCTCCAAGGACTCCTCATCGTACAGACATCCTTGTCACAGACATCTAATACAGAAATTAAATGAATGACAAAGCTATAAAAACCGTAAGGTTTAGCAGAATATTTGTCATTGGACAAAGTGTACATGTGTAATGATTTCTGTCTGCTAGGACACACAAGTGTGTACATATGTAACGATTTCTGCCGTCTGGAACATACAAATGTAGTTGTGTAACAATATCTCTCTGTTAGAAGACACAGCTGTGTAGGCCTTCAACGATTACTGTATACTATAACACGCAAGTGTATACATACGTAATCATGTCTATTTTCTAGAAAATATTTTGTCAGTGTATGCGTTTGGTTACGTGAAACTCGACCAGTGGTAAGTGCTGAATTCGAAGGTGCTTTATATTTTGTTTTCGCTGGTATGTAACGGCATGTTAAAAATGTACTGTAATAGGTTATAGCCAGCGAGCGTTGTTGTCGTAGTAGGTGGAAAAACTCACCGCCCTTTGCCAGCAACTTGACAAACCTTCTGACTTAGAACCGACAATCTAAGTCAGCTGTAAATCAGCATGACATGTCCAAAAATACTGACATGTCCTAAAAGGTGGTTTGACTCTTCTGTTCGCTGACGCGTGTTTTAATTATCTTCTCTTCTGCTGGTGTAGCGCCCTTTTCAATTTATGGGTAGAACAAAACGCGTACAGCTTATAGGACACGATCAGCATTCATTTGGGTTTCCGATACTCCACGTGACGTATGTGTATAGAGCAGACAACCAGAACTACATGGTATCTTAAGTTGTTCAAATCTACGCCCTCCAATCGGAGTCTACTCTACTTTGTGTTTGGAGGTTTTTCACAAAGCTGACAAGAAGATGTGATTTCCATTACACATAAACAACCCTATAACTGTTTAAAACCCATGAAAATGCCGTTTATTCTCCAATTTGTCAGGACTGCTTCAAAAAAAAAAACCCCAGAAAAAATAGTTCAGTGTGTGTTTGCGTCGCATATATTGAAGTAATCACACTCTAAATACGTATATTTATAACTTTTAAACAGTACATAACGGCGTCCCACGGTCGTCCTTAATACAATAAGTTATAATACAGCTATCGTGTATTTTACGTGTATTTATAACTTTTACACAGTAAACAACGGCTTCCCGTGATCTTCGTTCATACAATATTTCATAATAAAGCTTCCCCTACACGTGTATGTATGACAACGGCGTCCCATGGTCGTCGTTCGTACAATACACTATGATAAAGTTTTCCCCTATACGTGTATGTATGACTTTCACGCAGTAAGCAACGGCTTCCCATGGTCTTCGTTCATGCTATACGCTATAATAAAGTTTTTCCCTACACTTGTATGTATAAGGAGTACAGTGGTATTATATAAAATATAATGTACCCAACATGACAATAATTCTACAGCAATTTCCATATCTGTACTTCAACGATCAAAACATAACGCTGTGTTTACCGGCTCAAATGTGCATTTTACTTTTAAACCTCAAAAAGACATCTTATACACAAAATAAAGCCTTCTCAAGTCGCTACTGTTTTTTTGAGATTTTACGGTAAGGTTAAGCACGTTTACAATTACATAATCACACTATGTTTTGACAATCAAATCTGCTGATTTACGCAATGTCATCTAAGAAGAAAAAGTTCTAATAAGAGCGCACTAAAATTACAACTTCCTTACTTTCCTACTTACATGGCAGAAGACGAAAATTACAAAACATGATCTGTCTGATCGTCTATGCACGATTGCATATCAAGATGGCGGGTGACCTCAATCCGTCACATGTATTGTGCGCCTTAATTACACATACAAAAACAATCTTGCAATGTATATTGACTTCATACAATGAATAAGGATTATGCAAAATAACGGTTACAAAAAACAATGATAGCTAATAAGCTTTGATGAGCTAATCACCCTCGAACAGTCACGGAGATCTCCGAAGAGGCACGAACATGCCAGTCACCGACAATGGCCTAATTACTGAGTACACCTCTTACAAATACGCTATGATAAAGTTTTCCCTTATACGTGTATGTATGACTTCTACACAGTAAACAAGGGCTTGTCAGACAGTCGACGTGAATCCAGGTAAAGCGATCTTCGGCATAATATGACCAGATACTTCGACATATGTCTCGTCATCTTGCAAGCGTAATTAATTTGATTGGAGTTCCACCGAATCCTCGTGAAACATGAGGTATTTTGCCACTTGGGTGTAACACGTTGTTGAAAGGCATGTCTCTTTTCAATGGATTTCTCTTGTAAAATTTTGACATAAATGTTGAATCCGCATGTAGCTTCTTCACGTCAGTTACTTACCTCCTTCCCTGTCTCTTCTCGCAGAACTAGCCTCTACCATCGCCGGGGCCTGCTCAGACGGTAAAAATGGCGCAAATTGTGACGGGAATTGTGACTGCCAAAACAGAGTGACGACCGACGGAGCGGTGCCTGTGTATCTCCCCGTAATGCTGCATATAGGGGAAAGGACTGTCAGATAAATAACGTACACTCAGGAGGTAGTAGACATAGCCATCTATATCCAAGACAATCGTTGCTATGTCTCATCGTCTTCCAGGTGGTAATCTTTTTGGGAGGAGCAAACGATGCTTTTATTTATTTATTTGATTGGTGTTTTACGCCGTACTCAAGAATATTTCATTTATACGACGACGGCCAGCATTATGGTGGGAGGAAACCGGGTAGAGCCCGGGGGGAAACCCACGACCATCCGCAAGTTCCGATGCTGTTAACACACCCTTTTAAAACTCAGTGAGATTCGGTTCAGTTTTGCTCTTCTGTTATAGTGTGATGTATTTAAAGCCTTACATTTTATAGACATACACGTAACTCGTATCTGATATGAAGTAGGCTAAATCTGGAGGCGAACGAAGTACATGTAAATGACTCTGCTGAGCTGTGTAAACCACAGGTTCAATAACTCCTAAGGTCTACCACTCTTCATTGACACCTCTTCCAACCTTTCTCGTAATGAGGGGTAAGTAAAGCTGTTATTTATTTATCTGATTAGGGTTTTACTCCCTATTCAAGAATATTTCACTCATACAGTGGCGATCAACTTTATGGCAGGAGGAAACCGGGCAAAGTCCTGGGGAAACCCACGATAATCCGCAGGTTGCTGGCAAACCTGATGACATATGACCGGAAGGAAAACCGACTTCAGCCGGTCTTGAACTCACGGCAGCTGCTCTGGTGATTGCCTCTTAAGTCATTATGCTGTGCTAGTACGCCGAGTTCGTGCACAGAGTTGTTATTCGACCACAGGTAAATTGCCTCCTTCCCATTCAGTTTCTGGCATTTACCTGACATCAAAAAAGGCGACGAACAATGAAGACTTTAGCCTGAACTCATGAACTTTACACCCAGGGGTTAGCGTTCTGGCGAAGGATAATGACCCACGATCCTGTCATCAGTGCAGTCGCTGTGAGTTCAACTCCAGCTGCTGTGGCCTTCCCCTCGTGGAAAGGTCCGTTGGGAACCTGCGGATGGTCGTGGGTTTCCCTCGGGCCCTACCTGGTTTCCTTCCACCATGAAGCTCACCGCCGTCGTGTATTTGAACTATTATTGAGCACGGCTTAAAACACCGATTCAGTAAATAAATAAATAAGTAAATAAACTTGATACAAGTGTTGTGATTATCCCAAGTGCCTTTGATTATGTATAGTACAGAGATTGCTGCTTTGTGAAGGCAGGTTAAAATGGGAACCACCCCTGATTTGAAACACATGCTCCATCCGTTTATTTCCCGTTTGCAGTATCTGCAGAAAGGGAAAACTTACTCAAAAGTTAATCAGTTTTCATGAATGTTCTCAGCTAACAGACTGTAATAAATTCTGATTTTAAGTACATGTGTTGGTTGTGCTTATCCTACTGGTTAAATCAGACGTCTAAGATCATGACATGTCTTGGTGACTTGATCTTATTCTCAATTTCATTGTTAATTTCTAATTATCCCTAGCTGCTTTATTGGGAGGTATATTTTATTCCGACATAACATACCCTTTTCAGTTATTGGTAAAGGCGGCCTCTGTGGCTCTGCCTGATTTCCTCCCTCCATAATGGTGACCGCCGTCGTATAAGTGAAATATTCTTGAGTAGGGCGTAAAACACTAATTAAAATAAATAAATAAATAAATTATTATGTCTGAAAATTTATAAAAAATCAATTTATTTTTTCTGGAGAGCAGCGGAGGAGGAACTGCGGTTAAGTATGTGGAATATAACTGGTAAAGAGGCAATTCTTTGGTATTATGGCAATTACTGATCAAAGCATCCTAATAGGAGTAATTTTTGTCAGTTGAAAAAAAAAATCAGAAATCACACCAGTCTTAGACACTATGAATAAAATCTGAATTTACCAAAGCAGTATGGCTAATTTTACTTATCAACAAATGACTTATCGAAAAATGACCGTCATTTAAAGTGTTTTACTAGCTTTGGATATTTTTTTTGCCTTTACGCCTTGCAGCTGAATGACAGTGAATGCCACGTGGCGTCACAACAAAAGGGATGTCTGGCTGGTTTCCCTGTTGCGTTGCATGTTTCTTTCCATGTATGTGGCTTTCTTGTGTCTTGAGCTAACCATAACTGAGTAACTACATATATTATTTACCTTGTTTTACACGTTTATAACTGTACATCGTACAAAGAAGAATTACTTCAGAAATACGCAGAGATCCCGTAGGAATATATTGATCACCCCTGTCATTGTGTCTGCATGGGGAATAATCCTTTAAACCACTGATGGTTTCCCGTTACAACAACGTTCAGTCGCGTGAAATCACGGATTACAATGATCTGTACCTTGATTTATTTAATTATTCGATTGGGGTTTTACGCCGCACTCAAGAATATTTCACTTATACGACGGCAGCCAGAATTATGGTGGGAGGAAACCGGACAGAGCCTGGAAGAAACCCACGCCCATGCGCTTGTCAGTGGTGGACACTGACACGTACGTCCGGAAAGGAAGTCAGCTGAACATGAACTCAAAACGACCGCACTAATGAAAGGCACCTGTGTCATTACGCCCTCCTTATGGACTAAACCCCTTTACAGGCCGCCTGTAACAATACTTTAAAAAAGGTGGCGTGTGCTTATTGTGCCTCCAAGCATGCGCTGACCGTCGGTAGATAAAGAGAATCTGCCATTGTCTTTGAAGTCTGTGAGTTGTACATTGAATCGGGTAAAATCAGTTGCGCAGGTATGCACACGTCTTGCCTATAGAGCTTAACCGATTCGCTTAGCTTCGCTGTTATCCTTTCATCAAAATCTAACATTTTTCAAGTCACAGATTTTGCTTGGTTATGACTGATTCTTCTTATTTTGCCACTGAAGGGTTTTTTTTTGTTCGATTAATTTCTTATGGGAATATATTAAGTGATAGCATAAAAAGTGTTATTTTAGGGTCTTTATGTGCTGATGTAAGTGCATTTTTACATAGTAAACTTTAGGCCCATTACTGTATTAAGTAGTAAAAATTAGTACTCAAATTAGCTTTCTCAAGATGAATTCATCTCTCTCATATTCATGATTTATAAAGCTCACTCCATTTGCTTGTCTTCGTTCAGCCTACTGTGTTTGCTATTATTATTTCACCAAAGATATTAAGTATTTCGAAATTGGGATGCATTCTCACCATATATGCATCTCCTTAATATTTATAATGAGGGTAAACTCCTTACTTTCTAAGACGAACATAATATATTACATTTGTCCAAAAATATATGTGAAAAAACATTCACATATTTTTTTTATCTCTTTCAGCAACATATACTATTAATAAGTTAGTATTAACTTGGTTATACACCTAAAGACTCTTAGCTTTGCCTTATACAGAAAACACATCAGAAATGTCATGCTGGCTTGACACATACAAAGTTACACTGCCTGGCTGCCATTTTGTCCATGTGCTTTCCCGAAGCTGTTTGTTGGTTACAAGCAATCGGAGCGTGCAGTCCGAGCGGCATAAGGGGTTAATCTGATAAAGGTGAAGGACAAACTGGGCAAGTAGAGCAGCCTTATTGAAGTCGTCGCATTCCAGCTGGCGATCCCGTCCGCTACGGCTGTACGAAAAAGTACTGGGAAAGTCTCCCAGTAACCTATGGATGGTTGTGGGTTTCCCCTGGCTCTGCCTGGTTTCCTCCCACCATAACGCTAGGCGCCGTCGTATAAATGAAATATTCTTCAGTACGGCGTAAAATACAAATCAGATAAATAAAGAAATAAATAAATAAATCGATTTTAGCCCAAGGCCAGCTAGTGAAACTAATTATGCTGTGTTTAGGATGAGGGTGGTGTGGAAATCTTACGAATGTGCTGATTTAAATATTTTTCTGTTGTGAACTGAATTTTGTTCCATATTTACTTCTTTGATGGCGGTTCATGGACTGCGCTTCGCTTCATTCGCTATAATTTGTCACGTGTAAGTCACTTGATGGTAGTTTTTCCACGGACATTCACATTCCTTACAACTCTATGTATGTTACGCCTGCTTCTATCATGACAGCATGAACTCAATGCTGGTTCTTTCGAAATCACCGTGAGCTCGCCGGCCGACTTTTAAAGTCTTTTAAACCCGAGGCGAAAACTGTAATCACGAAGCCACCGAGCTGGTGTTTTCTCCTTGTGCTTATGTCCTAGTTTCGTACAGTTACGCTCCTTGTTCCACAACCAATTGCATGTGGATACAAGCATTATGAGAGCAATGCCAGTTCCTCGTGCTTTGAGCTGTTAGAATAAAAGCTGTATCAATACCTACACCACACAGAAACAGATATAATTCTCTTGAAAATGGATACAATATATCAGAACTTAGTAACTTGCCTTGGTGAAACCAATGTTCCAAGCCGCAAATTAGAATACATAAACCAATTTGACCTGTATGTCATCATGGTAAATTTATGCGCCAAGTGACAATTCAATGTACGACGCCGTTATCAGAAAAGTCTACAAAACATGTTAAAATGCAAATCTGGATATAACACACATACATGTAAGTTTACTTAAGTCTAATGTATGTGTTTGAAACTGGAAAATTGATCTGAGAAAATTTCAATTTAAAAAAAACCTATAGCAGTACACTGCTAAAACTGTTAGGAATTATATCCTATATAGTTTGCAAATTAAGCTCAGCCAATTGATGAGAAATTGAACAATGTGTGACATTCACGAGAAAGGCATATTACAAAAGGGAATACTGAGTGGTCCTTTCCACTGGTTTAAATTTAATTATAATTAGCAAATATGCATATGTTTTTGGTACTCATATCCTACTACATGTAAGTGTATTGCTCTTCATGCAGATGATAGTTAGCGAACTGAAGCAAAAAGTAATATAGAAGTAGTATAACTCCGAAAAACGTCAGCTTCAATTTGACGCAAAATTTCAGCAATTTATTTTATCATCATCAGGAGTAATATGAAAGAGTTGCAACGACTTATATATATATGTATGACTCAGCAGTGGGGAGGACGCCATGACGTAACTGTTATAATATGACACAACAATAACATCAACGACACAACGTCACAAAAGAATGTTAAATGGACATTGTCAATAACGTTATGACGTCATAATTCCCAGATCACTGCTTCGTAGAACAAAGCATCTTGGTGTGACAAGAAATTACTGTTGAAGCTTCTTCTCTTTTTCAAGAAACAAATTTTCAGTGTAGTTTTTCGGATGTTCCGCGGGATAAGTTCGTTACATGGTTACTGAGTGAAAGGATGCGAAACTATATGGGGCCTGTAAGCCTCATATTACAGGCCCTTAAAGACACAATATAGTTTCGTATCCTTTCACTACGTAACCTTTTAGGAAATTTTATCCCTTGATGAATGGTTCGGTCATACACAGTTAAATCACCATATGAAAGCTCCTTTGCCCAAACACAGTCGGCGGAGATGATCAGTTTCCTTCCTGGCTTGTTTATGGGGGTAGGCCTACGAACTAGTCAAACTTCACATGGACGGAAACTGAATGTGCCGCCAACCCTGACCTGGACCCTGACTGAAATCAACTGTTCTGCGACTTTGATCACCGTAGCTCCGTGCACGGCAACGTCATGGTATTAAGCAATCTTGACAACTACGATACATTCAATGAAAGAAAATATTATTTTAAAACAGTACCTTTTAGAAACTGTTTTTTTTTTCAACGTCGGAAAGCACTGACCTCACCAACACGGACAGTAAAGGTTCGAAGATTTTTACCAAGGGAGACAACTCCGCGACGTCAGATAACTTCGATAGTTTTCTGAGTTTTACATCTGGAAAAAAAAGCTCTTCATGGTAACAAATTAGTTATGTGATGATTTTCGGTCCACCTCAGCCAAATAACTACTCGTATACTCCCGAGAGATCGTCAAAAATATCTCATACCCTACTACATGTAAGTGTATTGGTGTTTATGCAGATGATGGCGAACTGAAGCAAAAAGTAATACAGAAGTAGTGTAACTCCAAAAAACGTCAGCTTCAATTTGACTCAATATTTCAACAATTTTTTTGCCATCATTAGGAGTAATATGAAAGAGTGGCAACGACATATATACGGGGCTAAACATGTCAACGTACACATTTCACTGAACAATGAAAACGGCCGTAATATATACAAATGTGGAAAACATACCTAAGATTAAAATGACAAAAGCAGCAAAGAATACCTCTGTAAACAGAGAACAAACGAAAACAAAATAATAGTAGTTAACCAGACATAGTAAGAATAAAGTCCTTTAGATGCCTTTAACTCATGGTTCAGGCTAGGCCTACATCTGCGAATACAAAGGGCCTCCTTAAACCAAATCTCTGACCAGTGATAGGACTGATCTATAATCTTTGTGTTGGTTAAGATAACATTTCACAGACTCGCTGGACCAGCATTATTAAGGTTATTTGGTGGACAGAGTAAACTGGTGAGATATTGAAGATATTGAGAGACATGACTGTATGTTTCACTGTGTTCAGAAGAATTGCTATGTTCCTTTATTCTGGTGATAAGACATCTGTCTAGTATATTCAAATGAGCAATCTGGACAGGAAAGCAGATAAATAACAGAGATTTTGAACTGAAATGGGGTTTGATCATTTGTCTCTGTAAAGAAACTATTCTTTTTTTTTGATAACATACAGTGTAAATCGCAGAAGCCTTAGAATGAAGAACAAACGAAAGCATTTTGTCCACTCTTAAAAGACAAGGCTACACTGGACCAAATGTATACATGAATCGGTAAAGAATCCCATTTATTGTTCGAAAAACGTAACGCTTTATTTTTGTGGTGTGGGATAACCGTTTCCCCTTGATTACGACACAATTCTTATATACTTTAAAGCAATTTTAGGCAAGTGGTAGGGAAATACATCTGGGGTTATTCCCCACGGTTTCATCCAGGAGGGGGGGGGGCTCCGTGGCTCAGTCGGTTAGCGCGCTATCGCAGCACAATGACCCGAAGCCTCCCACCAATGCGGTCGCTGTGAGTTCAAGACCAGCTCATGCTGGCTTTCTCTCCGGCCGTAAGTGGGAAGGTCTGCCAGCAACCTGTGGATGGTCGTGGGTTTCCCCCGGGTTTCCACCCACCATAATGCTGGCCGCCGTCGGATAAGTGAAATATTCTTGAGTACGGCGTAAAACACCAATCAAATAAATAAATAAATAAATAAATAAATAAATAAATAAATTCAACCAGGAGGCCACAATGCGTGGCCTTCCATTGTAATAATGAAGGTGACCGTACTTCGGACACAAACGAGTGTCTCGCCTCTATTACCGAAGAGCATAATGTACGGACGACGAGATATCGTGTTTCCGGTTTCTCTAAAATGGCGTACCCCATTGACGCGTAAGAATGCCACGTGGAATGGTGATGAATAAATTTTCCAAGCAAGTCATAAAGATATGCCTGCGCCCATTTAGGTCGGCATGGACTGTGCCATTTTAAAAATGGATATTGCCTAGAAAATAACTACCCTAAAAGTACATTGTTGGCGTCAGAAACCATACATTTTCAATTGCAAACGCCTTTGAACGGAGATTAAATTACAGTATTTTGTACAGTGTTTATATACAGTGCAATTTTATACCATCGGTGACTTGCTCTCTATGTTTTCTAACCCACTCTGTACTATCTATCCAGTTATCTATCAAGGAAACTGCATTTTTAGATAGCATTTTCACTCAGTGGCAACTTCCAGACGATCTAATATGGTGCTATACATCAACACTGGACAACACCCTGTCGTTAAATCTCCACTCCAGGAGACTTACATTGTGGCACGCATCTTTCAAGTAAGTTCCTTTCTGAAAAAGCGTTTTTGACACCGACGCAAGCTGCAAACGGTCTAAGATGTTGCTAGCAACGTTTTGACCTTTAATAACCATAACCGGGCGTCTGCGAGTTACAGTCCATGTTTTCTGACCCGCATAATGAACCAATTATCAAATATCTGCCTAGGAAAATGTATACTAAGATGTTATTTGTGACAGAATGGCAAGTTCCAGACGCTTTGAGATGGCGCTGTATAAGAACAGTGAACCAAATACTGTCGCTTAATGCTCATTTTAGGGCATACACTGTATGTTTATGACGAAAACAACGCATCTTTAGGACCAGTTATCTTCCTGGCAAAGACCATTTTTTGCGATGGCGATTTGCAGGCGGGGTACAATGGACAAAAAGTTGTCATTTCAACCTCGCTGCAGAGTGCCTGCTAGTTCCACTCTATGTCGTCTGACCCCAATGTATCTTTAGGACAGTTATTTTCCGATGAAAATTGTTTATCATAAACCGTTTTCGAGCCTATTGGCTTCGTTAAAACCGTATCCCAGCCGTCAACTAAATGGGAGTTCTGGGTGAATAGTCGCAAGACCAGTTTGCAAAAACGACAAATAACATAAATCATCTATAAAGAGCTAAGAAAGTATATAAAATATTACAAATTAGGGCGGATTCATTGAAAAGAAGTATTCAACAGTTTTCAATGATGACGGAAAGGCTCAATGTATGTTCTAGTCGAATGAATAAAATCAGTATCCAAACTGTGTACCATGTTAGTATATATGATGTTGTTAATCAAATATATATCTCAGTTGTGCTTTAATTGCACCTGTTCATATATCCAACATGACGGTCATACTCAACACGATGAACATACGATCCCCTGCCTCGGGTATAGCTGAATTAGACACAGTTGTGAACAACATTCCGTCCGTATTTACCAACAAGGAGGTGTACTCATTGTAAAATTTAAGAAACGTAGAGTGATTGAGTTTGATGGAATATCCTTGGCACAATTATTTTTGCAGGAATAACTCTTAACGTTGACAGAAATCATCACACAGCACACACGATCTAACAAATGTTACAAGGCCGGATATGTAACTACATGCCATATGCAGGGTGATTTGGTATACTCTTATCTAAGTAAGGATAATTCACAATATCAAAATCGAAACTACCCGACTTGTTGTGAAGTTGGCGTGAGATGAAACCATGGTGTTCTTTGTACAGATACAAGGCCAGGTGAGAAGTCCAATCTGGAGAATCTGTATTTTCCTTTAAATCCGGCTAAGGGGGATAAACGTCGTCCATTGCCTTAACTAAATACAGGGTGTTTACAGCTAGCAAATCATCAATACATGGTGAATGAGAAAGATCCAGCCTGGTGATGATTACCGTTTAATAACTTCTGAATATGTTCGTATTTATGCGAAAACAGGTATAAGTCTGTCCAAGGTGGAGCACAATATCTACCCATCTGAATACCTATATATTGTTGATGAATGGTTTTCCAAAATATCACATATGTATTATTAATGAGAAATTCAAGTAACTCAATAAACAACGAGACTTCCCATTAATGGTATTCCTAGTATGTAGTGGAAATCAAGAAGACGTTGCTGCCACTGACGTTAATAAAGCGGTGACCTGTTTCATTAACACAGAAACAAACACTGACGAAATTCTATCAATTAAATCTTTTTGAGGTATGGTTAGAGAGTAGTTAGTTAGAGAGTAGAGAATCCAAGCATGTCCTTTATGAGAGTCTAGTTCTTCAGTGAGACGTTTTAAGTTCGTAATAACCCACATACAATTGACGCCTGATTTATTTAAATTTGAACAACAATACTTGTTCCTGATTGACAACCTCTTGCCATGTCTTCAATAAGAGGGCATGCACAAGTTTCATGGTAAAGCTTCTTCACCCCGCAATAAAGCGACATTACATTAGCATTGAAGAAAGTCCTAATGGTTTGGAAATAGTTCCTTCAGAGTATGTTGTGATCCAGTACGTTGATGAAACGACAATTGTTTCGGCTGTTTTCAACCTCTGTGCAAGAAGATAGTAACAATTCTTGGAGACAAAGATAATGTTATTAGGAGCTTTTTCTCTGATGGTCAGCTAGTACCTTTGTACGGCAGGGTCATGGGATGCTTCCTGACACCAGGCATATTGCAGACTGCGTTAAATATTGAGATTTAACAAATATGCTGTCGTTTAATCTCTATTAATGGGCTCCTGCGACTTACTCTGTATGTTTTCTGACCCAAACAATGAACAATTAGAGTCAGTTATGAACCAGGCAAAATGCATTTTCAACATGGCATTTTCGACAAGGTAGCAAGATCCGAACGGCCTAAAATGCCGCTGGGGGCCTTCCAGGCCGAGGCGGTTGGTGCGCCAGCCCGGCGTAATTTCCCAGTTGTCTCTCACCAATGGGGTCGCAGTGAGTTCAAGACCAACTCATGCTGGCTTTCTCTCCGGTTGTAAGTGGAGAGGTCCGCCAGAAGCCTGCGGATGTCCATGAGTTTACCCGGGCTCGATTTCCTCCAATCATAATGCCGGCACATTTGTATAAGTGAAATATTCTTGAGTATGACGTAAAACAGCAATGGAATAAATAAATAAATAAATAAATAAATAAATAAATAAATAATGAATGAATGAAATCAAATGTCACTGTATATTAACACTGGGTATAACGGTATCGTTTTATTCCCATTACTGGTCATCTGTGACTTGCAAAACATGTTTTCTGACCACAAAAATGTATCATTAGGGCCAGTTTAGCTTCCATACAAAATGCATTTTTGCGATGTCAAGTTCCAGACTGTCCAAAATGCCACTGTATATTAACGCAGGACAAATTGTTGCCGCTGAATGTATGTTTTCTGACACCGACAATATACCTTTATGGCGTGGTATCTTGCAGACAAAGTCCATTTTTCAGATGGCATGTTTGACACAGTGGGGGTTTGCAGACAGCCTAAATTAGCAGTGTATGCACAGAATGGACAAAATGCTGTCTTTTCATCCACATTTGAGACCGTCAGAGAATCGCACTGTTGGTTTTGCAAACCCATTTTTCAGAAGGCATTTTTGACAGAGTGCCAAGTTGTAGATGGACTAAAATGGAAATAGATATTAAGATTGAACAAAGGCGGTCACAAGATGCATATTTCTCTGCGCCTTATTCTGGAATTGTATGTTTTCTTACCCTAGTAATGTGTGTTTATGGCCATTTAGGGCACATTTTGACACCCTTGCAACTTGTTAACAGTCTAACACAGCATTTAATTTTAAGGGAAAATTTTTGCCTATTAATTCCAAAGGGCCTGTGCCATACATTTTTTTACCGTTATACATGTAACATACATGTACATGATTATTTTCTCCCCATCTGAATTTTGTTTTACAAAGTGAAACTGGTAAAATATTGCAACATCACAATCATCTCGATATTCGCAGCTTCACAAGATGCAGTCTGGCGAATACTGCGTTGAACATTTTCTTGGAATCTTGTGCCAATTTGTTGAGCTCTTGCTACCAGAAGACACAGTAGGTACACTCTTCGACGTCACATGGCTAATAAGTGATACGTAAACACCAATCTGGGGAATTTGAAACTAATGACCCACTGTTGAAAGAAATGACAGCTTAGGTCGGAAATTAGTTAGTCAGACAATAATATTCAATTAAAAGAGCAACGGATCAAATTAAGATCATCGATAAAATGCCAAATCAAATGTGCTTGCGAGTAGGCTTTACAGAGAGTAAGAAAGCAAGATAGCAAAGTGTCAGGTGCGAAAGCTATAGAGAGCAGAAGCATGTACCGGTATATATATATATATATATACGCTAAAGGACTCCATCTGTCGAGTATTAATATATTCGAAATTTTGTAGAACAGGAATTAGTAGATCAGAACATGAATAATTCATTGTGGCCGGGCAACTTGGAAAGCAACGTTGCTCCTCATGTGACTGAATAATTATCGCGATTCACTGCTAAGGCTACTGTCGCTATCATCATCGGAAAGGCCAGTCTCATCATCTGCAGTAGTATCACTATTTCCACAATTCGGGTCTGGGCCTAAAAAAGAAGGAGAATGGAACATTGACAAAGAACTGGTTGTAAGCTTGTAACGTTGCAAGAATTTAACGGGATCTGAGTAAATCAAGAGCAAGCCTTTGTGAGAACCCTCAGACAAGAATTTCTGACACCGCATTACTCACGTTGAGTACTAAGGACCGCCGTATTTGGAGGATAACACAGCGCAAGGCGTATGCATATCTAACCTGACAACATTTCTTAGATTCTATGCAAAATGTGATGATTGCAGTTTAAGTGATTAAAAAAGCAGGCGTCAGGATGCCTCAAACGCCTTCACTCTAAGTATCTTTAGAGTAGAGTACTCTCAGTACCTTCTTCATATCATACATGGACTGGGGGACATGTGTTTCTGGCGAACAGTGTCAGACATGTATCTATTTTCGCTTAACTCGGGGCTTGGGGGTTATTTAAGTATCCATGTTTTTTTACATCCACTTAAAGCTTTTACGAACGGTAGCACTCGACTTGGAAAATATCCAGGGACTAAGAGTTTGAAAAAGTGAAATGGATTTCTTCTCCCTTTTGTTTGCACACATTGATTTATAAAGTAGTGTTTTAAGTTCCTTCTGGACTGGATCTTACGATTATTTACAGGAACCACTCTTTCATGATCTATGGGTGCTGTACGAGCGCTTGACTTGACACTTACATTCTTTAACATGCCAATCCAGTTACTTCAAAAATGCAGTGGTAATTACGTCCAATAGTGGTAATTGCGTGTACGATCAATAATGGTAATTACGGCCAATAGTGGTAATTACGACCTGTATGCTTATAAAACAAGTGACAACACAGTTTGACAAAAATGAAAAGTTCACAAGGTGGCATCTTGGGTGGATCCTCCCTTTATTCTTTTAAGTGTTCTTTCTGCCGAACATGACAAGCCATATCTGCCCTAGGCTCCTCTTACTGCTTTTGGGAGTTAGGCTGCTTTAAATCGGGAGGGCTACAAGTGGTGATTTACTTCCGTTTCCCGTAACCAATAAGTACCAATCAAACGTAATAATAATAATAATAATAATAATAGAGTCAAAATGCAGAAATTTGCAATATTTGTAATATATATGGTACGGTGTGGAAGTTTACCTGGCACGCAGCTCATCACCTTTACCAAACATGGCCCCGAGTCACGGTTAATGCCTTCCATTTGGGTAGGGGAGATAAATCTGAAGGCACAAACTTGTGTGACGTCAGGCTTAAAACTTCCCAAGGTCCCGGGAATCTCAAAGCCCCCTTCTGCTGCGCAAGTTGGATCGGCAGCGTTTAAACATATGGCATTTGTCTCCTGTTCCACCTCACCGACCCGGCATTGAGCTGGAGAGAGAGGTGATTTATTTGACTGACGGAAGCATTTACGTGTACATCTACTGTTTACATTCACTGACATATTTACTCCATAAAACAGTACATACAAGTAAACTGGACGGATTGATGTCCATAATTACGGAAAAAAAAAACAAAACATTTGAACACAACACTAATTGATGTTTGGGCTACAGTACTGTGCGCTATCATTAACGCCATTACCATCGTTGCTAACATTACCATCGCTATCATCGTTTCTATCGCTACCATCATTGATATCGCTACCATCATTACTAGCGCTTTTGTCAGCATATCGACGATACTATATTTCATATTTTTTCCCTTTTGTTCAGTTTTCTTTCGGTATAATAAAATATGCATCGCTTCTCTCGAGCTCACACAATCCTCAATCCCACGGCATGCGCTATCCGAATGGTATGATTTCAGTCTGGGCTAACATCGCCACTGTTGCTACCAGCGCTTTTGTCACTACATGAGTACTAGCGCTAACGTGATATCTATCGCTGATGTCTAAGATATCACTACTATCACTAACATCGATGTATTTACTGGCATATTCACCTTCCGTCTCGCCAGCCTCCAAGCCTGAAAAAGATTAAGATTGGACATGGGTAAATAGCCGGTAATAAATTTAACGTCGGATGAGAGAAGCGATTTCTGATCAAATCAGAGGCAGGTCTCATGAGAGCTGACGTCCAACTCAGACATCCTATATTCATTCACCTTCATCTGGAAATCAATGACCATCGCTGGCTAAGTTGTATGTGGCGCAGACCTCTGGACAGAGGACATATCATTGACCAGTAAGTCAGCTCGTTTTAAACCAGGTACACTAATCCGGTAACTGCCCAGTCTTATTCCATACAAACACCACAATGCTGCTGTATAAGTGAGATATTCTTGCGCATGGCGTCAAATCTTCTATCAGCTAAATGATTCAACAATTTGGATGTGCTGGTAGGACAGAAAACGTTACTTACTTGTCCATCTTGTATGGTGTATTTAATAAAGGCTGGTAGATTTCTTTAGCTTCGTCAAAAAGTCAGTTTCACTGTTTCAGGTTTGTTACATCTAGATAATTTATGATTTGTATGTTTCTAAAACAATTGGTAACACAGATTTGTAAAAAGACACAGGTTTTCATGAATTGCTTGTTACGTAATTCTGCCCTCTTCATTCCGGATCAGAGGTCACTTTCCCCATTGACGGTCGTGCGATTTTTTGGTTTCGTAAATTTTATCGTAAAACGTAACGTAGCTGACGACTTTGCCCGTTTTCACAAAGCATGTTTTGTGAAAGAGACGTAAACATGTCTCGCACACATACGACATTTTGACGAAAATGGCCCCGGTTTTGCTGCTTAAGCGACGGCCGTAATCACTAAACTCCTGCATTAAAACTTTAGGACATTTTCAAAAGTAAACGGTATAGTACGGAGCAAATCTAAATGTATGGGTCTGCTGATTGACCCAACGAAACCTCTGGCACACTCTTTTAAATACTATCGTTTATAAGACACATATATAGTTATATATTTAAACTGGCTACGGACACACTGTAAATTTCAATGTTTAACTTATAAGCACTTTCTATGCAACACTTGGAGATTACAGCATTATAGTACTGGCCTATATACATGTCTATAGGCACTTATCATAAATTTATAAATATATGTTTATATTTATTAAACTGGTTTCTTTAAAGTTTGCTCAGTCAGTAAACGCACTAGGCGCTGGTCATTCTACAGTGTATAGACATAAGAGCATTTCAATGAAAACCATCACCATTACATACGTAATGGCCTTTGCATTCTCTCCCTCCGAAACGTACCAGGTTTTCGACCTTTCCGCGTTTGGGCGTTAAGAAGAAGACGCCAGTGGTGGCATTCAGACGTCCCTTGCATGACGTTACAGGCGTATTTAAGATAAAGGCTATCAAAAAATTTACTGGGATACCAATATCGGACGTCGACGACACTTGGTTCACAATACTTGGCATTATTCAATGACATGCTTAAGTAAACGTGTAAATAATTTTAATGTGGAAGATAAAGCATGTAAGGTGATGTATGAAAATGAAACCTGTTTACCTGTCACACAGCTTCTCACTTTTACCTCGCATATTTGGGGTGCAGAAAACCTGGCAAAGACCTTGTTCCTTGAAATATCAAAGCCGAAGAAACACTCCCCAGAAACAGGCTCAATACTTTGTAGAAACCCAGGAAATGAAGTCACCCCATCCATCAGGCAGTCTTCCCAAATGCTAGGGTCAATGATATTACACGTGGCGGTCGTCACCAGTTCTCGTCGACCCGTAGGACACTGAGCTATGAACAAAGGGGATTTACTTGAGTGACTGATCGATTGGGGGATGGATTGATATATTAGGCCAGTGACCGGAACTAATTCTTATTCCCCGGCGAATTTATTGAGCAAACTATTCAAAAGTACGTGGTTAGCATTGTGTTGAGTGAGTTCCACTTTCCATTTTCTCGCATGAAATGCCGGATGTGCCGTATTTAAGCACAAAGTCACTTTCCACTCAAATTTGTGAAAGCGTAAGAAGAGAATTACTGCCAGTACCAAAATGGCTGGGGTAATGCTCACCATGTCCACCGGGAAGCGCAGCCATCAGACACAGAACTGGCACTAGAAAGGGCATTCCGTGAAACATCATGTTTAGCCTGAAAATACACCATAAACGTCATGATGAACTTTTACCACTAAGACGTAGAGGCAAAAGATGAGCCTTTTCCAGTCACGGAGAGCAATTTGTTATTAGCCATTTCAGGTAAGAATACAGAGAATCTTATTCCACATGGCCATATAGTGAAGCTTTGCGTTATAAAACCACGGAGTCGATGCGAAATGTCCGGGACTTTTTAAAAGTAGCCTTATCTCAAATCTGCTCTTACGTTGTGACACTTACAGCCGTTTTTCACTGTTCTTACAAATGGCTATTCCATAAGCAAAAATATTTCCTATGGCCGTGCATAACAATCTTACTATTCTTTATTATGATGTGGAAAACAACTTGGACGTCCAAATGCTAAAGCTGTCAGGCACACAAATTTCTCAGAGGAAGCTTTTAAAGTTCAAACGCTGAAAAAATAACAACATCGTAAGTTTTGCGCGAAACCAATAGACTCATAAATAAACTTTGGAAAAATTGAAAAATGGATTATTTGAGCATCGATTAATTTAGATTGAAGCTGCTACACAGTGGCGAAAGAGGAGGACGCCCGATCCAAAAGACCGTCTACAAATAGGCGTAGAAAATGCCCAACAGCAGGAGACATGAGTCTGATATGCCCATCAACACTATAAAGGCATGAACGAACAAGGCTCCTATCAGCGTACTGTGTGTTCAAAAAAAGTGCATGTAATTGCCCTAACACAATATACTTACTTACCTTTGCCTCAAGTTGGAGAACTGTACAGAGTCAAGGGTGTCCAGATATATACAAGACTGTGTTCCTTTGAATTTTTTAAACGAAAAATGTGGAATCCTAAATTTAGACTGATGATTCTATGGTAAGGGCAAAAGAATACATATCAAGATCGTTGTTTCCTCTGGTTGCTTACCACATAACAACAGGAAACAGGAAACAGTATGGATGCCAAAGTTGTTAACGACGGTTCATGTCAGTCCAGAAAGTTGTCTCTACCATTTGCGACATCAATGAATTTTATTGTCGTCGATTTAACGACCGGAAACAATCTGGTGATCTGACCAAGAAGATATGGTTTTGTTGCCGGAATGGTGTCCGCTCCAAGATGGAGTGCAATGATAAAATAGCGTACTTATCCACTTATCTCAAGTAAATAAAAGACAGCATTAGACAAAATGTATGTATGTATCGATAAAGAGCCCGGTTTAAAATTCCAGAAACGTCACTTTTAATTTTAGTGTTGCAGGATGAGATATCGCAGTTTAAAGAAAGCAAAAATGCCCACGTAAGGAAAATCGAACGGCCTTCATGCTCTAAAGTTTAAGAATCAAGCGCTAAATGTTTCTACCCCAAGAAAGGGCAACCGATTCCTGTTCCTATTGCACTGAGATGCCACCCGTTTTTAGTGCACCAACACGTCACCCGTTAATAGTGCACCATTTTGCCATGGAAAGTAGTGTTAACTTAGCCGTCTTTCTTATGATTACGAGACAATAATGATATATTATTATTTTCAGTGAGAGAGTGGTAGTGGACTACATCTTGGGTTATTCCCTTTGGCCTCTAAAAAAAAACATACCTTATATCCAGAGAAAGGGAGAAAATCATTGTCAAATTTGCAACATATCGTCCGAGAACTAAGCTGCACGAAAGGTGCTCCGAAATATCCCTGCTATATCAACTGTGTTTTTGTGAACGAGGATCTGACCTACAAATGTTGCACATATAACATATGTTTTCACATTTTAAATCATTTTAGTGCCCAAAATACCGTCATGAAATAGGTGTTCTTTAAATCATGACCGGCCCTAGACGTACAATTATATGGTCCGTTAACATACAGTTCAAGTTCTCAAGACCCTGGAGTGAATACTGATCCAGCCAGCAACTTGCCACAGTATCATGGGCGTTTCCTTTGCAGCATAACTCAAACTGAACATGTGTGTCGAGGCACACAACTGTGGTCAGGGGACAAGGAGTAAGAACAGATGTAACGCAAGACGCAAACGTCTAGTAATGGTCAAGGACAGCATCTTGTTTAACCTCTATATTTAATACCATCTTAGACAGTCTCCAACATGCCTAGGTATCAAAAATGCTTTCGCAAAAATGCAAATAACTTGGATAATAAAAATGGCCATTTTAGAGTCAGCATACAGTGAAAGTCACAGACGCCCTGGAAAGTCGGTGCAGCTCCATATTCGCAGCCGCACGAGCTGCATTCTGGCGAATATGGTGTTGAATGTTGTGTTGGAATCTTGTGCCAACTTTACCGACCTTCTTTTGCCATTATCAGTATGGCCCATACAAACGTTATGTCTTTGTGCGTTTTAATGAGTATAGTGGATGGAGTCCGTATCCATATTTGTCATTTCTGTGCAAATTAATATTTGTCTTAAACACATAAATTTGAAATGACACAACATGATTTCAAAATGTTGAATTTCACACGAATCACCTGATCTGATTTGTTCACAAACACTGGCGGTAGCGGACAAGGCTAAGAGTAGTACGAGTGAAATTATCGATACGGCATCAAAGAACATTGATTTTTTTTACTCTTTACTATGCACGATACATGTTTATTCTTGTTTTAAATGTTGTAAGACACTTTTTACCTTGTATGAAAAGAGTTGACCTAAAACCCGAACTTAAATACGTTGAAAATTGTTCGTTAACCAGAGCTAAATGAAGAAATCTAGGATAAATTACACCAAACCAGTTCAGTCGCAATAGTGTGAACTCTTCTTTATGCAAAAACGCTGTGAGTTCAAGTCCAACTCATGCTGGCTTCCTCTCCGGCCGTACGTGGGTAGATCTGCCAGCAAACCTGCGGATGGTCGTGGATTTCCCCCGGGCTCTGCCCGGTTTCCCACCACCACAGGCCTGATGCTGGCCGCCGTATTATAAGTGATATTCTTGAATACGGCGTAAAACACCAATAAAATAAATAAATCTTTATGCAAAACCAGTTCAAGTGATCTAGATCGATTAGCTTTTGTTAATAGAATCGGCTTTGACGGGCTTTGTCGTTTTAGATTTCAATCCCCAAAAAATGGAATGAACACTAAAGTATTGTTGAGGATGATAATATCTGTTATTAAAGTTTCCAATTACGACAAGAATGAATTCTACCGTCGTCCTTTAATTGCCGGAAACAATATGGTAATCAGACTAAAGCAAGTTTAGTTCGGGACCCACCGGAGGTTTATCGGTCAAGTTGGGTATAAAGGGAATGACATTACAAGTGAAAAATGCATCCTCATTATTCTTTAGTTCGGCACCCAGGCACAGCCCCGTAAAGGAGGGGTTGAATGTACTTTAAAGCTCACGTTATCGGTCACGGTTGAGTACGTGGATGAAACCTACTTCATACGTTCCTCATGACAATCTGACCACAAAACGTCAATTCGTAAATTTCCAGCTCCTGCTCCGTGTCAATAAAAACGGCCTAAATAACATCTATTATGATTTTTATCGCTTACGTCACATGAAAGGAATTTTTTTGATAACCCAAATGTACCTTGAGATATACTAATTATGCAATTCTGATTTTGAAGTTCCAGCCCCATGCTTCAAGCCCCCTAAGAACGGGTTACAGGTCAATATTTGGGCTAAATTACCTCATAACAAAGGTATCGGTCACGACCGAGCGCGAGGATGAGATAAATTTCATGCGTTCGTCACCACAAGCTTATCGCTATAAGCCAATTCCTAAGTTCCCAGATCATGCTCTATGTCACTTAACAAAGGCCTAATTACCGCTGATTATGGCGATAAGAACTTACGTTCCGCACTAGAAACACTGAGTAAAATCCGTGAACATACCTATTTGTATGAATACTACTTAATACTAGATATGTCCTCGGTTTGGATTTACGCTCTGGTTTGCTTTGTAACTTATTAGACAGGGTCTTCCAGCAACCTGCAGATGGTCGTGGGTTTTCCACCGGGCTCTGCCCAGTTTCCTTCCACCATAATGCTGGTCGCCGTCGTATAAGTGAAATATTCTTGGGTACGGCGTAACACACCAATGAAATAAATAAATAAATAAATAAATAAATAAATAACTTTTATAGATAGTATTAAGAACGAACTGGAGACGCTCTAAGCTTAACGAGATAGGATTGCCCAGACCATACTCTAATGTGCCAGTATCTAATACTTGCCAGGTATGAATTAACAGTTTTATCTATCTATCAGACCAAAACTGTAATAGAATGGAGTGGCAAATAACGGAACCGTCTTTTCTGATATCTTTGATAAATTGGTTTGAGTACAGGTGGTACTCTGAGGGAATTCATAACAACATTTCGACCAGACTGGTAGAGCTTAACGGCATTGTCTGGCAGATGCTGGAGGTTGTTGTGTAGTCCAGTTTCACTTCGGAGGGAGATGGGCACACTGATAAATATCGACTGGAGCCTCAGGTGATAAAAACCTGAAACCCTAAATCAGTTAGCTGACTGGAAGACAAATGTTTAGGCCATATTGAAATATCCAGCTGTGACGTGTACAGTGCTCGTGAGGAGGCCTTGGATTTTGGATTGTACAAACTGTACTTAATAAACCATTCTTTACTTTGTACAAATAAAAGTACTCATCAGATGAATATTCTTTTTTGCATATTTTTTTTATATCACAGGTATATCATTCGTTTAGAGGATTAGTGTTAAGATTTTCCTACATGTCCTAATTGTAAAGATTACAACCCGTTTACATAGCATATTACCGGGAGGTCTTCTGTGAAAGGTAATAATGGCTTTAAATGCGCCCAAAACAATAGAATTACTGCCCTAGCTGATCTCCAGCCGGCTGCCTGGTAGGGCTCAGTGGGTAACGCCCTAGACGACGAACCCAACGCTGGCTGGGCTCAAGGCTACAACCTGGGAATTCACATCAGAGCGATATGACTCTCGAAATGGATTCTAGCTACACGGAAGCAAATGTACTGCCGTATCAATTTGACCCCGATTTATGACACTGATATCACTGGTCAGACTTCCGATTCTAAGTTTTCTTACGATGCTTTTCGTCACTCTTGTAGATTTAATTTAACACTGAACTAGTGGCGAAGCTCTGACAGCTCGTAAAGGTTGTGACGTCATTCGGAGGAAGCTACCAAGTGTTAGCTGAAAAAATGCGTAAAACAGGCCTGAGTATCTGGCGATTTTAAGTACCATATTACTCAGATTAATGTAAACTTTTAAAATATTCTTTTACTGTCAATATAACAATGTATACAAGGGTAGCTAATTATGAATATTAAATTTGGACATTGATCCTTTAAGACAGACCGGGAGAGTTCACCTTTAAAGCTTTCTAATTACCTCGATTCCTTCCTTGTGGTGCTTCCCTTGCCCTTCTGTAATTCAGGAATCACAGAGTTAGTTAACTACATGTAACTGCCATGCGCCTGCTAGAGAGACCATACATGTATGTGCTGACTGACTTTAACCGAGTTAGTGCAAATCCATGCCCTGCAACTCGACTATTGGAATTTATCGGACTTACGGTAGGGTGGTAGCCACGCCAAATTACTTTTGCTGAACTGAATCCACTGAAATGCGTAAACCTACATGTGCTGTGAAATTCACAGCAGAAATTTACTATATACTCGTCCAGTATACTCTGCCCGACCACGAGCTTTGTGGCGCTGTTGATAAAGTTATGTGGAAGTCGAGAAAGTCAAATGCGATGTCCCCTGCGGTCTGTAAAAGATGTCCTAACTTGGGGCTGTAAGGGATGTCTCCCTGTGGCTGGGAGGGATGTCCCGCTACGGGGTGTAAAGGATGTCCCGCTGGGTTTGTAAGGGATGTCCTACCTTGGGGCTTTAAGGGATGTACCCCTGTGGCTGTGAGGGACGTCCCCCTGGGGGCTGTAAAGGGATGCCCCTCCTGGGGTCTGTAAGGCTCGACCTCTCCCTGGCTTTGTAAGGGATGACCCCTCTGGGTGTTGTGAGGGATGTCCTCCTGAAACTGTAACGGATGCCCTCCTGGGGGCTGCAGGCGATGCCCCACCTGGGGGTTGTAAGGGATCCCTCCGGGGCCGTAAGGGACGTTCCCCCTAGGGGCTGTAAGGGATGTCCCTCTAGGGCTGTAAGGGATGTGCTCCTGGGAACTGTAAGGGATGTCTCCCTAACAGTGGAAACGTCATGGATTTGTCAAGTGTTGACGTAACAGTTAAATCTCCAAGACTATCTACCACTCCGACATGTTCATAATCATAAAATACATACACAACCAAGGTTTCTCAGAATACCATATCAAGACACACTTAACACTGTACTCGGTCTAATAACAGATTAAATCAGCTGGTCAGGGCTTAAAGTGCCCCTGACGCAGTTTTTCGAATACGAAAAGAGCATTATCTGAAACAAGTTAAAACTAGCAGAATGCATTTATACTGGTTTTCTTTGATTAAGCTTCTTGGAGTGGATTTACTTAGATCAGGAAATGTAACTGTCACCATTCACCGAGCGAACGACTGCCGTTTTGATGGGCCTAGGCTTATACATATTGTGATGCCATGAGATGTATGGTCATATTTAAATCATAAAATAATTCATACATTTATTGATTTAAATTTAATGTTAAAAGGGTGCTCTATTCGTCAACCTGTTTTGAACTAAAAACGCAAATGTAGTTTGTTTCTTGTTTAATCCACAATACGTTACCCACAATAGTGTCCACAATAGTGTTTCGAGACACTTGGCATGAGCGTTGGTCAGAGCAATTACGGTTGTTATTTAAGACGATATCCAACTTCTCTCAGGATGTTTTTCGCAAATGACGGTTTTTAGTTTTTTGCTCCATCGGGTAAGTTCATTCAAGGCCTGTTGTATATACATCTCTGCTCTGTTCATATTCTTAGCGCTGAACCCAATAGCTTAATCCCCAGCAAAAAAGGAAGAATTTATGCTTGGTTTGGGAACCGAAGGTAAATCATTGACGGCTACACTGAACAGTGTTGGGATAACATGCTCCCTTGTGGGGTGTCATTTTCAACAGAACTAGGTCGAGAAAAATCGGTAGCAATGCGGACCTGCATCACCAAACCAAGCATCCTACCTCCAATGCCAAAATCCTTCATCTTACTAACAGTCCACCTCTCCACAACAAATTATATGCCTTTTCGACATCAAGAAAGGCTACAAAGTTACTTTTTTTGCTTACAAGTGACCTTCTGATGGATATTTCAACAGAAACAACATGGTCTGTAGTACTTCAACCATTCCTAAAACCACTATGAAAGACAGAATATAGTTCGTATTTATTTAGAAACCCTTCAAGCCTTGATTTAATCATTTTTCCATGATCTTACAGAGCGCTGATGTGAGAGCAATCGGCCTACGTGAAGAAGCTAAAGATAAATTTTTGCCACTTTAGCACTGAGATGACAACAGCTTTTTTCCATGAAACCGTAATTTTCATATTTCACCATATGGTGTTAAAAAACAAAAGTAATACATTTAAACTATTTTCGGGGAGGTGCTTAACCATGGAGTAACTAACCCCATCCTCCCTTGGGAAGGAATCCTTTGTACCACCAATGCTTGCTTAAGCTACCATTAGGGAAAGCCTTGATTAATGACCATATCGTCAAACATGATGTTATTAAAACTCTATATCTCTTCCACCTGTTTCATATGGGTAATGAACTCCTCAGTATAATGACTAGAACCAGAGACAAATGAGAAGCTGTCAGTTAGCACATTGCACTTATCTACATTCGTAACGTGTAAAACACCATCTGCCACAACACTTGGCACACACACAGATTTTTTCTTCCCGTTTATGGCTCTTACCTGCTGCCATACATTCTTAATTGGTGTGTTGGGGGCATCCGTGCCTCAGTCGGTTAGCGCGCTATCGCAGCACAATAACCCCAAGCCTCTCACAAATGCGGTCGCTGTGAGTTCAAGACCAGCTCATGCTGGCTTCTACGTGGGAAGGTCTGCCACCAACCTGCGGATGGTCGTGGGTTTCCCCCGGGCTCTGCCCGGCTTCCTCCCTCCATAATGCTGGCCTCCGCCGTGTAAGTGAAATTTTCTTGAGTACGGCCTAAAATACCAATCAAATAAATAAATTTATTGGTGTGTTACGATTTATGTTATGACAGGATTGACAGTGATCCTTCTGTTCCCCTTTAATGATCCTCTGAGCCTTTGCTTTGGTACTCTTAAACACAATGATATCCTTATGCAACCGTGTGTGCTGTGCTCTATTTTTAGCTTTATTCCTTTAATTGACAGCCTGTGAACATTCCTCTATCCACCACGAAACAGGTACCTTTCCTAGAATGTTACGAGAAGTTTTTGGAATAGCCTCACCAGCATATACAGTCTCTCCTGGCGCTTTCGTCGCCTTTCTCTGATCTCTGTCAATACTGACAGATCGCCCCCCCCCCTCCCGCTGCGCTTTCCACAAGTCTGTGTTGTCCTGTTCTCCCTCCTCCATGCTTATAGACTACGTAATAAAAAGTAGTAGTATCTCACGTGCAATGACAGGAGATGTTATTACAGCACAGTTAGAGAGAGAGAGAGAGAGAGAGAGAGAGAGAATGACTGTGGGGCGACTCAGGGTAAGGGAGGAACAACAGAAGCCCTAAAACACAGAGTGCTGAGTTACAATGCGATTACATAAATAAATACTGTAATAGAATTGCTGTAAAAATTTACCTATGAATGACATTTTTATCTGACAGCCTTGATGACTTGGATAATTGGAATAAAACCCCGTAAGGGTCGTTGTCTTTCTCGAGAGGTGAGTCAGGTGCCAGTCCGAACAAAAGTTAGCTCCCTTGTATTGTGCGGCTGTCAATCGCTGATTTGTGGGCACGATTATCTCACTCCTGTCGATCGGTCAATTTCCAGCCACCTTATGCTTGTGTGATATCCCGACCGTGAATATTGGAATGGTGGATCATTTCAGCATTAACATATTCACGAGGGCTGAAATCAACTAGCAATGTAGATCATATCAGAAGGTATAGGTATAGCGTTTTACTGTAAAACTGAGCACATATTTATGTGCCCCTAACTTCTATTAGAAACCACAAGAGTTTTATTTTCTATATGTGTCCCTGTTTTGCTTTTTGTAATCCATGCTGATTGGCAGAGTTGGCTACACATGCCTGTTACGTTTTCACGTCAAAGGCAGATATAGGTGCTGTAGTACGCATATATTCATATAAAACGTATACATATAGCCTACATGTACCGACCAAAGGATGTTTAGAAGTTAAAAGGAACATGTGACGTCACTGTGCTACAAAATGGCCCGAAACATCCACCGTAGCACTACAGTCATTTCCTTTTTAATCAGTCTAAACAAAATTTTCAAAATATAATGGAGGAAAATATATTTGGAATCAGCAGGAAATGGCCTTTCAGATGATGCATATTTTGTGTAAATGTGGTTTGTTCTTTCAATTACTTGTACCACATGTATATTTTTAGCCTTGGATTTGCCCATCGGTATTTACTTAGTATTTACCGTGCCACACTCGAACTTGCCCCCTCTGGCCGACGTGTCACCTAGATAACACACAGACGTCCAAATTTTTGTCCATACAGTCGGTTTATCGTCGATGACGGTTATTGGTCCCCTCGACGATGTTCAGGCGACGTCAAAGTCCTCACTATTACGGGATTTCCGATTTTTGTACTTTCCATGACGCCCAAACGGTGGCCAAAGAAGTATCGAAATGAGATAGCTACATACTTCCCATGTCAAGACATTCAACATTCAAAAGCATAAAATGGACATCTAATTTCTACCCATAACACTACGTCCAGCCAGTGGCAAGCTAATGGTCAAAGAAGGAAGTCCGCAGACTGCCCTTACCAGAATGTCCTGCCGACGGCCAAAGATTAACCAAAACTGGACATCCATACATTGCACCTATCACGACGTCCATCGTACGGCCAAAGAATAACCCAAACTGGATATCTATAAACTGCGCCTGTGGCCAATAGATGATAAAAATTGGACATTCCTTTACTGTCCGTATCACAATGTCTAGTAAGCGGCAAGTTCTCAAACAAAGACGGACGTCCGCATACTGCCCATATCAGGGCGTCCTGTCGACCACAAATTAATGTTCAGAAATGGACATCTATGTACTACCCCTGTTAAGATACTCAACCGATGGCCAATACTTGACAAAAAATGGACATCCATTTACTGCCCGTATCAAGACATAAAACCAACGGAAAGAGTATCCAAAGATAGGCGTCCTCATACTACACCTATCAGGACGTCTTTATCGACGTCAAATTAATGATCACACATGGATATCCGTGTTTTGTTCCTACTATGAGACATGACAGAAATGAATATCTATTTACCTCCTACATCAAGACTTGCAGAATACCGGAAACAAATGATCAGATATGGACATTTGAATATTGTCACTATCACGACCTCAAATCAAAGAGAAGTGATTAATTAAACGTAGACATGCATATAAGACGTCCATGCAGTCGATGGCCACACAGGCATATTGCAGTAAACGGCAAAATATGGACTTTCATATGCTGCCCATATAATAATTTCCAGCCGACGTCAATAATTGATATATTAAAGAACACTTGTTAGCTGAATATATTGTTAGAAAAAAAAAGATTCAGATAGTATGTATGGTACCCTGGGATTATTGGCATTTTGAATGAACAGTGACTTAGCATATCCGGCTGTAATCGGCGAGCAAGTTGCGTGAAGATTTAAAAGTTATATGGGTGTATGAGCTAGACTTACACTAGAGACAACCAAGTGAATCATGTAAATATCCCTGAAACAAGGTTTTTCGAATCTAAGGAACAGTCAAGCAGATTAAAATTATTGCCATCATCTGTTCAACAATTCTCCCCAACTGAACCATTCCGATCATTATTGCCTCAAACTAAACAACATGACCTGAAATTTCTACCGGTGGGAGCTTATCATATTAATTCTCTATTAGAAATTGCTTTCTTACTGCAGTCTCTTTCAGCTAAGCGACACATACTAATATCGCCCGGAAAGTAGGCAAATATATCTTTCTTACGTTCCGTTTTCTGGTCGTTTAAGATATTTTCTAATGGGACTGTAAGAGTACCGCTATGGGGGAGGAAAAATGATAAACAAATGACTTGTTTATCTCTCAGACAGCAACAGGCCTTACACAAGATCAAACAAAGAAACACGAAGACGCCTGAATACGTTCAATACATATATTTGAACAAAAAAAAACAAATAGTACAACTGACAATAATATACAAAACAATACAGATAACAACAAAAAGTATATGGTCTCTTACTGGTGACAATGTCCAAATCCGGATGGAATATTCCGGCTTCGAAATGCAAGTCAGTCCACGTAAATACAGAATCTACAGTTCTTGGGGATTCTCGAATCGAAGGGTGATAGTCCTGTAAGTGAAAAACAGCAGTCGGGGAGGTTCGCCTGACGCTGGTTTTATACATCCAACTCCCCGGCAAAGTGCAACTTTCCAAGGAGGACGGGTTGACAATAGCGTCCCTGATGTCGAGCTGGCGGTGTATGTTTCAGTCTTCGGAAATATACACAAAACCACCCTTAGGCTAAACTGTAAATTTACATAATCGCTGAAAGAGACAATGAGCGATACAAGCTCCAACCGAACGTCTCAAACAAAACGCAAGCTCAGGAAGTGCTACGTACAGAAAAATGGAGTATAAAATGACGAATGTCGAATGGCTTGAAAACCGATATCTCTAAATCCCACAAAATCCTTTCAAGTGGACGAGAGTAAATATGACTGCTCCCAAAGGGACATGAGTATAAGATTGCGAGCTATACAACTTCGTCGCTTATATTTCTAGACATAAGGAAAATTCTGGATGGTTTGATCGCAAACATGTTTACAATATGGGTACATCTCTCCAGAATGTACGTTTTATTTAGAATGACACGAAACTGATAAACAGAGATGCCCTGAGAACGCTCGACTGAATTACAATGCAGGTACCAACTTACACAGAAGGAAAAATCTAGGTCAGACACTGAACCTGTTAGTGCAAAAACAAATTAAAACACACAATGCAATATTTTTTCAAGCAGGGTTCGTAACGATACACAAACATGCATATGTTGGCACACAAAACACTCCTCGCTTAGTCCTTAAACAGCTTCTCGATAGTATGCATTTTCAGTACTTTGTGCGTAAAGTGATATTGTGCTTAGCTGTCTCTGCAGACAAACGGATACCTCGATAGCATAATCAAATAATGACGGTGTGTAAGTAGTAAAGACAGTATTAAATTGTGGATGTAAAATGTATTGACACGACTGCCGCTAAAAAGCTTTCGTTTTAAAATGTCGGTAAATGTGACACTATCTTGTCTAAAGATTCCTGGCATTCAATCTGACTCATCGCGATGAATTTATGTTTCTTGATCATTAGCAAGACCAGGAAACAAATCTTTTTAACTTTGTTTTCTCCTGAGGAAAATAAAGTTGCAACAATGCTGTTTCCGTCAACCAATACAAATTCTACATCACAATGGTCCATGGAGTTGTTTGTAACTCATTTTCGTTTGTTTACAAGATGACTTGGCACGCCCAACATTTATTATGGCGAATTTAAAAACTATAAACAAACAATTGAAGAAAATTAGATCTTTAACGGATACATGAAAATGACATGATTGTTTAGATCTTGATTGTATCTAGTGTGATTGGAATTCGGTTTCTTTTCAATCAACTGGTGAAGAAGCAGCACTTGCTCATAAGATGGTGGTCATGTAGTGGTGGGAACTTCTACAAGCAGTCCTCTTTATAGCGTGAGTATACGCCCGAGAGAAGTAACGTGGTGACATGTTGGACTTGTCACCTCACAGCGACCGCATTGGTGGGAGGCTTCTGATTCATCACGCTACGCTAACGCACTAACTAACTCAGGCACGGAGGTCCTCAAAAACGGCTTTTAGACTTTAAACGTAATGGTTGAAAACTACCTGTCTCCGACCAGTATGATGACTTTATCTGTATGTTAGTCATAAGGGTGAAGTTCGTCCTGAACAAGCAAAATGCCGGCGCTTTACCTCAGGCATTCCAGTTTTATCTCCCCATCAAAATGACCACCCTCGATATAAAGCGAAAATTTCTTGAGTATAGTTTTATGTTATAAAGCACACACTTTTTTTTCTGTAATATACAAATTGATAATCTTGGGGGTCGTTATACTACAAAACGAACAGCTTAACCAAGTTCTTCTGTCCAATACTGCTTGCCTTTAATCCTGTACACGTAGATTAATTTCACAAATGGATGAATCTTCAGTAAGTTGCCAAAGGCTGTTGTTTCCCTAGATCATCCGGGTTTCTTCCACCCATCAAAATTACTGCCATCGGTAAAAATTGCTCAGCATGGCATCAAACAACAACGAATCGGCCAGTCCTTCCTTGTATCGATATCGAGTTTAGGTGCTGTCCGTTTCCATCGATCGATTGATACAAGAGACTTTCATAGCAGAAACCTATCGCCACCTCATTCAGCGTGATGTTATTGTCCAAGAATGATTTGAACCGTGTTTCACCACTTACGTCGTGCTGCACAATGACAATGGGGGCCCTCTGTGGCTCAGTCGCTTAGCGCGCTAACGCAGCGCAATGACCGAAGCCTCCCACCAATGTGGTCGCTGTGAGTTCAAGCCCAGCTCATGCTTGCTTCCTCTCCTGCCGTATGTGGGAAGGTCTGCCAGCAACCTGCGGATGGTCGTGGGTTTCCCCCGGGCTGTGCCCGGTTTCCTCCCACCATAATGCTGGCTGCCGTCGGATAAGTGAAATATTCTTGAGAACGGCGTAAAACGCCAATCAAATAACTAACTAAATAAATAACAATGACCATGCTCTTATAGGTTTACAAGGTGTAATAGACGACAACATTCCAGAGATGCTTAAAAACCCTGCGACAATACACTCTAACTGGACCTACTTCGGCAAGTAGGTAACAAATTTCATCACCTCAGAAATGCCCTGAGGGGACACTGTCCCCTCCTCCACCAGATCACCCAAAATTATTTTTAAAAGTGCCACCTAAACAGATCTAGAATAGAAAAATTCACCTGGTTTGTCAGAACTCAGGTTGGCTATGCGATGTGTCGTGGTCGCTGTGATGACGACATATTGTTAACAGGCGATTTGGGAGTGAATTGCATGTGACTGGGGATAAATCTTATTTGAGTCTTCTCTGCTGGCACTCTTTCACTCCATAACACAATATATCAGTATTTCCATGAATCGGTCAGGCCAACATTAAAGCAATGTTCGTTGCGGGTAACTCATTCCATCCGCTAAACTTGGTCCGACTGTGAGGATTGTTTTTCCTTTTCCGTAAGTCAAACATTCCGGAACAGAACTCACTCCTCTGATTTATCGAAATTGGGCTCAGCTTTTCAGGTTTACTCTCCTTGGAGCAAGATGAAAAGCTTCTTCATTCAGTACACACACTCGTCGTATTTTATCACATCGCCAGCGTTGGCTTTAGTGATGTACGAATAGCATTCATTAAGTGTAGTTTAGAGGAAGTGGGGTCAGAGAGCAGGGGGTCAACAAAAACCGACTGAGCGTTGGAACGTAAACAAAGCCGAGACGCATTGGTATGCCAATCGCAAATTTCCGAGCAGCTGTTGGCGGCCTGTGTAGTTCCAATACAGTTTGTGGAATATATCAATCACATCGGAGACCCATATGATCACTTGGAGTTTCTTTATTTGTTTTGAATTTTATGGCGCGGTGTCTGTACGGGGAAGGACATCTAAGAGGATGAACAATTATATGCAGTAGGTAATTGTTTAAGATTATTAACCATGCCGTCGTGGTGTAAATCATAAGCGGCAGAATCTTCCGAACGCTATTTATACCTAATATATATAACAAGGTAACTTCAATGCCTGGTACATAAGTTATAACTTTATTTATTTATTCATTTGATTAATGTTTTAAGCCGTGCTCAAGAATATTTCACTTATAAGACGGCGGACATCATTATGGTGGTAGGAAACCGGGTAGAGCCCAGGGGAAACCCACGACCATCCGCATGTTGCTGGCTGACCTTCCCACGTACGGCCGGAAAGGAAGCCAGCTCTTGAACTCACAGCGACCGTATTTGTGGGAGGCTTCTGGTTATTGTGCTGCGATAGCGCGCTAACGGACTGCGCACGGCGTCGCCCCATTCAACTTTGCACGCCTGGACAGAAAACACGGGAAAATATTCCAGTCTCGATCAAATGTCTTTCGGTCGAAAGCTGATATACTCAGCTTTACATTGTTTCATGAATAGACTGGCAAATATGCTTTTTCTTCTTGGCTACACGAAGCCTGAAGCTCAAAAGTTTGTAGGTTTTTTGCTGAATCGGGCGAATCGGAGATGGATAATCAAGCGATAGTTCTGTGTTTGATTTCTCAGCGATGAAAGCTGAGTGAGCCACCACATACTATCCACCAAGTATTTATTGATTTATTTGATTGATATTCACCGTCGTACACATACGACCCCTGCCAACATTATTCCACCAAGTAAATTGTTCTGTCGATAAAACAATTAAATACTTTGATTTGCTTCACTCCATAAAAGTTATACGCCTTCCTTTGCTCATCACTCCAGAACTGTACAGCTGTCATTTCACATTGCGACCATCACTCTTAATCTCGGGCAAATGTTTCTCTGATTTGTCGCACACCAAGTTTGACCGGGGTTCCACCAATCAGAGCGACGTTTTTCTCTGTGACGCGAATACCTTGTTACCGGTTTTGTCCGACGAAACCAAAAAACAAAAAACAAAACTTTCGGATTTCGGCCTTTCTGTAGCCAAGAAAAAGCATGTTTGTTCGTCGATTCATAAACCTGTGTAAAGCCAAGTGGGTGAGGTTTGCAACAAACCTCGTTTGGTTAAGATCGGAATATTTTTATTTGTTTTATGGCATTTGAGCCAAAAATGTCCCCTATAAACTAATTTGCATCCATAAAGGTTCAGTCAGAACTGTTCCTTATATTTTTCCTGTGTTAACCTATGGTTTGCACAACGTCTATTGTTTATTTTCACCGGCGTGAGGACGCAAGAATCGTCGACTATTCTCAACTACGTGCAACGAGCGTTGCTTAGCAATTTTCCACTGACTATAACTGGGACAAAATGCACAAAGTGGTGACGTGTCTGGAGTGACGGCATTGCCGTTCCCACAGCAACTGCGGTTTCCCTAGAGATCCGATCCTGGTATTTTTAGCTGTTGCTATGAGATTCCCCAGGCGACAAATTATGGCCGTCTTTGTCCGATCGTTGATACCCACCTTTTGGTTACGTTCAGTTTCAATAAAATTATGGCTGTTTCTGTTTTAATATAGATACTGCTATTATTCCAAATGCTGTATGTATGTATTGCTTCTGAAAAGCCTGCACTCATTCACATTGAATTTGTAAAGCAGAATTTTAAACAATCCCAACCCTTCGTTGTATGCCGTTTGCCGCATAAATGTGGCTCCACTGATCTAACGATGCACTGACGTGCCGAGCAGTACTGAACCACACTGACCTCTCCAGATGTCATCGCTTCACCTTCGCTTTTCAGGAAATTGATTACTGCACAAAATTTCGTGTAAACATTGCGGAATTATACCGCAACGAAGATGTTTCGCCAGAAAAGCAAGGTTTTACTCTAGCTGTTGATCGGAACATAAAACTGAAAGTACAGTTGTATGCAGACGTGATTTAATTTGGTCATCGATGCATAAATTTGCCCGGTTACTGTTTTATTTAAAATTTTACTGCTGTGCAGCGATCTCCTCCTGGTTCATACCAAGAATAAATGAAGCTGACCTGTTCGATATGGTAGTACATTATTCAGGTGTCACCTATATATGCCATAAGGTCCTGCAATTGCACTACACAATCACCAGATCCCTTCTAAACCTATAGGTTCTAGTCTACAGTGACAGAGATCAAATAATTTTAATATTTAGTTGTTTTCATATCTAATTTGGTGAACAGAGAATTTACTGCCTAATTCAGTAAACAGCGAATACAGGCAATTGAAAACTAAAATAAAAGTGCCCCATGTCACATATCGAAGTACGTTGCATTGCGGTTTACTGTTCTTTTGAGACCTGTAAGGAATTTGAAAGGAAACTTAAATTTGATCAAATAGACTACATGCATATTAAGCAAAGAGACACAGGTAGGGTTTTTCAGCTATGTTGTATAATTTCAAGCTGAAAATCAGTGCCTGGCATTTTAAAAACATTTGTTTGAAGACAGTGATAAGATCCAGATAGCCCTTGTCATATAATGTTCAACAAACGAGTTTAGGGCAAAGAAAGCTTTGTTCAAAATTATGTAAAACGGCAACTGGCATGGGTCTTGCCATTCTCTTTTGTCCAAAGAGAATGTTTTCATGTGCTAGCCGTCTCATAGCTTACACTACTAATATTCAGACAGGCATTCCTAAAATGGACACGTGACATCATGTCATTTAAACAACTCATAGACAGACCCCTGATAATGGATAATAAATCTAGTGATTGTATGATTAGACACATTATGGTAGCAGTTTGCTAAAGTCTACCAAAATCACACGCTCCCACAAGTCTGTACTGGGAATAAATTGATTACTAAGCGCCGCCTAGTCATAATTAAGACAAAATTTACAAGTTTAAAAAGCGTACCATTATTCTAGTGACACTGTATAACCCAGATATCGTTGTCCGAGCCGTCCATGATATCAAATTGAGTCCGTCAAACTCCTGTCTTTTTTCCACACAAAGAGGAAGAACACGTGTTTCCTCTGTGACGTCACCAGCACAGTTATGTCGTTTAGCCATACAGATTGAATGAGTGTACATGCGTGGTAGACGCAACGTCGTATTTCCAGTTTCTGTATAGTGGCGAAGCAAAAACCCTGGTGTAATTTCTAGAGATCTAGCTTCATAGATTTACCACGCGCTTCAGAAATAAATGTCTGCAGCCATATAGACCAGCTTCCATCCCTCATCAGAAATAACTAAAGTTCAATTATTGTTTGTATTTTCTTTTAAAACAGAAGACGGATTGCAGATTAAACACCCGCAAATGCATCCTGTTAAGTTACACCTAGGAGGCTGTTCAGTTATTCAAAGTGAATAAAATATGACAGATGGTACCTGTTAACGCTGATAAACCGCAATATTTATGTAAAATGGTACATGGTGTAATGTTTTCTGTCACGCCAACTTTGCGACAAGAGGGTTAGTTTGGATTTTGATATTATTTGTTGAAAGGTTACTGAGTGAAAGGATACAAAACCATATGGGGTCTGTATGTGAGCTTCGCCCAGTATGAAGCTTATTTACCCCATATGGTTTCGTATCCTTTCACTCAGTAACCATTTATTGATTCTATCACACGGAAGACCCCAGAAACTACAATGAACTTTGTTTCTTGAGAAACAAAAGAAGAAGAAACAGTATTTTTCCAGGAGCTTTGAATTACGAAGCAGTGATCTAGGATATATGACGTCATAACGTTATTGACAGTGTTGTGTCAACGTTCCTTTGTGACGTTGCGTCGTTGGTGTCATTGTTGCGTGACATAGCAAATGTGCTTCATGGCGATCCCATACTGTTGAATCATCAAACGCACAGGGCGCGCTCTACAGTTTTGCCTTTGAATGTGTAGAAAAAGTGCAATGACTGAACATATCCCCAAAATAACAGAAATATATTCTAATAATATCATTCTTATGACCAGTTACACCCCAAATGCACCTTTATATCGTGTAAAACACTCTCATCCAACATATCACATCACACATCGGAACATGTGCTAGTCTTCAAAAAGTACACATTTTTTTTTACCTAAGTTCAAAGTATGTATAAAGCAGTGACCTTTGGCCTCAGATTCACCCAGTTTCGACACTCGCACCATATTGTAAGAGTGCCACTGTTGGAGAGGGAAAATGACAAACATATGGTTTGTTCAACTCTCAGACATCGATGTACTCTCTAACCCCAACAAAGACACTCCAGCCTCTACAAGAACAACAGCGAGTAACTGCTTATGCACCCTGTCAGGCCTGTTCAGGTCCCCAGCAGAGATATATCAGAGCGGTATTCCTGTCATCTCAGTTTAAGGTAATCTGAAGGCGAGCGCTTCTGTAGTACATCACAAACACAGGTATGAGCCACTGGGCAAAAACTAGTCCACCTGTGTGGTCAGATCCTCCCTAATGCAATTTAATAAAATTTTAGACTGGGGCCAAAAATTACCAAACTCTATACCACATACTTAAAGCATGTGTACAAAAATGCTTTCTTTTTTCACATTTATACAGGCACAGTGGTGCTAATAAAAAACCAACGCACCATGGTTTTGGTAACTGTGATAATTTTCCTTTTTAATGTTCAGAATACATCCATTCCAAAGCCAAAATACTCTGTGCAGGAAAAGATGCCCAGTCAGGTACCTGTATGAGCGAAACTGTTTTGATTCAATAGCAATGTTCATACCACCCCTCCTGAAACCTATACAGAAAATTTAAGTGTGTTAATAAGTGCTGTACTTGAAAAAGGAAAAAAGCATCGCTGAAGTAAGATAATTTTGTCACAAGGTTGACTGAAGTGGCATGAATTGTCAATATTTGATCAGAAATGCACGTGCTTTTCACTTAAGGCTTCTTTTTTTTCTTTGAAGGCGCCGCAGAATTTCATAAATAATACCTTAAAACACTCTAACACATAGTCTATTACATGGTATTTGTGAAATGAGCCACTAATAAATGAATTCATCTCCATACCCCCCCTCCCCTTAAAACACACAAAGAACCACAGGCTTATGGGGAGATATATTTATTAGAGTTGTCCACCCTTGGTCAAGTTTAGCCTCATTAGTGAATAATATACTTTCATTTCATCATGTGACATCCTTGCAGTTTACTTTATCACATATATACAGAAATTCAAAAGAAAACACTATTGTCACTGAAACATGCACCATACCACAGTAGAGGGTGCAGTTTACAGTTTTGCCTGGGAATGTCTCCAAAATGAGAGAAATCTGTCCTAATAATGTCATTCTTATGACCAGTTACGTCCCAAATACACTTTTATACTGGCAAGACAATCTCATCCAACATGTTACATCACACCTCGAAACATGTGCTACAGTCTTCAAAAAATACACTTTTTTGTATTTGAATGTTCAAAATATGTATAAAACAGTGACCTTTGGCTCAATAATCACCCAATTTCGACTCTCGCCCCATATTGTTTTCTGTCCTGTATTTAAATGTTCATTGATCTGCACACAAAAAACATCATGATACGAACAGGTCAATATACCGAATGGTCGTGCATTTGGCGAATACATATCTCGCATTTTAGCATTTGTTAGATACAGTGTGCTGTGTGAGCGTTTCAATCAACGTCACAAGTTATTATTGCAAGAACCATTGTGTCCAGTATATTCTTCACGCTAAGTTTCTTAAATTTGTGTCTAGTTCGGCTTAAACCGGGGATAGAGACGGTGTGCTCATATATCCAATATGATCAGCGCGTTTGATATTTGAACAGTTGCAATCAAAGCGCAACTGAGATACATATTTGATTATCGGCACCATATATACTGAAGTGGTACACGATTTGTATAGTGATTTTATTCCTCCGACTAGAACATTCATTCCGTGTTTTCGTTATCATTCAAAACTGTTGACTGCTTCTCTTTGCACGAAATATTTTTTCCATATTTTATATACTTTCTTATTTCCTTGGTGGTTTGTGTTATTCTTCGTTTGTGGAAATTTATGTTGCGATTATTGACGCGGAACAAACCATTTCGGTTGACGGCTGTTCTACGAATGTCGGTTTCGACGCCAAGGTTGTTCTCTTCAGGTTTATCTAGACAACAGAGCGTGTCAATCTTTTATACACAGGCTTAACACATAAATACCATACGCCTTCGGTGGCATTATTTTGCTCTTATAATTCCTGTACTTAAAACTCGAATGTGTCTTATTACAGTCCATACGTGGGGAGCTGTTCATTTGTTTATTTCATTGGTGTTTCACTCCGTACTCAAGAATATTTCACACATACGACGGCGGATAGCATTGTGGTGGAAGAAAACCGGGCGGAGTCAGGGGAAACCCATGACCATCCGCTGGCTGACCTCCCCTATACAAATTTTTCCAGAACAAGAAGATATAGTACCAGTTTATGGTTGTGATGTTCTCGCTAGCTCGGCTTTGTGGAGATGGGGTGCAGAGCTCACACATACTTTGCTCTAAATACCAAACATGGCTTCCCTGGTTTCTGTTGCTCACAAGGCCTACCTGACAATGTTTCCTTTTAAATCTGGATCTCCTCCAGTTGTTACGAACCCCGTTTTCAAAATATTGTCTTATGACTTTTTTGGGGGGTTTTCACGCTAACCAGGTCTGTCTCTGACCTACATTTTTTTTCTGTGTCTACGTGATAGCCTGCGCTGGAATTCAGTCGCGTGTTCTCAAAGCTTCCGTGTTTATGAGCTCGTGTCATCATACAAACCGCGTACTTTCTGGAAAGATGTATCCATATTATAAACTCTCTTCGGCCGTACGTGGGAAGGTCTGCCAGCAACCTGCGGATGGTCGTGGGTTTCCGCCGGGCTCTGCCTGGTTTCCTCCCACAATAATGCTGGCCGTCGTCGTATAAGTGAAATATTCTTGAGCACGGCGTAAAACACAAATCAAATAAATAAATCATATTATAAACTTGCTTACTAACAAACCATCCAGAATTTTCTTTACCTTAGCCTATAAATATAAGTGACGAAATTGGTCATCTAGCAGTCATTTTATTTATATCCACTCGAGAGCACTCTGTTACTCAAGTTGATGTGAGAGCAGTCATGCTTACTCTCTTTAACTTTGAAGGATTTTGTGGGATTTGGTAATATTTTTTCATACTATTCGACAATTTTGTCATTTTGTACTATTGTTTCTTACGTAGCACTTTGTGAGCTTGTGTTCGGTTGGAGCTTGTATTGCTCATTGTCTCTGTGCCATTACGTACATTTCATCCCAGTTTAGCCTAAAAGTGATTTTGTGTATATTTCCGAGGAGTGAAACATACATCACCAGCTCGGCATCATGGACGCTATTGTCAACCCGTGTGGTGAGGAAAGTTGCATCTTGCCGGGGAGTTGAATATATACCATTGTCAGTGTACCGTGCCCTCTACCGTTCGTCACTACAGGGCTATCGCCCTTCGTTTTGAGAATTTCCAAGGATTGTGGACTCTATATTTACTTGGATGAACTTCACCAGTAAGAAACTATATATATATTTTTGTTATTGTTTCTATTATTTTCGTATCTTATTATCAGTTGTCCTATTTGTCTATTTTGTTTTCATTTATGCATTGAACTTATTCAGGCGTCTTCGTGTTTCTTTGTTTGATCTTGTGTAAGGCCTATCGCTGTCTGAGAGTTGAACAAGCCATTTGTGTATCAATTTTCCTCTCCGATAGTGCTCCCCTTACACAGTGCACATTTAACCATTTTCAGTGTTACAAGGTTACGTCATACTATAAAAAGCTGCTCGTTAGTGCGTCCATCTCGAGGTCGTGAGATCCGGGGTCTATTCCGGGTCGAGTCATACAAAAGGCTTTTAAAAAATTGTACTTGTTGCTGGATCGCGTGGCACCCGGCGCTGAAAGGTTAGAGACAGGAAACAGGACTGATTGACCCGGTTTGAGTATGATGTGACTGGGCGGTGTGTCATGTGTCATGCCATATTCCCTATTCAGGGGCGATACATGCACAACATCTTCCTTATCTTTCTTAAAACTGACTGGTACAAAATGATAATTTCCCCCCCCCCCCAAAAAGAAAAAGAGGAAGTAATTAATTTTCCAACAGAGTATATCGATAATTGTTATGTAAGGCAAAAGTTTGTACATCCTATCTCTCGGGAAATTCTGATAGCCCTTACATTCAGATACAAGCTGGTTTACAGCTACATTCCTTCATGTGCATTTAACTAACCGTCAGACGTTTTCGATAACATATAGATGTACCCTATAGCCCTCTAAAATTTGCCAAAAGAAATTGCTTAGGCATTTTCAGGACAAAAGACAAAAAAAAAAAAAAAAATTTAGAGAACACGTGAGTATTAGGAATTCAAATTCGAATGTACATGTATACATTTTAGCACTTCTCAGCTTGTGCCACGCTCTGTAAACTTCTAAAATTCCTCACGTGATACTAATCACTAGAACATCAGAACGGACTAATATATAAAGTGTACGTTGCAACTGATCCAAACCGCCTTGCTCTGCCACCAAGAAAAAAAAGTTACCTCGGTTTTTGCAAAGAAATAAAAAAATTGTCTTTCATCTCACGCTATTATCACATAAATGCATACAGCCAAAAAAAAAGGTTGGTGTCAAAATCATAATATTCATTTATTTACTTATACCTTTAAATCGTGTTACGGATTTAAGGCTGATTGAGTTTTTACTTTTCTTGTGAGGAAACATGCTCCGTGATTTAAAGCCACAGCGAGTGAGCATAGAAAAGGGTTTAAAATTGAGAGAAATCAATCTCAGAATTTAAATATTTTTGTTTAAAAGTAATTACATGTAGAATTTTACACTAACTATACGCATAAATTCGAAGGTAAAGGAATAAAATAAATATACAAACTCATTTAAACTACTTGCTTTCATTGTGGTAAACACACGCAAATATGAGGAGATATACAACAAACCACATGTGGCAGACATTAATCCAGGTGAAACTGATCGACAACAGGGGTTTATCACTAAATTTTCATAAATTTATGACTGGAACTTACAAAGCACGAACTGCCTCTAACACAGATATGTTTATGCCTCTCTGTATAACTTAGAGCCGCTGCACCAAGATATAGGCTGGAGGAAAGTTTGCTTCACCATTGGTTCCTATGTGCATGGCGTAGCACAAGCTACTGAATAATTGCCGCTCTTTCTCAATGCAAATTTAGCACGAATGCTAGACCACATTACCGTGTCTATTAGTCCATTCAATAAAGGCGCTAAAAACCTATTTTACGTACACTAATCCTGTGCTTCCTCTGACTGTGTGACTGGCCTATGTTAAGTTTTTATGTGGTGAAATTACTTAATTTAGACGTTCAGTGCTACCTGGTAACAGGATCGATAACTGCCTATCATGAGATATTGAAATGGACGAGCAATTTACATTTACAAACCAATAATAATAATAAAAAAAAATAAGAATAAATAAGAATTTATTCAAGAGCGATAGGGGGAAAACATCGCTGCATAAGTCGGCCTTTGCCTCTGATTCTAACACATCTGCGACATCCGTACTACATAAAGACTAGAGACGTCAACTGGATATACCGTAGAGTATACACGGTGAATTTTTTCGCGTGACAGAACACTGTTGTCAAGCGAATGACGTCATAGTGTTCACCAGGATTGTTCCGACCACACCCATTGAAAAGGGAGGATACGTTAGTACAGCACATGCCGTCTGCCCGTATGAAGCCCATTATCATCTCGACGAAGACGAAGAGTTAACTTCATCCCAGGGATAGCGCTAACCCAGGGTTAAATGTCTTTTCCCAGGGTTAGCTAACACCAGCTTAAATCTGCGTTGCTGAACCATGGGTTAGATATAGTGTTAGCTAAGCCAGGGTTAAATGATTGCATTCTTCGTGTCAGTAGTAATGACTGGTCAATTTTAAAGACTGTGGAGTTCAAGGGTTGTAGGCATAGAGAGTTCCAGTGTGTGCCATGGCAACCGTGGAAAAAAATACATGTAGAGTGTTATGGCTTGTTTATGCCTATGTAGATAGTGAATCTTGTAAAAGTTATCAAAACCACATTATAATTTTGTCTTCTACCTTTCCTGTACAAAAAACTGATAACATTGTCGCGATGTACCAATTGTAATAATTGTTGAACTATGTTGCTATGCCAGCTGCTCATTCTCCTTTACACTTTTCTCTGTTAATATATGTATCATGGATTAGATATGCATGTATAAACACATATAATTTATTTTTCCCAAATCAGTATAGTTTATATACAAAAAAATCCCCTTGATGTTACAAAAGTCGTGAATAATGTAAAATAAGTAAGGGGTAAGTCATTTAACCCATCTTCATCCATTGGTTAAAATTAACCTTGGGTTAGTTCCAATTTAACCCAGGGTTAACTTCAACGCCGCTTTTAACTCAGGGTAGCAGATTAAACCAAGTTTTAGTCGCTAACCCCCTTCTGAACAATCAGGCCACATTTGTAGGCCAAGATGTAAAATTTGAGGTTAAGATGCTGGAGTAGGTAGGAAACAGGATCAAAGAAACAGTGACGGGGTTGCGAATTTATTTCCACGAGCATTTTCAAAATTAAAGAAATGTAGACAATTGTATCTCGCGGATAATTGCGACATGTGTGCAAATATACATATTCATGAAACAGAGCTGACCGTTCAAGCAACATCGAATGTTCTGTAACGCCACATAAGCTTGTACGTTTACCTCTGGGAATAATATTCTGTCATGCTGTTTACTTCCGCGAATGAAGAGATTTGAACTTGTTCACTTGGTAGATTACCTTCATCATTTATATACTTTATTATACTTTATATAACGGCGAAATATCAGGATTTCTTTCAGCGATGAAAGTGCCATTTTCAAAGTATAGTTTATAGATATTACTTTTGTAGATTCATTTTTAGTACTTTACACCCATACGTCATGGCGTAGAAAAAAGATACATTCTGTTTCATGACGTTCCGTTTTGAGCTCAGCGGGATGACGTCACAATATACAAAGACAGGAATCCTGTGGTTTGTTTTACGTGGACTCTTCCTGCGGTCTCGTCCAAAAACAATGGACACTTCATTTTTGACTGTAGTTATCAAAGCATGTACGAAGTGATTGATGTCATTATTTCTTAAATACAGAAATTAAGATGTGAAGAAAGAAATGATCAGAAACTAAGAAAGTAAAAGGGAGAGGGGGACGCCTGAAGTTACATAAAACAATACATGTAGGTGGTTTAGACTAAACAAAGGTTACTACAATGGAGTACAAGCTTTCTTTTAAAGAGATACTTTGATGTCAAAACATCTGTGTCTTAAAAGCGAGATGATTTGATAAAAACTGGGAGAGTGTGAACTGCTTGCCTAAATTGTGAAATTATTGCAGCGAATTAAAACCGATATTGAACGTTTCGTCAGAGTATACGGAAACAAAATATTTCTGTCCCTTCCACTTTGACTGGTGTGACGTCAGCCGCGAACACATGACGTCATCAATCGCTGACGTGTGAAACCCTCTTGACGTTATCCCAGCATAAATGCCTTACTCAATGTGACATCTGCCTGATTCGAAGTCATGCAGGGAATTTTATCATGTCACATGTTTTTCAAGGAATCTTCAGTTATAAATAGTTAAATAGTGTTATTCATCAAAATCCTTTTGAAACATTGTGAAAGGCTTACCCTGTAGGATTTCTTTCATATCATTGTGATATTTCGACGCAATTTATATTATGACCAGAGTAGCACTTTAAGGGGACTTAAAAATGTTTTTTTTAAAGTTCTAATTAGGTAAATGAAGCAAACATTAAATGAAATTAAATTAAGAATTTTCCCAACAGTCTGGCTTAATTAGTATTACCACGTGCCCCATCCACGGAGATTTGCTTCAGAGAGCCACCTGGCGGGTTCCAAGCACTTCCCAGCGGGTTTTCCAGGCTTGCTTTGTAACGTGGGACGCAGATATTATCCGGAATGACCCCCAAAAGTGACTACGCTATCTAAAGCTAACATTCCTGAAGGGGAAGATTGTCAACTGGCATCCATCCACACCCTTCTGGAGTGAGTGTAGCGACAGCGAAGAGAGAGAAGTTTATTGTCACTGTTCACCCACTAGACGATGTTTGTGTGCAAGTTGACATATTTTTGACGAATTTTTTCATTTATCTAAGAGGTGTTTCATACCCTACTCAAAAATAATTCACTACAAGACAGCGGCCAGCGTTATGGTAGGAGGACACCGGGAGGAGTAGGTAGAGCCGGCAGACCTTCCCACGTGTACGACTGGAGAGGAAGCCAACATAACCTGGACCTGAACTCACGGCGACCGCATTGGTGAGAGGCGCCTGACAGAATCTTAAAATCTGTGCTTGTTATGAATTTCTTGATATATGCAAACATTGTCTTCGGGTTGAAAAACAGTTGGCTTTGTTTGAGCTTTGTAGCCAGAATGTGAGATCGTCCTGAGATAAAAGATAAGTGCAGTAAAAACGAGTTGATGAGGATCAGATGTTGTCCACCTTTCAACAATAAAAGAGTGATTTGAGGACCCAATGACCGATTTGTGTGTCTATCTACCCTTTACTGAATGTAAACATCATAGGATTCATCGTTATCAGAGGTGCATGATTGGTATTTTCGAATACCGCTGAGGAATCAATACATAATCTGTCAATTTGTTTTCTGGTATCACTGCATTTGACCAGCTTGTCTGCATGTCAGCTTGATGTCTGGTTGTCGATAGGGAGAGAAGCCATGCTGCCTGTCACTTGTGGATGTGTTCCCATGGTTAAAATCATGCATTGACATCCACTCCTTAGTATTTGATCACTCTATCTTTTGTTATAATGAAGGTAAAGTAAACTTTTTACTTATTAATTTGATTAGGGTTTTACGTTCTACTAAAGAATATTTCACTTATACGAAAACAACCAACTTTATGGTGGGGGGAAACCCACGGCAATCCGTCGGTTGCTAGCAGACTTTCTCGCATATGGCCAGAGGGGAAGCCAGCTTTAGCCGGACTTGAAATCACACCAGCTGTACTGATGACGAGGGCTGTCACACGACTGCTGATCATGTATTATTGTTTGTACTATACCTGTGGTGCATATCGATAATGAATGTCACCAATGACGTAACAAAACATTCGGTATTCCTTTAAGTTGAGCTCGAACTTTGTTGTAAATCGTACTCCTGTAATGTGTGTCTGTATATGCAAAAGCTATTATGACATTAAACGTCTGCTTTACATCGAGAGAAGAGTCTGTGACGTCATGTGTGACACATATTATCAATATGATATTATCACTGCATTTAACTCGGCGAAAAAAAAAGTAAAGAAAGAAAAATAAAAAAATTCCTTGAAGGTATTTTCAAGTACAGTTTTTAATGATCTTGTTACTCACTATTAACTTTACTTTTGCTCTCTCTGTTCCTTTAAAGAAATACTTTGTATGGTGGCCATTCATAGATGATGCTATCAATGGCAGTGTTCCAACTTGTCCAACGCTGAGGTTTGATCAGTAGGTCTGATAAAGCTCATGTCTGTTACTGTGCGGCAGAGCGAATATTTCTCTCATGGTAACAGAGACACATTCTAGAGTACCAGCAGCATTACACTAATTGAGCTGTTTCTCAAATAGGCAAAAGTGCATGGGGGGTGGGGGTGGGGGTGGGTGGCAGGGACTTGGGAATTATTTTAAGGAAACTTAGAAATACTTGGAGTAAACTATGGAAAGTTTCGAAATACATATATATGGAAAGTTTCGAATGTTTTGAAAAAAAACTAGAAATGTCAAGAGAATACTTGGCAATTCTTTGAGGAAATGTGGAAATGTATGCAGGAAACATGTAAATACGGAGAAGATACATCAAAAGACATCAAAATGATTCCTGTCCTTGAAGGAAACGTGGAAATACTTGAAAAAAAACTTTTGAGATGCTTGGAGGAAACACAGACAAAAGTGAAGGAAACTTTGAAACATTTGGATGTAGTTGTTAATGTTTAGAGAAACTAAATCTAAAGGTTCAATGCAACACTCGTACACTACGCGTTAACCATGGTGTTTCCAAGACCAAGAAATCATGTACTTGTTAAGTGAAACCTAGTAATATATAAAGGAAACCACTGTGTCAGAAATATATGAAGAGCGTTTTAAATCATAATTTGATTGAATTTCCAAATGGTTCAGGAAATTTCATTTCAGATAAGAAAATTTTATAATGCCTCATAATAATGAGCTTATTCTTTCCAAGGAAGAATCACAAACTCTTCACATTTTGTCCGAAAGATCGGGGACCACATCTTAATCAGCAAGGTAAGGAAACAACATTTTAGGGGAAACACATTTTATTAGCAAAATAAAGTTATCACATGTTGTATGCAAGAGCAACTCTTTTTATTTACTGAATTAAAAATGTAGATCCTCGCAGTTCGTGATGACAGTAAAGTAAAAAAATCACCTAGATATTAAGATAATGGTTAAATTTTACGTCGTGATAACGAGATAGAGTTCTCTTTATATATATGGTTAACCAGTGACTCAAGCAGTTACACAGAAAAATTGGCCTCACACACCAAAGTAGGCTAAATATTATCACACCAAGAAAACACAACGTCATTCTGATAATAAATGATAATGAAATGACACATTAAATATACTAACTAAATATACACTCATTTTCCCTCAAACTTACACAATTATTCGTATTACTGGTTTTTATTCATTGCTTTATTACCTAATTTATTTATATATTTACCTAGTGTCCAATGCTCTGATGAAGAATTTTTCACTTCTATGAAGGCAATCATGTTTTGTTGGTGTAGGAAACCCGACCACCCTGACTCTCGGCAGGTATCTAATAAACTTACTAACACTGCAGCCGAAACGATGTCTCGATCTCCCAGTACAACCCATACTAAGCAACCAAGATATGAATATCCTGGTACCCTTCACATCGCAGTCATCGGTAGGCCTGAGGCACTGAGCATCGACAGGTCTAATTAAGGTCTCCCACTCCTGATTAGTTCGCAATTTCCGGAATTGTGGCGACAATGTCAAGGATCTCACCACAAATAGATTTGCTGTTGTTTGCATCCCCAGTATTGTAAATTCCATCAGGTATTCCTCCAACGGTCTTGTCAGGGTATCTTGTTCTTGTGTACGCGTCATTGCCAAGACAATTAAGCAATCTATCCGCTAATCTCTGTAGATCTTCATTGTTTAGCGCATTCGCTAACTTTGTTACATTATGCTCTTTGATTACCCCAGCGTTGGCATTTATGTGATAAAAAACAGCCTTCAATGCCTTTTCTGCCACCTGCCAAGGACAAAGATCAGGAATTAAAACGACAGAGTTCAAGCATACCTGAATTCATTTTTGATATAAGACCACAATACAGAGGTTACAACTAGAGCAGGGATGACAGTGTGATAGTTGACAAAATCCGTCCTCTTGGCACTTTTGCCCACTTAGGGTATTAATCTAACTTAGGGCATTAATGTATTAAGCAAAATAAGGTAAAAAAAATACAATAGGCAATATTAGAAAGACTCTTTAAAGGAAAAGGTCGAGAAAGAATTGGTAAACGAGTATGGTTTGAAGATTTAAAAAGGGTCTTCAATTTTTTTAGATGATTTTTATTCCGAGACAACAAATTTCAAGGCGGATCATAAATGTAACACACGTTCAATCACGAAAAAAAAAATATTCCCTATGTAAAACTGTGAAAAAAAAATGACCAATCAGAACATATGGTTATTTGACGATGGATTAGCCGATATGACAGGAATTGAGCTGGTAGTTAATTACCATTATATTTCTTGACTGTACACAAGGCCACTGTTATACATACGAATTCAACTCAATTACGGACGTTTGGTTTCTGCACCTTGTTGTGTCGGTGCATAGACTGAAACGAAGAGCCGGCAGGTTGCCAGAGTGTGCAGCTTTTGACTGCACAAACCCCGCGTCGAATACAGGCTAGAAGGAGCCTGACTTGACATTCACCGCTAGAGAACGAATAATGTGTTGTAGCCATCTCGTAGAATATCGAGAGAGATATCAGATATGAAACATTTACTCTACGATGGTAACGGACCGAATGATATGTTGTGACGTTAAGATATCTTTATAGCCGACTTAATTCCAATGCGTAAATGTCCCACTGTTAAATAATGAGTTTCTTATGAAGATGGTCAAGTTACTTGCTTGCTGACTTTTGAAGCAAGCCCAAGCTGGGGAGTTTGTCTCGTCATTCTCAATGGCGTAGTAGTCGGCTCTTGCCTGGCGAAACCAGCGGCGAGCTTCTGAAGGTTGGGGGTTCAGCGCGGAGATATAATCCTTTGGGTCGACACCACCAGCTCCGTCAGGCCTCTGCTTCTCTCTCACCTGAACTCGGTGTAGAAAACTCATCCTTTTTGGGCAATTTTGAGTATGCCGCTATACCTGTAACAGTAAACAGTGCTATTTCTACAGGTTATCATTGTTCAGAATTCTCTTTCTTGCCGTTCTTGCATATTCCACTGACCTTGCCAAGTGTAAAGAACAGCAACTTCGTCACACCACATTATGTGCGGTTCTGAATAAAAACTGAGCAATATTGTGCGAACAGTGCTAAGTATTTTGTGGTACTTGCATGTGGTCATTGCACAGTCAATAGGGGCTAAGTACATTGGATTCATGAACTCCCTTGTATTCCACAGCAGCCGGACGGTACTTTCCAGCTGAGACACAGTACGAGCCGTGTGCCGCAGAGTATACTGTACGGTAATCATGCAGTATCACAGGAGTCCAAACTATATGGTAAGTATTCTGCTCAGCCACGTGCGCTAATGGAATGATACCGCGCAGCGAAAGTATCCTTGTGTAAGTCAGCTTTTAGTTTACATTATATAAAGGGACAGACCACAGCTAAACAAAATACGCATCCATTATAAGGACATTTTGTGCTGATTCTGTATATGGTTTTCATTATTTCTGGGGATTTCCTCCAGTGATGAAAGTTTGGTTTACATTTTTTTCTAATTATTAAAGTGGAAATATAGACAGGGTCCACGGTGGGCTTTTTGGGCCATATTGAACAGACTGAAGCAGAGTAACGTCACAGATTTGTTTTGCTGATAAACATGTTGTGTCTGTCATCTTTCCACATTAAATAGAGATACACCTGTAAAACATATATCTTCACAATCAGTGTAGACATATAATAATCACAGGATGCCTAGCACCTAAAATGAATCGGTGACGTCATTATGTTTTAGCCTGGTCAAAAGGTCGGTCATATAGCACCTCACTCACTTCTGTTTCAATCGCTGGGGAAAAAAATCCCCTAAAATAATGTAGAGTAAGTATGGGATCAGCACGTGATTTGCCTTTCAGGTGCATGCTTTGTTTGAATGTGGCCTGTTCTTTTAGTTGACACGATATGGTTGTAATATTGCTGAAGTGACCAGAAGCCATAATTTTTCATTAGTTTGCCCATCTGTAGCTCACCACACTGGCCATTTCTTCAGTCATTCTTTCAGCATAATTAATTCCCAATTAAAGTGTTTTTAATTTGACATTTATTATCTATGTTCCTTTTGAAATGTTTGATAAAGAGGAAATTTCTAATTAAACGACTTTTAATTGCTAGCTGTCTGTGATGTCAACAGTTTCTGAAAGAAGCCCATACAGTGAGCTGATCCCTAAATGCTAGAAATACTTGGACAACGTCATCTGCCGTCCTCTAAGGTATAAACTTATTAATGAAAAATTTGACGAAATTTTTCTCCCCCCCCCCCTCCGGGCTGTGCTGGCCTTCGGACGTTGACAACACACAAGATTTTTCCTATTTTTCCTTATGGGCATTTTTCTCTCTCAGTGCACCATTTACCTGGTTCACAGCCCATAGACGAATGCGAAATCAAGTGATCTTGGCAGGCATTTTTGACAAGGGAAATGATCACAATTATTGATTTAAATAGTATGACAGGAACAATGAAAATTATTCTGTCAGCATGATATCTTTTCGAAATAGGTCCGTCAATAAAATAAGTTGCTGAGCATTAACCCTCCCAAAACGCACTGTTGATCAAAAATAGTAAATTTAGCTGAAAAAAAAAACCTTTTTACTGAAACGTTACTTACATTACTATTCCTTGTCACAGTATTCTTATCTTTAACGATTTTCTGTATACGTAAAACACACACTGTACATTGTGATTCCTTTCGACGGTTTCCTACGTAAGAGCAACATGTTTTCATCCTTCAGTAAGTTGTCTTGCTATATGTGTAACTTAAGTTGAATTATAGGCTGCAATGTGACATTCGTGTCAATAATTTCAACCCTGTAAAATCTTTAACAGTAGATTGGCAGATGTCATTTATTCTGCAGTTTTGTTCAGCTAGGGACGACGTAAAAGTCCAGCGGTTTAAAGTTTCAACCGAGCAGTTTGATTCTGTTCCACTTTTACCTACTCTTTTACTTTTTTTTTATAAACATATTGGTAACTGCATTGTCATGAGTTATGAGGAATAACGACTTCATTCTCTGTGGACACGTAGGGATAAGTGCATAAAGAAACGGAGTAGCAAATGTCCGTGATCATTCCCATGTATATTTATACAAGACTTCCAGCTAAAAAGACTGAAAATGATGATTCACAGCAATCGGTAGCATGTTATGTATTAGGTACGGGAAAAGTCTACATTAAGAGAAGATAATAGAAATGTTAGTTGCCACAGAAAAAGTATATTTAATATCGAGGTCTGTGACGACAGCACATTAGCTAATGTAGATATATGTAGTTGGAAAAACAGTCTGCTAAGGGTATCCTCAGGCGGCATCTGCTCCACGTTTGTTCACTGACTCTAAATGTTGCATGTTAGTTCACAAACGCAAGCGTATTCTACTAATGGAAACGGGAAATTTTCACATGAAATTGGTAAAGTAGTTACCGAACATTTGGCGTACTGACTAATACGAAATCCTAACAATAATTGGTTAATAATTGGATAGAGTAAAAATTCATAAATTTTGTAACATTAAAATGTATTAGAATTAGAATGAATTATA